>CM068828.1:82686758-83206758 GCA_028554795.2 Sinohyriopsis cumingii | reverse complement strand
CGGCCAGATAAACTAAATTTGACCAGGAAATTCTATCATCGACGATCCAAACTTGACCATCTACTGTTAATCCTTGTGACGAGTGAATCGTTGCTGCGTATCCGAGTTTCCATGGCGATCTTTCTGCATTTATTGCATCATTGACAAGATTAATATCAACGAAAATAATATCATTCAAAACTAATATTTTTTCTTCTCCACATGGCAAAATAACATTGATATTTTGTTTCCTAGTATCAGTTGGCCTATAACACAACGGCACCTGCAGCGTTGGAAATTTCTCACAGTGAAGCTTGAATAGCATTTCCTGAATAGCATCGCGAATAATTTTTCTGCTAGCAACGATCAAATGATCCGGACGCCACAAGGTTAGAAAATTATCCATCGAAGTCTCGTTGATTATTTTTCTCATCACATCACATTGAAACTTATTAGGTTGCAACCGAATCATTTTTTTAAACTCGGTCAGTAAAATATCATTAGATCTATAATCAGCATCAATCTCTTCATAATAATCCACAAAATTTCTAAGCCATCTATGAGGAGATTCGCCATCAATAGGATCAGGTTGGCCGTGATCTCCGCACATTATTACAGCGGTATTTTTTTCTTCTAGCCAACTCAGGAATAATTTTAGTATAACTAAATTTACCGTGCAAATTTCATCAAATATTATAATCTTGTTGATATATTTGTTTCCCATTCGAGCTGAATCCCACAATCCACCGCTATACTTGAAATAACTATGATACGTACAAGAATTAACGCCACGTTGTTTTATTTCTCTCGCTAATCTGTGAGTTGGAGTTAACACGATCATATCAGAATTTGAAAATAAGTTTATTGCTCGTGTTGTTTTACCACTACCACCAGGACCATTTAGGTAAACAAATTTATTTCGTGAAATTGGATCGAACGCGGATGCGGCCGTTGATACTTCATCGTATTTATCTTTATGAAACTTATCGCAATCTTCCACATCCGCGTCCTCACAATAATCTAGAATATCCTCGTTTTTTATTCTCCAAGTTCCCCAGGAACCATCGGTGATTAAATTTTCCAATCTACATTGAAATTTCTTATCGATATAAAATGAATCCGTTGCAACCCTTACCGCGATATCAGAAAATTTATTTATCATTGATAGCAAATTAATACTCACATAAGCGAGCATTGATGATCTTAAATGAGTATACTGTGCTGATTCTCCATCGAGATAAGTTATCACTGTACCCAATTTTTCTCCATCAATAATAATATTTTCTCTGTTGCAAAATATTCCACGAGACACTGTATCAGCAATAATAAAATCCATCTCCGCATCATTGATAAATAACCTAGCGTGGCGATGTTTATGATCAACTGATCCTCCTTGAGTAAATTTACCAATTATTTTTCTTCCAATATCTTTCGCGTTCTCACAATCCGTGGGTAACCACACCTCGGTCTGCTTTCTATACGATATAATCGCTTCACTTACCGTCAATGATATCAACATCGACGAATCCAACATATACCTCAATAATACCGTAGGGACCCATCTTCGCTGAGATAAATGCCGACCAAACCAAATATAACAAATTTTATGCAAATTTTCAGCAAGTTCGAATGAAGTAACATGAGCGAATCCGGTCATGACAAAATCAGGTAACGGTCCGTTAATTGCCACTCTCGTCATCTCGTTAGTAGGATGACCGAATTTAGCAAAGTAATCTGCACAATCGCCATACCCAAGGAAACTTCCAGGATAGCATGCGCTCATATCAACGGAAATCATATCTTCGAAATAATACTTGGTATTCCATAATCCTCCATGGCCATATTCGATACAGCTAAGTTGAATATCATTAAGAAACTCATTTCTTGTAGGTTTCCACGAATTTCTTTCTCTCGCGGCGTGAGCGGCAACAGATGGAACAGTAAAGCAATTTGTCAGTAATCGATCTGGATTAGACGAATACTTCTCCGCGATATTTCTCATCGCTTCGTGTAATATTTCATCTCGGTAAATATCTCCGCGTGGTAAGATAAATTGATCGTATCTTTCTTCGCTAGAAAATAACCAAATCGATATTGGATCGGACTTGGCTAATAGTTTGATATATCTAAACATTGCATCGGAACTATCTTTCCCAGATTCCACGGGATAAAACTTAACAACACGATCTCGCGGGAATATCATTACCGACTGACTCCACGCATGTGAATTATGATCAACAATTTCGATTGGTGTTCCTCGAGAATTATACGGCGATGAATATAATATTTCACCCGATAGTGTTTTAACCGTAATAGGAAATTTAAGTTTCTTACTTAACGCAGCAACATCATCGATTGATGCGCCATCAGTAACTGTCTTTGCCCATGAATTAATTTTATCCAATCTCAATTGAGTCAGACCAGATCCGCGACGGGCATTCCTCATATGCTCGATAACTCGCTCAGCAACGCAATTTATCATCGGCGATTCCCTCATCGCAGGTAGATTTTTCACATCAGGATTATTATTCAGCCGATAAATTCCATAGACAACAGCACTAGAAGGATACGCCCTAGCATAATAAGGACCATCAATCCCCAGCAGCAATCCTGGTTTTGAATTTTTATCAAAAACGACATTTTTCTTACCGCCACGTACTGGATCTCGTTTATCGCGAATAATCCAAGTGTCATCGGGCATTTGTGTAATAAATTTTATTCCGAAAATAAATCGCTCTTCCTTGTGTTCAGATTTTATATGCTCAATTATCTTTTTCGCTCGCTCTAGATTCATCGTAGCATTAACGAAGTTAGTTTTCCACGTCGACCAGGTATGAATCGCTCCATCATCGAAAAATTCTTTCTTAGCACGATCAACTTCAGGAATGATAAATTCTGCCTCATCAAGATCAAATATATCCATTATTATATTTTAGACAAATGTTTAAATTATAATGAAGCAATGCGCGTGGATAACAGTTGGATCAACAAAATCATGTAACAAATCCTGCAGAGGTGAATATTGTGGCGCTCATATATACGAAATTCGACGAGGTAACAAAGGACCACAGCGATGTTTAGTTTGCCAAGTTGGCATTCGAGGAAAGACACGATTATGTTTCTCCTGTGGAGGGAAAAAATATCGTGAGTTACGGAGATATTATGAAAAAAGATCCTCCTCGGTAATAAAATGCGAAGAAGATTATATTAATCGTTTCAAAGCAAATTTCGATTTAAACAAAGAGAATATCATATATGGAAATGAAATCAGCGATTCCCATGAGTGAATATAAATCGCATCCCATCATCGAAGGTTACGAAGCATCTGAGGATGGTAACGTTAGAAACATCAAAACAAAGAAACGTGTTGGTAGTATTTGTAATTCGGGATATCTCAAATTTACAGTCCATAAAAGAAATGAAAGAACAGAATGTTATTCGAATCATAGATTTATATTCGAATGCTACAAAGGACCAATAGAGAGAGGACTTGTTATCGACCACATTGACGGTAATAAACTTAACAATAAACTTTCCAATCTGCGCGCGGTAACCCAGAGTGAAAATTGTAGGGTTGGTAATAACCGTGGATTTCCTAATTATTCGAGGACTGTTAAATCAGTGAATCAAGCAACAGGTGAGGAAATCGCGTTTACATCGATGTCTGCAGCAGCAAAATATTTCGTTATTGACTCGCATTCAGTAAAACGAGTGGCAGAAGGAAAATACAACGCAACATTTTCTTATGATGCTGATTCATGGATCAAATTCTCCTACGTACCAATAATATTTGATTCGGAGAGTGACGAAGAATAATTGAATATCTCCGCAAAACAAAAAAAAAGATTAATTTTGAAAATTTCCCTGGATTTTATTTATTTTTTTCCCACGGAGACAGATTTGGAAAATCTCACTTGCGATTTAAAAATCAGGAATCAGAGATTCTCACGATTTCACCAAAAGATTGATACTTACAGTTTCTCCTCGTATATCAAGTAAATTTCCTTTCTGATCCGTTAGTTTGAAATTTATTCTTGACAAAAATCGATTATGACATCGCAGGTAAAACGGATTCATTGGTTCTTTTATTATCAAATAACCGGGAGATGCGCTAGGTGAAAATGAATACAATATAAAACCCTGATTCGCTTGATTCGACACTGACGAATCAACATTATAGCTACCCTCGACAACATCCGCGTGAAGATAAATCGCGATAACTTCCGTTATATTAACGATACCCGGCGATATGTGCCGTCCACCTTTGTCAGGATCGTTATTGTGTTTAAGAATCAATTCTGAATGTACTTTTTTGGTCCATGAAGCATGTAATTTTGGAAATAAATCATCAATGGTATCAGTGACGGATTTTCTCATCGCATCAAAATCAGAATTAGGAAATTTAAATTTTGGTAGTGTTTCCTCGGTTAATTCAAATACTCTCATGAATTTTTGTTTCTCACCCGAGTTCTTGATCAACTCGAATTTGCTAATAGGAAGAACATAGTCGGCAATTGATATATCGTCGATTATCGCCCGAATAAACATATCATGATAATATTCAATATCATTCGCAAGTTGATTTAAAATTTTCACGTGTTTTATAATTTCGCTACATGAACTAGATTTATTTAGGATGCATTCATGAAATGATCCTCGCAATAAATTTAATTGTAATTCGTGTTCTTGAATAAACTCGTCTAGTGTTCTTCTTACCAAGATACCGTCTATGGGGGCTATTATCCTGTTAATGTGGGTAGCGTCGAAGATTTTCACATCTGGGGGGATTTTAGGAAGAGGTAACCACGAGAGAATTCTTTCGTTAATAAAAGTGAAAGCGAACATTACTAGGTTAATTTTGTGGTTATTCATGAGATTGATGGCGCTGTGGATCAAAGGTTTGTGTTTGATATCTCCATACCATCCTTCGTCGGTTGTAAAATCTTCCTTTTTTGGTTCCGGTATTTCTGGAAGGGTTTCATCATACCAACCTGGAATAATAACATCCGATTTCTTTGGTTTTATCAGAGGTGCAACCTCGGGCCAACCTAATATATTTCTAATCGATGATTGGTAAATATCTACCACGTACGGTGATTTCACTTCTATCATTGACGATAGTGTTGGATCATGTGAAGATATCTTTATTCCCGGAGTAGCATCGCCGGTTAAATTTGATATTCTAGTGGTAAACTCATTATTCAGTTGATCAATTTCATAACTGCCCGTTGGTATACCAACAACGATCCAATCGGGTGTTCCATCGGGTTTATTTTTATTTGCAAAAACAAGTGAATTATTTGGCATCAAATTACCAAATGATTTCGATCTAACATTGGGCCAGCTATTGTAGACACGCAACTGTGTTAATGCAATTTCGTTAACGTTAATTGGTGTTGAAAAATTAATACTAAACTCGGGTTTCGTTGAACTTAGCGATATTAACGTTGTTGTCGGCGGCGTCGTGTTTGTCACGATCTGGGCTAACTCGGACATTATTAATATTCATTTGTTCAATCTCCGAGTAAATACTAATCATTGAAGAAAATTCTAGATCGGATATAATACCATCGTTGAGACTCTCAGAAAGTAACAATGATAACTTCGAGTACGCGTCATTTACCTTAATTAGTTTACTTTTGTACGATGATAACTTTTCACTTGTGCACGATGATATTTTTTTCGCGATGATATTTAGAACACCCGCGATTGCTGTTGTTGACGAGATTATTATTGTTGCTACGATTGGCGCTATCATCGTCACCGCGGATAGAATTATTCCTGCACCAGCGACCACAGCAGATACCGCGTACACTGCAACATCAATGATAACTAATTTGCGCTGGTATTTATTTATTTTTGTTTGATAATCGTCAAGTTGTTTTTTTAGTGAATCCTGCCATAGGCGAGCTTGATTGTAACGGTAATCCGATGCTGTCATTTATTAGTATCTTACGATAACAATTACGGGATTATCATGTTTATCCTGGAATACCAACTGTTTCCAATCCCGATAAATATTCGAAAATTACAAAATAATCCACCGGTCCTGTGGTGGTTCTATCTGGCGGTTCTAGATCGCAGAGTACGCCGGTATTTTTTTCTATAGAAATAATAAAAAATCCGGGGTAGAATTCATGAATTTCACTATTCGATTTTATTTTAAACTTTATCTTGGAAATAACATATACTCGATATACGCCGGTAATTGGTACGGTGAAATAAAATCCGAGAATACCTTTTTTAGGTTCCCAATTATAATTGTATGTCTTAAACACAAATGGCACATTGCAGACAATATTTTTTGTTTCTACCTCCGTTGGTATCGAAATTCGCGATAATTTTCCAAGTTTCATTGACGATATTTTTGTGTTGATATCGTCAATTTCTTTACCTAATTGCTTTACGTCAGTGGCGTGACCAGTTTTATCGGCGGATTGGTCAATCTTTGCTATTGTAGCGAGAAGTTTCGTGTTTAAATCTTGAATTTTTTCGTCGTACGTTGATGTATCTAACTTTTGACGAGCCAATTCACGTACCACGTTAATTTCATCGTTGATGGATTTTATTTGTACTTGCATCGCGTTAATCCCCCTGGTAAATTCAGGAACAACAACATTACCGAGTTTAATAATTTCCTCGTTGATTTTTTTGTTGAGATCGTCGATCGATGGTTTCTGACCCATCGAGATATTTACTTCGTTAATTTTGGCAAGAATATTAGTAATTTCCTCGTTGATTTTTTTTATTTTTTTGTTGAGATCGTCGATTGATGTTTTATCGATTTTCTGACTCATCGAGATATTTACTTCGTTAATTTTGGCAAGAATACTAGTAATTTCCTCGTTGATTTTTTTTATTTTCTCGCTAAGATCGTCATGTGATGCTTGATCTGATGCGGAGGAAGTATCAATGGATGTTTTTATATTCTCGTCAAATTTTTTGCTAAATTTAGCTAAAATATCCTCAAGTTTTTTAAGGTCGTTATTTAGTTTGTTAAGTCTTTTTGTCATTCTATCCTGAAGATCGTCGTGTAATGCTTTATCGGCCTTCAGGGGTAACTTCGCTATAATATCGGCGATATCAGCAATAGATTTTAATACCATCTCCGATTGGCGAGTAAACTGACTAATGTGATCGCGGTATTCGTCTCGCTTGATTATATCAGTTATTTTGACGTTGCTAGTTTGTAATCGCCCTTCAGTATTTTGAAATACAGCAACTTCGCCAGGATCAACTTCTGACAGCGATAAAAGATTGTTAATATCGCTCTTGGTTGCAAACTTTGATGTATCGATGTCGACTACGTCTTTTTTTTCTTTCCTAAAGAGAGACCTACCGTAAATGTCAACCATGATATTTATCTACGGTATATTCAAATAAAATTTTGCGAAAAGGTTTGGATGATTTTGAAATTTCATCAAGGACATTAATTGTCTCCCGGCCGCATATTGGTGGATCTGCTAATGTTTGTGTTGGAAGTGTTGAATACCAAACCGGAAGTTTTAGTTTTGACACGTATTTGATAAATTCATTCGGCGGTGCTAATCCGTATGAATCGAAATAGATGATTTCGCGAGGATTAATCGCATACGCAACCCAGTGAGTGCCAGGACCGGAATTTTTATCGAGATTTATTATTCCTGTCTCGGTTGAATTTGGTTTGTCCGGTAGTTGATCTCGCATAAATACGCCTCTGAAAAATTTTATTTTCTTTTTTTTTGCTTCACTTATTAAATCTAAATTTGAGGCTGGTAGGCTCGACTTAGACCGGATCCGTACGGGGGTCGTCTTAGGTAAAGGCCGGATCCTTGTTGCGTCTGCAGCACTTTTGCTAGAAGAGAGAAGGGGGAGATAAATCCTCCCTTTTTTTTACGATATCCTCTTCCAACAACTTTTCCTGCTATTGCGGAACCTATCCCTCCAAGTGCGCCCAATCCTACTGCCTTTGCGCCTGCTATTAACGCGGGTATAAGCGCAGCCAATGGAAAAATACCACCTACTTTGATCATATCTCTGATTGCTCCTATTGAGAGATTCAAGCGAATACCAGTATTTGCTGATCTGGCTCTGGTGAAATGTCCGTGTTGATTTTTAGTTAACGATAGTTTGTTAGGTCCACCATGAAGTTGATTACTTTTCAAAGTTAAACTTAAACCTCGTCGCGCTGCTGTTGCTGATTGAAGTTTTTTCACCTGACCGGGGGTCAGAGTTACGCTGACGTGATCGTATGGCATATTAATAATCACTTTTATCTAAATTTAGAATTTGTTACATGTTCTCTACGGGCGCGTCAATAACTCTCATTCTACCACTGATACCTTCCAGGATCATTGTTCTATCACTGAGAATTACTGCGAATACCTTATATAAATTATTTCCTGTTCGAATTCTAGCTTTGAAATGAATATCGACGACGGATTGCTTTATCAAATCGAGATGTTCCAAGGAAAAGTAATAAATAGGATAAAGTTTATTAAAATCTAGTTGTGATATTTGCAATCCAGTATCGATATTTTGATCGCGACCCATGAAACTTAACAATCGATGATATGCGCGAGCTGTCGAATAATTTTCAAAATTGATGGATATTTCCTCGGATGGCTCCTGTTGGCCATTTACTCTCAGTGACACGTTTGTTGCGCTGATATTATCGAATATCATGTGGCTATATAATTGATGATATCTTCGTGTATGCAAAAAAGCGACAAAGATATGACGTGGCGCAGAGGTACCTTGCTGCGATGCAATGCGCCAAGTAAAATCACCATCAATATCAGTAGTTGTGGAATCTGTTGTTGTTGTTAGCCATGACATGATAGATTTACCACCTTGATTCATAAATGATAATAATTTTTCTTCCACGATTAATGATGGAGTCATCGCTGGCATCCACAAGGTAAATTTTAGTAATCTTACCCTACCTCCATGATTCGTGGTATCATTTGCACCTACCACGTTCGTTTGGTAATTGATATCACCTTCTCGCCAAATAGCATCATTACTATCTGCTTTTCTAATAAATGTTACGGTATGCTTTGCTCCGTAAATAACTTTTCTAAAATGCCTGCAAAATCCAAATATATGAGATAACGGAATAGCACAAGAGAATTTTCTACGTATATCCCACAACATGGATTTTCTCGTGGCAAATCCAAGATTATAATCAGGATTAGTGCCGAGGGGAAGATCTTGGACAGTATTAATAAGGACTGGGGGGCGGCGCGATCTCTAGGTTGTCCGATATCAAGCGGTCTATTATCAGGACGATCAGAATTATCTTTGGCAAACATCATACCCGGACCAGCTGATCTGGTAAAATCATCCGAGTATCTCGCTAGACCTATTATCGTTGTTGCTAAATCAACATCATTGGTAATTGACTCAATCTCTTTTCCATCAATCATGTAAGTGGCGCTCTTGAATAATGCCATAATACCGTTATTAACAAATCCGACTCTAAAATCTGCTCCATAGAGAGTAACGCCGTCATCTCTAGTAATTTCACCGGTAACTTCGATATATGCCTCAGATGGAAGAAAATATCTTGTTGTATCGTGAACTTGAATTTCCAGGCGATTATCAGTATTTGGTGTAACTGTGTCGTACGAGAAATACTGAAGATCTCGCATTGATGTGTCTCTACCTACTGGCTCGTCCATGTCAAACGCTTCATTTGACATTTGTGAAAACATTATTATTAATAATATCGTCTAAAACGAAGACCATCACCTGAAGCAAAACTTGTATTTGCTAGATTTGTCCTAGCAACATCCTGCGCTAGATTTGTATTAGCAACTTCCTGCGCTAGATTTGTTATAGCAGCTTCCTGTGCTAGATCATTTATTTTTTTATTTGCCGCATCATTTATGGCCTTACTGACTTCAGGTGGCATTTCGCTGGTAATGGGTAATTTGACGGGTTGCTTTTTACGTACTAAACTTAATATTTTATCTTTGATAGCGTTGAAGCCTTTACTGGCCAAATTACCGATACCAGAAATGGCAGTCTCGCCGATCTTTCCTATCGCTTTCAACCCAAATTGCTTAATCACGGGTCCAATTTTAGGTATTACTCGCGTGACAAGACTTCCAACGATATCGCCGAATCCATTACCGTGAATATATTTGTATACTGGCAATCGAGAGTTTACTATGCGGACCTGATTAGGTCTGCGCTGATGTTTATGAATAATCATATTATTTCAATTGTGTTGATTTAATCGATGAGTTCATCGACAAACTCTTTATAAATGTGAGAATCGATGATACCACCACGGAATAATCGCTGACAAATATCTGATGCTTCGTTGACTATCTCACGGGAATTATTTCCGGCTCGTTTTCCTCCGATTAATACTTCGAGGCGAGATACGTCGTTGACAACACTGTCAGGGCAAACTGAATATCCATATCCTTTTCCTTCCTTTTTTGTTTCTGGAGATTCCAATGGCGTTGAGTAAAATATTTCGTCTGACGGCGATGAAGATGTCCCTGACGACGATGACTTCGGTGGCAAATCCCCTATAGGACTATCTTGTTTAGGATATTTATCCTTTATAGTAAGATATGGGCTTATAGCAGCCTTTTCAAGAGGAGCATATGGTTGTAAAACAGAAACTTCTTCAAGTGATTTTACACGCGGGGGGTATGTTAATTTAGAAATAAGTTCCTCTGTGGGATTATAAATTTTTTTAGGACTAAACTTTTCAGGACTATCTTGTTTAGGTGTTATTAAAGTTGATAATCTTGCTTTTCCCTCTGATAACTTTATTCTGTAATTACCAACATCCGATGAAAATTTCGCAAAATCTTCATCGGAATATCTTACTGGTTTTCCTAAACTACCAAAATACATTATCGCATACCAATCAAGTATGTTAACTTTATCAGCATCAAATTCTTTTCGCAAAAAGAATCTTTTATTTTTCGTAGAATCATCCGCAGCTATTTGAACTACTGAATCATAGTCGCCAAGTAAATAAAATCTTTTTGGATTCAAATAAATATCCGCTGTTACACTAGGATCAATTTTAAACACACTAATAGCCGGTGATGATACATGTTCGGGAACAATTATCGGTTCATCACTCTGATCTTTTTTCTTTCTTGATTTTCTTTCTTTTTTCTGTGGTGGAATATCTTCCTTTGGTCTAGCTCCTAATTCCTCTGGTTGAAATATTGGCTCCTGTGGTTGAATATCTTCCTGTGATGTTTCTTTTCTCCCTCGTTTTTTAGTTTTTTCCTTCTTCTCCTGTTGTTTTCTTTCTTTTTCCAGTTGTTTTCTTTCTTCTTTTTCCTGTTGTTTTCTTTCTTTCTCCAGTTGTTTTCTGTCTTTCTCCCTTTGCACAATATCTTTTTGTGTATCTCTTGCTGTTTCTAAAAATCTTCTGTAACGCGGATCCGTTGTCTTCCTTACTGATGTTGTTTGTGTGTAAATTTTATATACCATATCGTACCAACTATCGCGAGTTGCATATCTTTTTTTCCCCACTGCAGTCAAAAATTCAGCTCGACTACTAAAATATTCCTCCGCAAATTGGCCAATCTCATCTATATTATACAATGTCGAGAGGGGCTGCGATATTATTTCCCATCCCTCATCGGTGAAATTTTCTCTTAAATTATCGATATTAAACTTCCCTTTTATCATTGAGATTTTTCTTCCTCCCGGTTTTCCACCTCCAGGTTTTCCTCCATCAGCAATTGCAAGTTGTTGCGCCGCTGCTGCTATTGCTAATCGCTCGGGTAATGTTCGTGATTGATCCTCAATACCTTTCAACATAGGAAAGATTCCACGTTTTCTAGCATCTGGATCTTTTTCGTCGCCATATACAACCTGCTCAATTGTTCCGGTCACTGGCTTCAACCATTTTGCCGAAGTTTCTGAAATTCCATGTTGCATATCTTCGTAATCACGAACATTTCTCTTAAATAATTGTTTTGTCGGAATGAACTTCTTTAATGTCGCTAATTGCTCTCGTGCTAATCTGGCCGAATGAGGTTCTCCAACTGTGCTAACTTTTCGACTCATCTTATTTTCAACAATATTGTTTTATTGTGAAATAAAATTAGTATCCGCAGTCGGAATTTGCAATCACAAACAAATTTTACAATACCCCCCCCAAAAATGCTGTTTTTTTTATGCCTGAAAATGCACTTTGGGTTGAAATTTTGCGGATTAATTTGCGTAGGAGGCGTTATTTTTGTTTTCTGAGGCTTCTACGGATAAATGTTTGGTGGGAGGCTTAAATTTATCTGAGCCACCTGGTCTGTACGACTTCCCTGCTGCTTCATGCATATCAAACTTTCCTTGTGAACTGAGTTTTCAAACCATCATCTTGTTCTTGAATTTTCTAAAAGTTAGAGAAATTTATCACACATGTATACATATCATATATTTCAATCATATCCTGTCTTGATCTTCTGTATAATAGTTTGAAGTTCAAGTCTGTGTAGGCCTGCTTCATACAATTGCGATGAAAATCATGGTATTGTTTTTGTGTATCAAACTATACTAATTTCACCAAGTTGTATGTTCCTACATTTACACTGTGGGTATTTCAAAGCATTTTGCTTTATATGAACAACTGATCCTTGTCGAGGTGGATTTTTGCTGATGTTTAATGATTTATATCCATCAATATTAATCTCAGAAAATTAAACATGTGTAATAAATTTATTTTGATTTGATTTGAGATTTCTGAGATTGCTTCTACTGTGAATGTTTTCTTCAGTTTTAATTTTTAGTTCTTTTTACATCATGTTATGCTAAGTGTGTCAGAATTAGTGAATCTAAACACTGTTTGAAATGTCTACATTGTTTATATGAAGCTTCTTTCTCGTTTTGTTAAATACCAGTATTGTCTATTACGCTCCCAGAAATCTTCATCATAATAATTCTAGATCTCCACAATGTACACTTGCCAAACGATGTGGACGGCTTTCAGGGTAGTGAAGAATCTAATCAGATTCAGGATGAAAAGGTGAAATGTTGATGCTGTAACTGTGACCAAAAGGATACAAATGATTTCTACAGAATATCATTGATTCAACATTACAGACCTAGACCAATTTTTTGTGGATGGCTTGTACTTGGGAATAGGAAGAAACCTATTACTGTTGGAGTTGAATTTAGTACAAGTAAATGTCACTGTGACAGAAAATAGAACGATGCCTTTTTCATCATAACTTTAGTTATAGACCATGTACCTTGATGTATGGAAGAGGCATATTGTATTTGGGGTTAACATGACATAAATCAGGATCAGGCTCAACGAAAAATGTTTTGCAAATTAACTTTTATTCTAGCTCAAGTCCCATCACTAAACTTTGGGTAACAAATAATCCAGTGTATTCAGGTTCCTAAAAGTCAGAGATCATGGTAATAATAACATCCAAAGTCAACCATGTCCTACTAGAGCATATATAGAGGAGGTTAATGATGCACCATTTGCTTGTAAGTTTTGGCTTTCAATTTGGCATCAGTCTTTTTTTTTCTTATGTTATATTCTGTTTCGCGCTCTTTTGGACAGTGTGGTTTCTATGCATCTGCAGAGATAAGAGAGGGATTACAAGTATATTGCAGACAAATCAGATGTAGTGCATATTACAATCTGGCTTGTTAAAGAACCACCAACTTGTCCTTGTAATATTAGTAATGCAGATTAATGGCAGAGACATTGTATTAGTTTTTATTTGTTTATTTTTAGAATATCTCTCCAACATCAACTTCAAATGGAGGACCCAAATAACATATATGCAGAAATTGAACACCTTAGGGTAGGTATAGTAACAGGAAGACGTGCAGCTTGTCCTAAAACTTAATAACTTTGAATTTAATGAAGACAACTTCCTCCAAATTAATGGAACTGCAATGGGTACAAAAATGGCCCCTTTTTAAGGGAAAACTGGAGGATCAACTTTTAGCATCGGTTGAACTTACACCATACCAGTGGGTACGCTTTATCTATGATATAGAAATGAAGTGGCAACATGGAATAGAAAGTCTGGATGATTTCATATCAAAGGCAAACAACTTCCATCCCTCAATAAAATTCATGGCAGAAATCTCCAACTCAAACCACATCTTCCTGGACACAACAACCAGACTGGTAGAAACTCCATACAGACATCTTCTCCAAAGCAACCGACAAAAACCTGTATCTCCTCCCAGGTAGCTGTCATCCAAAACACTACATTAGGAACATCCCATATAACCAGGCTAGTTAGATACTAGTTTTGCACTGTTCATTGTCAGTTTATTGCATTTACATATATATATTTATGTGTGTGTATATAAAGTGTATCCAGGAAGATGTGGTTTGAGTTGGAGATTCTGCCATGAATTTTATTGAGGGATGGAAGTTTTTTGCCTTTGATATATGTATGTATCTGTATATATGTGTATATATGTGTGTATACATGTATGTGTATACATGCATATATATATGTGTGTATGTACATGTGTGTGTGTGTGTACATATATATGTGTGTGTACATATATATGTGTGTATACCTGTGTATGTGTTTATATCAGTGTGCATAGATAGCTCCTAAACCTGCTTAAAACATTGGGGAAGTGTGGGGTATGATATTTTTCTATCACAAAATCCCCATATTGGGCCCCTATTTGTTGAATGCGAGTAAAATCATGATCAACATTGCTAAATGAAACCGTGATATAATGTTCTTTTTGTTATTATAAAGAGTTTAATGCCCAAAAATTGGAGCCAGCTTCATGAAAATTTCCTTTATTAAAAAGTTGCATATTTTGTTAAATTTTATTAAAATAAAAGATTTTCATTACACTGTAAGTACAAAATGAAGCAAAATATTGATCAGTTAAAATTTTTGTAATGCCTACCGGCAGGAACACATCATGCAATAACTACTAATTAAGTACGTTTTGTTAAGTGAAATTCAGATATCAGTTTTATCTTTATCTTTAAATTTGGTTTCACTGTAATCATAATAAATGTGACATGCCCTCTAGCATTCAAATGTAAACTATGTCATTCAACCATCACAGTTTCTGTGAAAACATAAATTAAATGCTGATTGTTTTTATCTAAAACTTGCAGAAGTGTTTGCAGAATCAATACAATAAATGAAATATAGACTTGCTTTGTACTATCTTATTAATTATGTAATTTGTATCCAATCAAGCAAATATTGTTAAATCCTCTTGACTTGCTTAAAAGTCAGTGGGCACCATTGTGTGTCAAGTCAGCTCATTTCAGGTGACCTATCAAACACTGTTTTAAATATTAGTAACATCCTTAAAGTACATACCATTAATTGGTAGTTTATTCTACTTCTTCGTGAAAGTGATCAAGAATAGCTAGGGAACCAAGCTAAATATGTACTCTGTGCATTAAGTTTTGACATTCTTGTTTCTTTAAAAAAATGTTTTGTTCTGAATCAACGATAACTCCAGAAGGTATCCACAACCACATGAAAAAAGTTGTAATACACAATGTATTTTCTGTACTGTATAACAAGTTAAATGCATTAAGTTATTTTTATGATGACATTTGACAACTGTCTTAATACAAGAATTTTTTTTTGAAATATGAGTATATAAATTGCTAGGAAATATATATTATTTTTTCTGTTTCACGTAAATATGATCTTACAGGTCTTAAACATTGTTCCTTTTTTCAGGCAAATGATGTCGAAAGTCCCAGCACAAGCTCTGGAGTAGTTCCAATACAAATGAAAAAGTTCAAGAGGTGGTTAGGTGTCTCGAGTATGCAATATGTGTCGATGTGCCTTGGTCGCCTGTTTGATAAAGATTCCAGGCACAATGCAGACAATTATGCCATTTTCTTCAGCAAAGATTCTGAATCTGTGCACTTTGTAGCCAATGATCCCATTTTCTTTAGTAAAGAATCTCAATCTGTGCTAGCCAGAACATTGCCTTCAGTTCCTGATTTTCTGAATAAGGATTGTAAAGGTAACAGGAGAGTAACACAAAAATTACCATCTGTTCCTTTGCTGGTAGCCAATTCACAAATGTCTTTCACTTCATCAAGTGTTTTAGTGGAAATGCATGAAAGGGAGAATGTATACAACCCTCTCATGAAAACAGATTCAATACCATACGATGAATTTAAATTAGGAAAACCTGGTTTGGGTGCACACAATGTTACAGATACCATTAATTCCACAAGTCAAAATGAGACATGTAAACAAGACCATCATTTTTTTGTGCTAGAAGCTACTGCAACCTCAGCAGATTCTGAAGACAGTGCTAGACAATCTTCACAAAAATCTTTTCCACCACAGTATCAGATGAACACAGAGAGCTCTCGTGCTAGTTATGAACTGGCAAAGAATGTTTCAAATTTAGATAATGAATCTTTATCTACATCATCATCTTCACTTAGTCGCATGTCGCACAGTGGAATTCATCAAATGAACGATAACCAAAATTATCTATGCACTGAGTCTACAGACAATTCTGTAAATAATCCTGATGGTCATGCAGAAGACAATACAAAAGCAGATCATGCTATTGATCATGAGGATTCCAACATTGCCTTAAAGAGAAATACTAGTTCAGATGATTATGTAGAACCTATAAAGTCAAACACACTTTCCGAGTATTTAGAGATTTTTCCTTGTGTTCCTTAAAGGATATGCAATAATTTCATGCTCATTGAATGTATTTTTCTTCAATGAAATTATTTATGGAGTCATCTTACACTTTATTATAATCAGCATTAAGATAATTTTAATCCGAAGTTGCAATTCAAAAAGACATTGTAAAACACTGAAAGACATTTTTAGGACACATATCTTAATTTGATGATTTTAAAATTGGATCATTGATATACACCACCCCCTCGATAACTCGCGCCCTTGCTTATAACACAAGGTCAGACGTGGATCCCGTTTCTTAAACTAGAAAATACCCCAAATACTGTTCGTATTTCTTGAACTTGAAGAAAATCGTGATCAAAATTGGTAATGGAAACTTTGATGTATCGCTTGTTTTATCGTAAAAAATGCTAGATAGGACCTGGAAATTTTCATCAACACTATGAAATATCAAATTTAATAGGTCATACAAATTTTTACATTTTCTTTCCAAACGACATTCCTAGTACACCGCAATTAATGATATGTAAGGAAATTTCGATCAATGAAAATATCACTCAACGCTGAGTGGAGGCAGTACTTTAATAAATACAAATTGAATTTTAAAAAATTATCAATTGTAATTTGTGTTCTATTTCTATCTTTTAGTTCCATTTAAGTGCAATCATCATAAATGCAATGTGTCCTCTTGTAATTAAATGTAAAATGCTTCAATCTACCTTAGCAGCTATATCCGCAAGCGTTTTAAGTGCCGACAGTGTTTTGATAACTGACTTCCGGAAGTATTTGTTGTACTGTTGCACTGAATTAAAAGTTGGCCTCCTTTATATTATCACATTAATTATGTCTTTTGAATCAAATAAAGGAGGTGGAATAAAAGAAAAGTTAAAAGGCACGAAAATCCTACAAACTTAAAATCTAGCGGCCTTGGTCGTATGTCGGGTGAACTCACTTCATTTGATCAATCGAAGAGTTATAAATGTTATTGTGTATGTAACATAAACTACTTAAATTAACTGACTCTTTCATAACTGTGATCAACGATAACAAGACAGCGAAGCAAAACGAATACTTCGTAAAAAAAAGGAGCTCGATTTCACTGATACGGACCATTGTGGGCAAGCGAGTTTCAGAGAATTCTTGAACTAGGACTTAGAGATATCCTCAAGGATGATAAGTTTCATTAATTCCAGTTAATTAATTTCACGACATCAATATTGTACTAATTGAGCTATACAAAAATTGAGTTTCAACGCAGACGATTGTCTCACGAAACAAATGTTGTGTGTTTTTAAAAAAAAGTAATCTTGTTTAGTGGTGTATCAAGAGTTAGTCTAGTTCCATGCTATGTGGACTCCCGATTTGGCAGTATAATATTAAACACCATTGCAGGAATCAGACTCATCAAGAAAACATAAGCAGTGATGTAATATATATTTTTTTGGCGTACACGTGATGGTTGTTGAAAACAGTTGGAACGATCTTTCATATGTTGGACATTTTGAAAATAAATGTTATTTAAACAGAATAACGAACAACTTCATTACAAAAAAATATTAAAAATTATTATCGACATGATTTTAAAAAGGATTTAGTAAATAAAGAGCCCATTTCCCTAATGCCGCTCCCACCCACATCCCCCACGGTTTTCTCGAAGTCAGATTTTTTTTCAATTTTTGGAGGTCCCATGGTAACTCGCGCCTTGCCTATAGTGCGGTCTATGTTTGTGAACCTCGTTGTGCACGAGGGAGAGATGTAGTTAGAAATTATGAAAAATGTATGCATATTTCTTTTGTACATTGCAGATCAACAAATATATATATACATATGTTTTATTTGTTGTTAATAAAATGGTTGATTTAACAATAATAATTATATATTCATGAGAAGGAATTACATTTTACTATGAAGCAGATACATACATCCTTTAGCAAAGGATTTTAATTTTATCAGTCTTTTGGATACATTTGATTCTGCTTTGTTATAACATTGTCCATGGGAGCAATAGATTAAATCAATTTGTAATGAAGCACATGCATATAATTGTACTAGCACCTAAAGAAAGGGGATCCATCAACATTACCTGCCATAAAACTGGAATTATGTTCCAATGAAGGGCCATATAGTGAGGTGAATATGCTCCATTATAACACGGTCCATAGAAGCTGTATAGCACACACACACTTGTATGAGTATGTTAAAGCTACATTAAAAATCCAAAACAATCACATTGTGGCAGTTTATTTCAATGTCTATCTCTGGGACATCAGACAGGTAGCATCATGTCCCACCCAGTCACATTATTCTGACAATAGGCCATCGAATCCTATCAGTAACCTCTTAATGCTAGGCAGCTGCTAGCAGTTGTTTTACTTTTGTTTTGGTATGAATCGGTCAGGGTTCGAACTTGCAACCTCCCTCATCTGAGCCAGATGCTTTACCACTTAGGCCACCAGGGCAGTCACACACACTTATGATGAAGTACATAATGCATCCATCACCATATATGCCATAGAACAGGAAACGTGTTATGATAAAGGGTCTGATAGTGAGGTTGTACTGTATTTGTTTCTTTGCAGATCAATATATTTAAGCAGATAGAAACACATAAATATAAAGGGTAATTCACAGACAAAAACTGATGGACAACATAATTTGTTAATGATCTTGATAGCACCAAGGTACATACATAAACTAATCAACAGACAGAATATTGCATTAATATGATTCATCGAATAATAAACCAAAACTGTTTCATATATAGACCGCAAAAACTTCCATTCAACACACAAAATATAGATCCTAAAGAGCTGACATGTGATGAATCTGCAACAACAAAAACACCAATGGTTAAGATTATTTTCAGGTAAACAAGGAAAATGTTGATTATAAACAAGCCAAGGAATTCATCTCAGATAATAAATGAGAACTTCATTGTTGTTGTATAGGCTTAGCAGTGAATAAAACAGATGTGTCTGCAACTATATATAGGTCAATTCCAACTGCATAGAAGCCTCATTTGCCTTTGCATTACGCACTGGCAGATATAAGTATGCAATTTGTTAGGAGTACTCAGGATAATAAACATTAGCCCTGATCTGCTGGTGCATTATGCAACAACAGATTAGGGTCTGTGTTGTTTGCAGTTGGACTGAACTAATAAACATGTTTATCTCCTATATGATATGTCTGAAGTGTTCAGTTTTACGATCTGACTGATTATAATAATACAACCTTCTCTCCCTAAGCTGGATCATACCATCTCGTATTTACAACAATATTGATATAAACATGTTTTAGCATGAACTGAACTAATAGACTACACCTAATATTTACATTCATTTACAGTCATGTATAAAACTTTAATTTGATTTATAATTAACGAAATCAGGTACCTTGTAAAGGTATTGCTCTCACCACATCCATCCATCAAGACCTAATAACTAAGAGTAGAGCTGCTAGATGTACCACAAATAGATATCGTAACACTAGCAGTGTCAGAGCAAAGTTGAACCATCTTCAGTGGGAAACACATGAATCCAGGTAAACCAAGGCCCTGATGACCATGTTGTACAAGATAGCGAACAACCTAGTGGACAAATACCTGACCCTGGCATATAGCCAAACTAGGGCAAACCACAGGAAGAAAATTCCAATTAAAGTCAGCATCGACAAATTGTTTCAAGCTTAGCTTATTCACGTGTACAAAATATGGGCTTATAACAAATTACCATCATTAATTGCAGAAGCTCCTGACTTGGTATTTCACAAGCAGGAGCTTTCCAAAATCACACTCTAATAAACTAGTCACTACAAGTAAGACCTAGTGAGTATCAGGGTTATGCCGGCTGAGGTTCATTATCTCATAGCCACTACGGTAGCTGGATTGGTCTGAGTATGAAGGGACGAAAACGTACACGGACACTCTTACTTATTTCTGTCTTTCCTATCATTACTCTTCTGACTGTTCTATCACTTCCGTCTTTACTTTATCTTAGACCACGCACCACCCGCTGCTTTATAATCAAGTGTGACTGCGTCAACGTATTTATAGATAGCTAGCTACCTTACGCCGACACCGAATGGAGTCGGCGAATTCCAACATTTCGATGGGAAATTGACTCAGACCCTACACCCATACGTAAATGTCCAACTATCAAATTTTGAGTGGGAAGGGTAAGAGGAAATCTGGATTATTACAGTGTGGTACTTGCACAATATCTTGATGAATTCACAGGCTGTATTAAAATCTTTAGTTGGTTACATTTCTTAAGTATCAAACAAGCTATTTATGATGACCTTTGAGGTCTCCTGCCCCTCTATAACGTGGTATGTGTTAAATGGCTGTGGAACAAATAGAACAATAATGCTGTGCATTCAATCAACGTGGTTTGTCTAATAAGCACTGGAAATATAAAATACATATCTTTTGTTTTGCAGGAAAATTATCGTGAAAGTAACCGACGATGCTAGAAGCCACTTACTATCCGGCCTAGCAGACTTTAACGACTTTTTATTCAATAGTCACGTGATATCAACAATAAATCATTTGACAATGTTGTTGTAGGAATACCCTACACCCCAACATAAATGTCTAAATATCAAAAATGGGGTGTGAAGTGTCAGAGGAAACGCAGAGTACCCACTTCAATTGATATATTGCATCACCAAGTGTCCCCTACCACATAAATTTAATGTATTAACAGAATGTGAACAGTATTTACTGTGAATAATTAAGAAGTGACCATAAATTATTTAAGACATAACTCTGCGTTTATTGTACGAGATGACCAATATGGGTACAATTTTGATCTATTGACTTGATTAAGATCTGACCACGATTGGGCTGCTAATCCACTGTAATTCCTTTCCACTAAATACCAAATGCACCACCAAATGATCTCAAAAGATATTAGTCTTTAATCTGGACATGTCCATTCCGTGGTGTAGCAAGAACTTCTGTCCCCCATCTAAACTTAATTCTGGAGACTCTCCCAATAAGAAACCTTGTTTGGTGGGCCCCTCAAAGAGTTTGAAGGATCTTGTCCGCCGCCGCCATCACCAATACTTTCTTCGCTCGCAATACTGAGAACTTGCAGAATCCCCTGATCAAAGAGGATGGCCTATTCCGCCATGCCCTTGTAAATGTGTTCTAACTCCACATCTAGAAGCATACTGTCGGTATATGAGTATAGCAGCTGGGCCTTAGCACCGTAACGTGCATATAGCCAGTCATAGTAAAAGTCAATACAGCAAATATATATTGATAGGCCGAGGACGGATTGGCCCGTTTAGATCGGGCAGTTGAAATCAAGTCTGGAGTTTGCCCTTAAAGATCTTTAGGCTGCATGGCAAGAACTGATAGCCGTCTTTAGACTGGAGCTGGCCAAAAGCGAAGGTCGCATACTTTTTCATGCTGTTGGTAATGGCGTTGATGTCTGTCTGTGAGTCTGTATCCATTGCTATCAGCTGATGGTGGCCATCTTAGTTTCACATGTTGTGAAATAGGATGGGTACTTTCATTTCTTCTGGGTTGTTTCGCAGCAAATGTTGAAGCTGTTATGTCCGACTCCTCTGTATCGGTCAGCGATGTGACAATGGTCTCTTTGTTAGTGGGATGCAATCCTCTTTAAGGTTGTCAGATATAGTATATAACATCGTTCTCGATTATAAGTGCTCGGGTAAAATACCATAACAGAGTATTATATTTCTTATCCCGAGTCATCATTTGAATAGCTCTCCTGTTAGAAGATCCAGTAGTTCTATTTCTGATCGACTGTATGTGTCACATATGTAGCGTGGGCGGTCTAGGCTTGTAATCAATTATGCCGAGACTAGCCATACCATATGGCCTTCTGCGATCATGGTCATCACCCCTGAAATTTGCTTGCGCTCTGCACTGTTGGCACTCGAAGTATCCTATTGGCACACCTCGTCTCTATTTGATGTGATATTGATATTTGCCCATCCAATGTTATATCATCATGACCGCTCCCACCCGCCTCTACCCCTACCCGATGAAATGAATTTTGGCACAATGAATGAGGTTTTAGTAGAATGAAAAAATGGCAGGATGTCATAGGAATTTACATACAAGTGGAAATAAAAATATTCAAGGCACTTTTGAATAAAACGTCGTTCTAAACCTGTGACATGTAGGTGCGAAGCTGATCTTGAATGTACTGCAGAATCACTACTGTATCTAACGAAACTGCTGTAAGATGCATCAGTCGTGGCCCATATGGCATGTTAGACGATCGTTTTACATTGGATCCAAGGCCATGGGCATGTTCAATGGCCCCTTCTAGGTAATCACAGGTTGTTCTTATTCCCACAAAGTCCTCTCTGTACACGTGTAGAAGATGAAACATTGTTTTGTTGCGGTATTTGGTTGTTGTTGTTGTTGTTGTTGTGGGGTTTAACGCCATTTTTCAGCACACGGTAGGCTATATATGGCGGCCAGTATTAATGGTGGAGGAAGAACCCGGGAAAACCCCGGAAAGAACCACCGACCCACGAGAAGCTACTGGCAAGCTTTCTCACATACCCACATTGGCTGAATCTTAGACTCGAACCGACGCAGACAGAGGTTAGATGGCAGTGATCCGTAACGAAGAGTGCTTTAGACCACTCGGCCACTCGGGGCCCCTGCGGTATTTGGATGTCCATGGCTGTAAGATGGTTCATTAGAAACACCTAGTAAGCTGAGGAGGGTTTGCCATAGTCGTTCGGGTATGTAGCATAACCATGTCAAAATTCCAAGAAGACACTACTTCCTCTGTCAAAAAAACGTGAAATCCTCCTCCCCATCAGTCTATCCGAGCTGATACTTCTCCCTCCATCAGATTTTCTTGTAACGGTATCATCTCTGCATATTGGTTCTTAACATGGTCAATGAATTCGAGTACACTCTTAATGAAAAAGTCTGTAAACTGCCATTTTGGCATGACTGTTTGCACCTGCCTTCATGTACTTTGTTCGTTCTCGTGTATATTTTCAATTCTGTAAATATCTTCTTTTGAAACGGAGAAAACACTACGTATCTCCAGCCCTCGTTTGGAAGGCTTAACTAAAACCATTAACGTCCACGAGACCAAAAAGCTCAGTTTATTAATATGGACATGTATATAAACGGATAACGGCGCAAATTCAAAACGGTTTCCCAACGTTTCGGGCTTAACAAGCCCTTCTTAAGAGGAAAAAACAAACTTACATTTACATAACATTATACACAAAATCTACGAAAAGTCATGGACTCCTACGTGTCAGAATCAAACGGGGCGGTTTACAACTAGAGAAATAGCAATGCAATATTGTGCGAAAATAATAAATTTCGAAAAATACTGTGGTATCATTTAAAGACATTGTGAATTATATCATTGCGATACATGAAAATGTAGAATATCGCCACATTCCAGACTATTGGTACGTCAGCACATTCAAGATTGGAATTCACTTGGAACACCACTGGAATTCATTTGAAACACTTTATACGTTTGGACTTTTAGGAGAGTGATTTCTACAAGTTCATATCCAACATAAAAATTCTTTAAATTTTGTATTTGTCAAATTAATCACCGATTTTGTACTAAATTTGAAGAAACTTTTAATATCGTTAACACGTTTCTTGCGTAGACTGATATAGTCAACACTCCCGGGGTGAGATAGAATACTGTAGAATGACAGAACGTTCCAACAGACTTCAGTGTGTAACATCACTAAACTACAGATTTTAACGATTCTCAGTTTGCTTGCAAAGATTTTAGATTCTATATTTGTCCATTTCTGCATTCAAACCTTTTGTGTGCTAGCAAGCTTGCAGTCCATTTCCGAAGCATATGATGTGCTCAAATGTCGACGTTACTAAGTTTCGAGTACAATCCACACTTATCAATGCCTAATTGTTCCATCTTCTTCAGACACTTATGAATATCATGAAAACTAAAATCGCCACTTTGACTAAATATACCTTGAAAATATTGTCTAAGTTTTTGTTGTTAAAAATGTGCACCTTGTGCCGTTGAGTGTAAAAGGTATATGAGACTGTATGAGAGAGGCGAAATATTAAATAGCTTTTTTGTTGCTGTTGTTATATGGTTTAACACCATTTTTCAGCACACTATAGGCTATACATGGCGGCCAGTATTAATGGCGGAGGAAGAACCCGGGAAAACCCCAGAAAGAACCACCGACCCATGAGAAACTACTGGCAAGCTTTCTCACATACCCACATTGGCTGAATGCGAGACTCGAACCCACGCAGACAGACGTGAGATGGCAATGATTCGTTAACAGAGAGCGCTTTAGACTACTCGGCGCCCCCGTATTAAATAGCAACAGGTCATGTTTGTTCGTGATTTAAGTGAAAAACTGATTTTAAACAGTTGCGTACCCCTAGCTACATGAAAGAAGAAATAACCAAACCATATATCCCAGATATGTTTATGGTTAATAATGCTAGCATTTTTAGAATAATTACCTGAGAATACATACCAGTTTAAAATATGTACATATCTATATGTTATAACTTGGACCCTTTGCCCATATTTTCGATGTTTTGCCGTTTGTCTGTTCTTCTGTCCAAATATATATACGTCTGTCCAGTCTTATCTTCATTTATCGTAATTTCCATTTTTTTTTCGTCCCAGACACGTTAATAAATTATAATTTATTAGATCCCTGTATAAAAAGTTAGGTACCGTTCGTCTGCTTCGTAGACAAGAAGTTGGCTTCGGGTAGACCTAGTTTCCCTATGGTTCTAATAATGACTGTCCATTGGTCAACATCAAGCGGTGGCGTCCGACTCCAAACCCACGAATCCGATGTGTGCATTGACCCCATACATTTCGTTGCTTGCATCCATACACAACAGAGTACCCTGCATATTCAGTTTTCATTACACAGTAATCCGAGGTCACTGACGTTAATGGGACAGAAATTGTAAAGAAGAATATTGATTTGTATTTTCCTACCAAATGCAACGATCCATTTAAAAGGAGACTATATGAATATTAAGAAATGAGGGGACAACGACGTGCACATGTGGCAATCAGTGAAAAGAGCGACATATACCATGTTTGCGACTCTACGATAATCCCTTCTTTAATTACAGAACAGAGGTAGATGCAAAATTAAGTTTTTACTTACTATTAACTCAATTCAACTTTAGGAATCCTGTTCCATGGAAGAATTAGACATTGTCTTCTTCGCCGCACACATCTTATAGAAGACTCATTTTCAAAACTTGTAAACTATAGGGCACACACGTCAATGGCGAAATATGATTGGCTCAAAAGGTTATAATTAACTAACATAGATGCATCAGAGAACCGTTTCACGATGTAAACTATTTGTACCCAGGCAAAAATAGGTAATAACATGATCGCATCATGTTAGAAATAATTTGAATGTGTTAAATTAATGAGAGTATACATAAATGTGTAACCTTTTGAGCCAATTATATTTTGCCGTTGACGTGTGGATTTGACCACTGACCGAAAGTTAAGATCAGAAAAACCTCGAGTCCGCAGTAAATATCGCTAATGTACAGTGTGATGCGTTTTAATTTTGGTGGCAAAAACAAATATTGATTTTGGTAAATTTGGCTATTGAACATATTTTAATATTCTGATAATTAGCATTATCTACGCTACTATGCCTATCGTCTGCTTGTATTAACGTTGAACTACAGACGCGAGGTTGTTCTGATATTACCTTTAGGTCAATGATGAAATTCAAGACTATCCGAATGCAAACGGGACTGCCGGACCAATTCTTGTTTAGACGTCAAAATCGGCAACCAATTGTTGCATTTACTCCAGGATGTCACAAACTGAACGAAATGTGTCGAGCTGTTCTGAAAATTGAACTATTCTTGATTACGACTGGCATAAGTAAGAAATTAGCAGACGCAATTATGACAAACTAGCAGGGTTGGAACTACCGAGCGGTGCGGACTCTTGTCTTCCCTTGTGTTTTATTGTTACAGGTTAGACTCCTAATTTTCTTTGTAAAGAACCCCTGTGCTCCAAATGTAAGTATAATTCAAAGATGAAAAAGGATGGCGAGGTCTCCTGTTGAAAAGAGCGTGATGTGTCGCACGAGCGGAAGTAATAACCGTAATATCCTTTGTCTTTGCCGCCTAATCTAATAGGTAAGGGAGATCACTCGGCCGGACCACCACATACGTTGGCAGAGAACCTTTAGCTCCCTTTAGTTAAAAGTTATATCTGGGAGGGCTGGATTGGAGAGGTAGTGTCAGTACTCCTAAGGTATTATGACTTGGTAATGTATTCGAAGAAGAAATGGCGCTAAACCCCAAACAATAATAGTAACATTTTTGGAAGTGCGAAATAAGAAATAAAAGTGTAGATTTAACAAAAGTAATTTGTTTCTTTTCGGGGCCTTTATATAGCTTACCATAATGGAGTTTACTATGATGTATTTTACACAGGTGTCGAGATCGAGAGAGAAAACGTGTTTATTTAAAGAGACAGACGGAAAGAGGAAAATGTAGAAGTTGACGATTCATGGCGTAAATAAATATAAAAACAAATGATCGTAATTTTTTTTCATTGATTGAGAGAAATCGGTCTATTTTCTTACAGCTTATTCACTTCCCCACACATCCTGGACTCAGAATCTTCCAAAGCTTGAAACGAAAGAAAACAACGATTAGACAAGAAAGCCATTTATCATTATTATTATTATGACAAGGTTTTTACTGAACGCAGTCTCTTACCTGATAACGCATTTTCCTCTGTTGGCAGGCAAAACTAAAACAGGTGATGCTTACTCGAGAACTAGCTTTGATGTGAAAGATGGGTGAAATTAAAAAATCTTTAACACAAGAGTCTTAAACGTTCCCCTTGTCAGAGCCCCCAGAAAACTGACACCCATTAATCCTTATTGAAAAGCAAGATAAACATCGAAACTATTATTGTCAAATTATGTGATTTTATGTGATTATTTTCAGAATTTTCTCTCTCTCTCTTTCTCTCTCTCTTTCTTTCTCTCTCTCTCTCTTTCTCTCTCTCTCTCTTTCTCTCTCTTTCTCTCTCTCTCTTATGCATGCATGTATGTATGTATGTATATATGTATGTATGTATGCTATAGGTGTTGTCAAATGTTGTAAAGCGACTAGACCTTCTAAAGATTAGGCGCTATTCAAATTCATTATTATTATTGTATGTATGTATGTATGTATGTATGTATGTATGAGTATGTAAAGAAATTCCAAACTTTTTCAATAATTTTGGGAAAGCGACTTTTTCAAATTTTGATGGCACATATAATTGCTTCAAGTTTTTTTTGTGTCAAATTAATGACCATTTTCATAACCAAACTTAGGAGGCTTTAATTTTTCTTAACAAATTTTGTGCGTGAATTGACACAGCAAACATTGCCGGGGTGGGGGGTGAAATACTCTAGAAAGCTGAAAGAACTGTCCAGCAGACTTCAGTGAGTAACATCAACAAACAACAGACTTTAATGACCAGTGAGTAACATCAACAAACAACAGACTTTAATGACTGAGTTTACTTGTAAAGAATTTGTTTTCAGTTTGTTTGCTTCAGCATTTAAGCGTGAAGATTTGTTTTGTCAATCAATCAGCCCATTTTGGTAACATAACTCAAATGCTGATTGTCACATAATTTCGATGCCTAATTTCTCGATCGTTTTCAGACATGATTATGATTGTGTTGAGAGTTAAAATCTCTACTTATTGTTATATTTGTGAAGAGTTTTTATTAAAAAATATGTACCGTTTGTTCTGGGTGTAACCAGTTTACCATACCGTGTGGGTGACAACATATGGAATAGCAACATGTCTTTCAAGTTCAGTCACTGACAATTAGCATGATTCGTGTGCAAAACTAATTATAAAAATGTAATACTTGAAGACACCGTTTTTGTTGTTTAGGGCTCAGTTTGATTTGTTCTTGGTGGCGCTTTCTCATCGACTACATAAATTTGTACTAGAGGGTTCATAGTCTCGAACATTTTAAGAGCCGTTTATTCAGATGGAGAGCCAGAGACGGAGACAGAAAAGAAGAAAAATTGAAATAGGTCTAATTATACAAGTTGGGGTCTGAATAACATTTATAAGGGCAGATATAGTCCCTAAATGGGAAAATGAAGTAGTTATATCGCCACTGTGCTTATAAACGTTGTATCGCCACTGTACTGATATAATTAAATATCTTATTATGAAATATATTAAAAATAAATCTCAACTGGCTCGGGTGGTATGAAAAGCACACAAAATCATTATGGACCGATGATGATTAATCCGAATTAAAAAACAATTCAAAAGATCTGAGAAAGTCCAGAGTTATAAGCAAATGACGGATGGCAAAGACATGATACACATGCATACGGAAACGGTACAGGAAATACGACCGTCATACAAAAGTGTGACGGACAGAGAGGCTTGCCTCAGTATATTTCACATGTCACAAACTCCAACAAGAGTATACATCACTGCTACTTCGTACACTTTATAAATAAATACCGATACGAACACAAAACTTTTTCTGATTCAACTCAGAAGTTTCAACCAAAGATAGTTAAACTTTATCGGTTGTTCTTTTCTAAACCGCATCATACAAAAAAGATTATGCACTGTGTACCCTTAGTTAAATCTAGGTCGAAAACCTCATATCTATTTCATATATATATGTGTGGTAACAATGAATAATGCCAGCAATTTTAAAAAAATACGTACCAGAGACCAGTTTGAAATGAAACATTTGGCAAACTGTATACAGATCTCTCGATTTTTATTTTAATTAGGTGTAATTTCCATTGTTTGTCGTCTCAGACAGATTCAATATTTCACATGTATTAGATCTCTTGTAGAACAAACAGTTACCGTTCGTCTGCTGCGTTACAAAGAAGTTGTCCTCTGGTAGACATAGTTCCCCTATGGTTGTAAAAACGACTGCCCATTGGTCACGATCAAGCTGTGGAGTCCTGCTCCAGATCCACGAATCCGGACGTATACACTGACCTAGTGTATTTCGTTCCTTGCAGCCATACACCACAGAGTACCCTGTATAGTCCGTCTTTATCACCCAGTAATCCGATGTCATGGACGCTATTGGGACAGATATTGTGAAAAAGAAAGCTAATTTGTATTTTTACAACCAAACGCAATGATCCAAATGAAAGGAGACCAAAGCCATATAAAAAGATGAATGAAAGAGAAAGGACTAATGTGTAATGAATCAAAAACTTTACGAAAAAGAAGACACCCCTACACCGAAAACACCACATAAAGCAACAAAGATTTATAAAGGCAGATATCCTGATGCAAAGTGCAAGAACGAAATTGATTTAGCGGATTTAAAGGAACGAAACTCTGTTGGATACGCTTCTAGGTTACACACGAAAGTTATCTAATACGGAACGCAAGTAACGGTTCAATTCAGTAAACAAATCTAAAGCATGTCCGGGATTAACGTCTTCGTCGATGTTTGGGCTTGCAGCGTTTTCCAATAGAGCCATGGTGAAACCATGACTGATGGCCCCTTAGTACGCTGAAGTTGTAATTTCGCAATCTATATTAAATATATCAAACGGGAACACTAATAAATTTTGACAAATATTTGCGAAACTAATCAATGTTCAATTATGAAGTACTTTTATCTGTATTAGTATGAACAGGTAACATAACGAATACGTTATCCAATATGTGAAGGTATCCTTGGGATATATCTTAATGTTGATGGGGAGAAAGATTTCTAAGTTAGAAACCATAACAAAAGTTTCCCCCACACCTTTAGCATAATATACTGTACTATTATGACAAGAACTCTCTGAAAATGATAATGTCATATTACAAAAGTGCCAAATTAACATGAAGGCAATCTTGAACTTTTACTGGTCACAAACTTACCTGTCTCATTGACATAAACGGTTCTCTGCAGTTTACCAGGTGTATTTGTTGTCTTTAACAGCATCGTATAACTGAAACACGGTTTCAAGTTACCTGGGTCCCTGTCAAAAGTAATAAGTGTTCCAGCATAAAATTTCCACGCAGTTTACAGTATAAAACCAATTGTCCCCCCCCCCCCCTTTGTTTCTTGTGCGTATACTTAAGGGAATGTTAGGGTCAAAATCCAAGATATTCACATCAGAATATAGGGATCATACACGGTTTGCTGTGTGCAAAGACTTACTAGTAAACTAGGGAAGATTTTGAACTAGTGAGATTAGCCTAGAGATTTTAAAGTCCTACCCGAGTCATCTGGCGGTCGTTTGAACATAGGTAACTGGTTAAAATGATTAGTCTTTCACTATCAGTAAACCTAACGAGTACTTTTCAAAAACATTATGTACAAATGCCACTCCGGAATATCCGACTTCCCGCCAAGACTGCAAGATTTACCTAAATCTCTACACGATACAGGCCTGACGGTTAATGGAAAGGATTAATCTTCTCAATATTTGAACCTATTAACGTGTATGATTTACTGAGCAGCTGACGGTTATTAATGCTGTACATCGGTCACCTGGCTATCGTTTCCTTTCGCGTTCATTATTCATTTCTTTGTATGTTGGATTTAGGTCTTTGTTGAACATGTCTGACAGTTTTAAAAATACTTCCTTAGGATTGTGTTGATATTGTTTCCTGCTATTACATGATAAACAGACTGATACTAGAACCGGACGTACTGTCTGGACATGCGCATGCGATGGTTTTGCAGGATATACAATGACTAAGAAACTATCCAGTGACCTCAAAACATAAAATAGTGTTTCTTGAAAATACAAAGCTATTAGTCAAAGGTTGTGATAACAAACATATTGTTCAAAGTCGTATACTTAAGGTTAAAGACTTGTTTTAAAATCAGCATCAGGATTAAATCGACCTGATGTGCCATGTTACTTTTTCGTGACTTTCTGTCATTTCCGGTCGATGTCTCATTCGACAGGTATATCATCGATACATTAGGAAAAGAATTAAGAAAAATATCATACTAAACTATATTCTTATGCAATGAGTCAAAGACAACTAAATAACAACTGCGTTCTCACGTTTACTGACTTTGCAAATTTATACAGGCACTAAGCTTAACTGAGCCCATAACACGTGTAAAAGTTACATCCTTGCTTCCCGTACTCATGAATATGGATTATGAAATAAAATTACTTAAGTCTCGGCTGCTAATGGAGCATTAATTAATACGCATTGATTGCCCATGTGCTCCACCAGTCAAGTTGCTCTGGATGAATGTGGTATTCTTGCTTGACTTCATTTATATCAAAGACACTTGCCCATCCGACGGAAAAAATCACACTCATGCAAGGGTGCCCAACAGCTGGCATAAATAAAACAGAATCCGTACCCATGCAGCAGAAAATCTTCCAGTTTTTAAAATCAGCAAACGTCACATAACTCAGACATCAAATCAGGCAAAATCTGCACGATATTTAAATCCAGTAGTCCAGATGGATTTGCAGATAATACTGCACATCTTATTCTTGCTACGTAGAGTCTTACAACGAATGGAAGTTAACAAAGTAAAGGTCTTTAAATGAACTGATTTGTTTCCTTTTCTAATTACTACAAAATGATGCAACATCATGTTTTCATCGCCTTTGTATTTCTTACCTTCCACTGATATAGGTTGTGACAGATCCATTGTTGCTGAGGACATAGTTGTGTGTGTAATCCTGGAAACTTCTTCAGGCGGGATATAAGATTGCGGCAACCATTTTTGTTCATACCATTTGCCGAGGTACTGTATAATAAATAGGCCTTTGAATCAAAGAAGTACAAACTAAGTGTAACAGCAAAGTAGTAGTTTAGAAAACCTTTGTCAATTTAGAAATAATACCTTTTCCATTGAAACTCAACATCTCTCTCTCTCTCTCTCTCTCTCTCTCTCTCTATATATATATATATATATATATATATATATATATATATATATATATATATATATATAAAAATATATATATATATATATATATATATATATATATATATATATATATATATATATATATATATATTTATATTTATATATAACTTTTAGATCCATTTAGCTAAATGTAGCATGTGGGAGGGAGGGATTTGCAAAATAGTAGTAGTTATCCCAATATATCATGATTGGGTAACGTATTTAAAGAAGAAAGGTATACCCAGTTGTCTCAAAACACTAATCGAATACTTTTCATTTTTGGCAATTCTATTAAATCAGTTTTCCTCGCTTATGTGCAAGAATGCAGAATGGTGACATACCCCAAACTTGTTAAGTACATATTTTCATTTTTATTACTTTCTAATACTGACTAGACAAATATTTCATTATTCAAAGATGTGATGAAACTGTTACTTTAATGGGCACACTAAACGGTATAGGTTGTGTGGATTAAGGCAAAAATACTGTTACCTCAAATTCCGAAATTTAGAAGCAAACAATTTTTGAATAATAATAATAATAATAATAATAATATAGATAGGCAAAAAAACCCAAAATATACAAATAAAACAAATTGACCAAATATATAAACAAGAAAAAGCTCTACTTGACCGTTGTTTTTACTGATGATCATATTACCCCATCTATTCACCATGCTCAGATTGAAATTGGGCTGGACTTGGAAAGACTCAACAAGACAATCTACGAAAAAAGATACACATCTTTTGAATGAAACTTGGGAGTATATGCTTGTCTCAAAGGAACCTACAAATTGTTTATGTACCATACCTACTATAATTTATGTTGCATGTTACAACTGATAAATATATATTACAAGACAAAAGATGAAAATTTACTAAAATTAAATGGATCTATTGATTCATAAAGTTATTTAAATTTTTAACCTGCATATATATGAAGAGTTTTATTTGGTAGATTTCAGTGTATGAATAAATACGATACACTGGTGAAAGAGACTGCAATGATAGAGCATTCTAATACATGATATCGAAATTTGGATCTGTGATGTCTCAATGAGCGAGTGTCGAAGACATGTAAAATCACCATCTGATTTAAATAATATAATAATTGATAATTATAAAAACGTACATGTCATGATGATTACTTACCCACCGTGCATTCTGGAACAAAATGAATGCAATGATTATAGCATAGATTGAAAGGATCTGAAAGGAATAATGCTTTTAGTAATTGATTTGACGTCACATTTTGATCAGGTAACGCATGATAGAAAACTAAAATAAATAAAGACAGATTTGAGATAATTGAATCTGCACTGTCTCTACACTGTTTTAATGACAAAATCTCTTAGATAGGTAAACAATATAATGCAATTACTATTACTACTACCACATCACGACATGAGGACTACCACTACTACAACTACCAAAACCAACCATATATACTTGTCTTTTGGGGATGCTTTTTGGATCCCTATAATGGTCCCTTCTCGCAAAAATTATTTAACGTACAACCCCTTTTTGTTTTTATATCACACATATTATCCAGTTTGTTTTAAAACATCTTGATTTATGTCGGGTATTTAATTAGCATAAACCTGCTAAAGATGGTGTAGGCAAAAAGACCATTCAGCAAGTACCATTCTGATAAAGACCACTTTTGGATGTAACCTACTTGTGTTACACACCCTCTCTTCTCCAGGAAGAGTTAACTAAGTAAATCCAGAAAAATGTAACAATTGCTGTTTAACAATGAGTGAGCACAAGAAAATGCGTACAACCGATCTGCATTGACCATAACAAAATTTGTTGTATCAACAAAACTGATTCAGATCATATAAGCTCTTGATTTCTACATCAACAGCCAAACTCAAGCGCTTTAACAGGTGATTGTTTTAACTGAACAACGATACTATTGCCCTAATCTCTTTAAAAACATTTAAGCATCTTCACGTCGCTGGGACATGCAATTTTCCTCATTCTTTGGCAATGCCTCTGCTGTCACGGGCAGTCATGACCTAATACATGTTCGCTGCCGCTGTGTCTATATAGAACTATTAGTTTTATATTGAGAAAAATTAAATGTGGCTTCTCTCGCATACCTTTGCTCACCGTCCTCTTCTTCAAAAATGAACATAGAAAATCATCCATGCAAACATATCATCAGGGGTATTGCAATTATATTTGAAACGTGTGAAGAATTCGCTCTAAAAATGCGTGTCAACTTTCGTCAATAAAGAAAATCACTTAAAATGTTCAGGAGATGAGAAAAGGAAACAACTATTAAAAACGAAGATAAATACGGGCGGAAGGACGGACAGACTGACTCACAATTCTCCCCCCCCCCAAGACTTCTAATAGAAAACTATCATAATCACATCTACGTTTCCTATGTATTCATCGCAACTATGCGTTTATTCCTAATAATTCCTGTAATCTTGAAAACCTAAAACAAATCAGTTTAAACGAAAATGTGATGTATGTATTAATCTATCTCCTAGTGAATACCTATATCCGTTGATTCATAGACGTTCGCTCGTCTTTCCCTCTTGTTTATCCGTTAGCCCCCGTCTGTCTGTGCGTATGTCTCTGCATCTCATGTCAGTAACTACAATCTTAATTTCCATTTATCGTCGTCCTAGAACCGATGAAACCTTGGAAATTTGCTAGATTATGAATGTCAAACATAGTTACCGTTGGCATGCTGCGTGGCTAGGAAGTTGGCTCCTTGCAAACAGGTTCTGCATGGCCGTATTAACGATTGCCCATTGGTCAGCATTGAGCTGTGGAGACCGGCTCCAGACCCACGAATCTGGGTATGTACATTGGCCCAGCACATTTTGCTCTCTGCAGCCATACACCACAGCGTACCCTGTATAGTCTGTCTTCATCACCCAGTAGTCTGATACCATCGACGCTATATGGGCAGAATTATTAAAAAAGATTATATATTTTTTAACCAAAAGTATGAATCCATCGATATGGAGACCAGAAATATATGTAAACTAAATATTCTGACGAATCAAAGAGCAATGACTAAATTGTTTTGAAAAAAACATTAACGTGTGTGTGTGTGTGTGTATTGGATTTTGAACGCAGCTTTTAAACATTTTTCAGTCATATCGCTATGATGTCTGCAGTGAGACAGCTTATAGTGACGTCTGGTACTGGGGCATCATGGCGCAGACATTTGGCATCATGTTCCACCCGGTCACATTATCTTGACACCAGACCGACCAGTCCTAACACTAATCTCTTAATGCTGAGCGTCAAGCGAGGTAGCTGCTAGTACTATTTTTCTAAGTCTTTGGTATGACTCGACCGGGGTTCGAATCTGCGACATCAACCATCCGAGGTGAACGCCACCGGAGCGGCCGAAAAAACTAATAATTTTAAGAAAACGTTAACAAATAATGAACGCTAATATATCCCGATTAATCAGAGAGCAAGCAATAGACCGATTAAACAGTGAAACAGGTAAAGAAACTTACATTCAAGTTGCAAAGACATGTAGAACAATGAGTTAGAAAGAAGAGAAAGTTGTTGCTGTTGTTTTGGGGTTTATCGGCATTTATCAGGGCAAGATAGGATATATATATATATATATATATATATATATATATATATATATATATATATATATGGCGGATAGTATAATTGATAAAGGACGAATCCGGAAAAAACGGGAAGTACTAACGACCCATGGGAAGCTACTGGCAGCTTTCTCGAATAACCTCATTGGCTGAGCCGACACTCGAACCCACGCGGCCAAAGATGAGACGGCAGTGATCGGTAAAGGCAAGTGCTTTGGGATGCAAGGAGGGTAAGTAAACATGCAGATTGATACATGAACATAACGTACTGTCACAAGGATTTCCCTCTGCAACTTTTCGACTTGATTCGTTATGAATTGTCGTAAAGGTCAATTCAGGCCTGATGATTCTTTGAGCCAAGAAAATAAACTGCTATTATGGCATTTAACTGCACTATCAAAACACACTAATTGTCAACTCAGACAATTCCAAACACACATTCAACAGGCAATTACTAGGAGATTTTGGTGGACACAAACTTACTTGTTGCATTTATGTAAACGGTTCTCCGCAGTTTACCAGGTGTATTTGTTATCTCCATCAGCATTGTATAACTGAAGCACTTTTTCAAATCAACTGGATCCCTGTCAAAATTAACAAATGATCCAACATAAAAAATTGCATGCAGTTTTTAGAACAAAACCAATTTCTTTATCTTATCTCTTCACTTTGTGTACGTATCTTTAAGCCAAAACTCACCATAATGACATAAGAACACAGAAATCATACATGGCTTCCTGTATGCAAAGATTTTTTAGACTTGGGATTATTTTGAACTAGAGAGCATAACCCGTGGGTTGAAAGTCCCAACCGAGTACTCTAGAAAACGTGTGAAGACAGGTAACTGCCAATAGGTATTATTCTTTCACTATTAAAAATTCTAATGAGTACCTTTCAACAACAGCATATACAAGTCCCCACCCCCCATTGCTGCAACATTTACCAAACTTCCTTAACATATATACCATTAAGAGTAAACAAAACTAAACCATTTACTGGAATGGATTTGTAAAACTTCAATATTTGTCCCTATCAACCCGTATGCTTTGCTGAATAGTTGAGTTATTGTGAGGTGAACGCCGTATCTCGGTCCCCTGGCGATTGTTGTATCTACTGTACGTCCTTCATTTATTAGTATGATAGGGTTTAGTATGTAAGATATGTCTTTGTTCAATATATCTGACAGTTTCAGTAAAACGTTCCAATTATTGTCATGATTTTGTTTCCTACTGTCACATGAAGATGTCTATAATGAAATCAGATGGACTGGCTGGGAATGTGCACAAGATGACTTCGAATGAGCTACAATTACTAAGATCGCAGTACTATGGCCTCAAACTGACGATAGACAGCCCCAGATTCTGTATCAGAAAAGAAGGATAGATTACCCACATAGCACAAACCTTTCCAGTTTTTGAATTCAGCATACAAAAAAAACCTCAGACGTTAATCCAGTCGAAACCTGTACATTAAAATTCAAGAGTCCAATGAATATCCATATACTTATTTCCCACAATATTGCTGCTACTCTGCCTATTACAGAGAATTAATGGAGATTAGTAAAATAATGTTCTTTAAATGCACTGCCTGGTATTCGTTTCTGATTACTACAAAATCACGCAACATCTGGTTTTCATTGCCTTTTGTACTTCTTACCTTCCATTGATATAGGTCATGACGGATCCACTATTGTTGAGGACATAGCTGTGAGTGTAATCCTGGAAAAGTTCTTCTGGTGGAATGTAAGATTGTGGTAACCATTTCTGTTCGTACCATCTGCCGAGGTACTGTATATAAATACATTAAATTAAATTACAATCGAAATGTTACAGCATAGTGCCAGTTCGCAACACCTTTGTACTCGTACAATGTGACAACGATTTTCTTTGTTTTGTTCGAATTAATGAGGAAAAATGATGGCTGCGATCCCGTTGAAAATAGGGTTTCTTTACACAGCGTGATCCATATGCGTTCAGCAATAAATAATTGAAAGGTAAATAGTAGACAAATGAATAAATCCGTATTATATCTTGTTATGTACGGTATAATTTAGAGACAATACTTTTACGAAAACATATCATCAACAATCATATAGAAAGACATTTACAGCTGTCTCACAACACTTTTCGAATAACTTTCATATTCGGCAAACCTATCAAGACAAAGATTTACTCGCTTATGTACAAAAAATAATATGCAGAATCGTGACATAGCCCATACTCATTTAGAACAAATATTTTCATTTGTATTACTTTTTACGATTTTCTAGATAAATATTATATTGTTCAAAGATGTGCTGAAACTAATACATTAATGGGCAATAGCACGGTATAGGGTGAGTGAATTAATGGAAAAATAATGTTACCTCAAATAACAAAATGTAGAAGCAACCACCTCTTGTATAATAATAATAATAATACGCAATATGTAAAACGTATTTATACAAATAAAACAAATCGACCAAATATATAAACAATAAAACGCTCTACTGGACCGTTTTTGTTACTAATGTTAATACTATCCCATCTACTCACCATGCTCAGATTGAAATTGGGTTGGACTTGGAAAGACTCAACAAGACAATCTACGAAAGGATATACATATGTGTTTAGGTGAAATTTACAATAAAAGGTAGTCTCAAAGGAACTTGTTGATGTATTTTCTGACATTAATATCATATAAGCCGTCAGTACTTTCCTACAAATAATTTATGTTTCATTCTACAAATGTTTAATGTCAGATTTACTGCAAGATAGAAGATGAAAATCAAATAAACGTAAATGGATCTTTCGATTAATGAAGTTATTTAATTCTTTAAAACTGCATGTAGATAAAGCGTCTTACTTGATAGATTTCAGTGTATGAACAAATAATATACGCTGAAAGAGACTGTTAAGGATAGAGCATTCAAATACATGAAGTCGATATTTGACTATGTGATGTCTTAGTGAAATAAGCTCAAAGACATGTAATAATCCATCTGATTTAAATAGTACAATGATTAGCAATTACAAGAAGGTAAATGTCTTGAGGATTACTTACCCACCGAGCATTCTGGAATATATAAAAGGACTGATTAACGAACAGGTTAAAAGAATCTTATATCGATTTATGTTGTTTTTTTGGTAATTGAATTTCCGGTTATATTGATCATGTACGAAAACTGAGTAAAGATGGGAGTTAGACAGGGACGTCAACTTTTTCGGGGTGGGGGGATGGGGCAAAACTTGATTCACGGGCCGGGGCAAAACTTCATGGGGGGGGGGGGGCAAAACTTGACGGGCTTGTTAATTTTTGTATATTGGCAACAGCAATTTTACATTTTTACAGCACATGCAAATTCGTTGGGGGGGGGGGGGCATGACGCCCCTGGTGTTAGACAATTGAATCTGTCACTGTGTCTGCAGTGAGATAACTAAGAAAACGGACTTCTCCGATTGAGTGGATTTTCATATGCGACAAATCTTCCTGTCATTATACACACACTTGCAAGGTCTGGTGAAAATATATTAAATGGATCATCAGGTGGTAGGAAGGGAACATTAAAGCGTGATGAATAAAGAAGACAGTTCACAAATGAAGGAGAAGTTAAAATGTATTTATCAGGCAAAGTCCAATTTGATAAGTATCAGATGGCAAAGTCATCATACACATGCACACGAAGTAAAATAAAGACAGCTCAACCGGCTCAGGAAATATGAATAGCATAGGAAAGTGACAGACAGAAGGACGATCAGACTTCACTCCAATATACTCCACACCTCACAGACTTATATAGAACACAAGCATTACTCATAGCTACTTTCTCTATGTATTTATCGCAACTATATATTTATTCCTAACAAATCCTGCAATCTTAAGAACATAAAACAAATTAGTTTAAAAGAAAATGTGATGTATGTATTTATCTTAATCTCAATCAATATGTATATCCGTTGATTCATGTACGTTGGCTCATCTTTCTCCGTATGTTTATATGTGGGCCCGTCCGCCTGTGTGCATGTCTCATGTTCCGTGGCCATACTTTTAATTTCCTTTTCCCGTCGTCCTGAATCAGTTGAAACTTTGGTCATTTACTAAATTATATAAGCTAATATTTACCGTTGGCCTGCTGAGTGGCTAGGAAGTTGGCTCCTTGCAAGCACATGTTTTCTATGGTTGTATTAACGATTGCCCATTGGTCAACATTTAGCTGTGGAGTCCGGCTCCAGACCCACGAATATGGGTATGTACATTGGCCCAGCACATTTCGCTCTCTGCTGCCATACACTACAGCGTACCCGGTATAGTCTGTCTTCATCACCCAGTAGTCCGATACCATCGACACTATTTGGACAGAAATTGTGAAAAAAAGGTTGATTATACTCTTTTTTGGCCAATCGTAATGAATCCATCAAAACGGAGACCAAATAGATGAACTTTAAAATATGCTAACGAATCAAAGAGGCATGCCAAAATTGTTATGAAAATGACTTGATCAAATAACTAATTTTCGGAAAACATTAACCAGTAATAAACGATAATATACCCCGATGACTCAAGAGAGAAATCCCTAAAATGAACAGTGAAGAAGGAAATGAAACTTACATTCAAGGTTTAAAGACGCGTATAGCATTGAGTTAGAAAGAAGAATAAGTTGCTGTTGTTTTGTAGTTTAACGCCATTTCTTATTACAAGATCGGCTATATATGGCTACCAGTATTACTGGTGGAGGAAGAATTCGGAAACAAAAATGAAAGAACCAACGACGCATGGGAAGCTACTGGCAGCTTCTTCACATACCCACATTGGCTGAGAAGACACTCGAACCCACGTGGACAGATGGCAGCGTTCGTACATGTGAGTGCTTTAGACCACTCGGTCACACAGAAGCGTGTAGGTTAAGTAATCATACAGACTGATACATGAACCTAACGTCCTGTTACGAGTTTCCTCTTCCACTTTTCGACCGGAGTCATTATGAAATAGCGTAAAGGCCAAGTCGGGCTTGATGGGCATTTCAATAAAGAAAAGAGACTACTATTATGGCAGTTATATGCACTGTCGGAACACATTACCTGACAATTTACAAAATCTCAGACATGCACATTTAACAGGCAATTACTGAGAGGATGTGTTGGTCACAAACTTACTTGTTGCATTTATGTAAACGGTTCTCCGCAGTTTACCAGGTGTGTTTGTTGTCTCCATTAGCATCGTATAGCTGAAACACTTTTTCAAATCAACTGGGTTCCTGTCAAAATTAAGAAATGATCCAACATAAAAATTGCATGCAGTTTACAGGATAAAAGCAATTTTTTTTTATCTCTTCGTTTTATGAGAGTATCTTTCAGCCAAAGGTAGGATCAAAATACAATATTAAGGACATATGCTCATGTACAGTCTGCTATATGCAATATTTTGAACGATGGAGCATAGCCCGTGGGTTTAAAAGTCCTACTGGAGTTGTCTCGGAAACAGTTGAAGACAGCTAACTGCACAAAAGTATTATTCTTTCACTTAAAGCAAAACCTAACGAGAACATTTTCAACAACAGCATCTATAAGTTCCACTCAAGAATATCACACTTCCGCATATTGCTGCAACATTTAACAAAATTTCTTAACATTGACAGTAATCAAAACCATACCATTTAATGGAATGCATTTTTTAAAACCTCATTATTTACCCATATTAATCCGTAAGATTTAGTGAATAGTTAAAGAGTTATTTTGATCTGAATACCGTACCGTGGGCCCCTGACAATTGTTATATTTGCTGTACGTCATTCATTTCTTAGTATGATAGGGTTTACTTTGTAAGACATCTCTCCATTGAATGTATCAAACAGTTTCAATAAAACGTATCAATGATTGTATTGTTATAGTTTTCTACTGATACATAAAATGTCGATTATTATATCGGATGGACTGCCAGGGAATGCGCACAAGATGATTTTGTATGAGCTACAATTACTAAGAATGCTGTACTATGAACTGAAACCTATGAGACAGCCCAAGATCGGTATAACAAAAGAAAAATCGATCAGTCACCCAGCACAAAACGTTCCAGTCTTTTAATTCTAGATACATTAAAAAGCTCATATGCTAAATCAGTCCAAACCTGTCGAAATTTAAAAAAATGATCCAACATAAAGATGCATCCAGTTTACAGGATAAAACCATTCGGTTGACCTCTTCGTTTTGTATGCGTATATTTTAGCTAAAGTTAGGATACAAAACCCACTATAATGACATAAGAGTATAGAGATCACACACAGTTTATGTGGAAACATTTAATGGAGCAAGAATTTTTAATATTTTGAACCAGAGAGTATAGCCCGATGATTTAAAGTCCAAACCGAGTCCTCTGGTGAAAGTTTGAAGGGAGTTAACTGCGTACGTGTATTTTTCTTTCACTATCAGTAAACCTAATGAGTAATTTGCAACAACAGATGTACAAAAATCCACTCCAAAATATGAAGACTTTGAAGGCTGCAACATTTCCCGAACTTTCTTAACGTGTACGAGTTAGGAGATCAGCGTATAAATGAAAGGATTAAACCCTTAATCTTTGTCCCCATCAACCCATAAGATTTACTGAACAGCTGACAGTTATAATAATGTGAATGCAGTAAATCGGACACTTAGTGATTTTTGTACGTCATTCCTTTTTTATTATGATAGAACTTAGTTTGTAGGACGTGACCTTTTTGAATATATGTAACGGTTTCAGTAAAATGGTCCCACGATTGTGCTGGTACTGTTTCATACAGATAAATTATGATGAAATCGATAAAGGAACCGGTCGGACTGCCTCTGTCATGCGCACGGGATGCTTTCGTGTGAGTTAAATGATGAAGATTGCTGTACAGTGGCATGAAACTACTGTGAGACCTCCCCGCAGTCTGTATAACTAAAGCAAGATCAGTAAACCACGTAGAATATAAATTTCCAGTTTTTGAATTCAGCATATCTTAAAAAAGCTCAGACGCTAAAACAGTCAAAACCTGCAAGATATTTAAATCCACTAATCCAGTGAATATGCAAATAGTATTACTCTCAATACTGCTGCTACACGACTTGTTGCAGAGAATGGAAATTAGTAAAATAATGTTCTTATGAACTGCCTGGTATTCGTTTCTGATTACCACAAAATAACGCAACATCTTGTTTCCATTGCCTTTTTTACTTACCTTCCACTGATATAAGTTGTGACAGATCCATTATTGTTGAGGACATAGATGTGAGTGTAGTCCTGGAAAAGTTCTTCGGGCGGGATGTAAGATTGCGGCAACCATTTCTGTTCGTACCATTTGCCGAGGTACTGTATAATAAATTCATTATTCAATAAAATTACAAACGAAATGTTATAGCAAAGTGCGAGTTAGAGACACCTTTGAACTATTACAATGTGACCAGGACTTGCTTTCCTTTGTTCCGATTAAAGAGAAAAAAATGATGAATCTGTTCCCGTCGAGAATAGTGTTGTTTTAGAAAGAGTAATCCATATGCGTTCAGCGATAAATAATTGAAAGGTAAATAGTAGACAAATGAATAAATGCTTATTATAGCATGTTATATACGGTAGAATTTAGAGACAATACTTTTTCAAAGAAACGTTTCATCTGAAATTACATAGAAAGGTATGTTCAGCTGTCCTATAACATTACTCGAATAACTTTCGTATTCGACAATTCTATCAAGTCGTAAGGCAATTATATCAAGTCGTATTTTTCCTTGCTTATGTGCAAGACAGAATAGGATAGAATTGCGATATACCCCGAATATTGTAGTACAATTTATTTTCATTTTCATTTACATTTGATGATAAAGTAGATAAAATGTTTCAAATTAAAGGAAAATACTTGTTTAAAATCATACAATTTTAATAATAATAATAATAATAATAATAATAATAAGAAGAAGAAGAAGAAGAAGAATGCATAGGATGTACAAATTTCACTTGTAATACAAAATATCGAGCAAAGAAAGAACAATATCCTGGGAAGAGTATTCTGACTTTTTATCTACTCACCATGTTCAAATTAAAATTCGGCTGGACTTGGAAAGATTCGAGAATGCAATCTGTAAAGGATTTGCGTTTGTTTTAAATTACATGTTAAATATCCAGTAAAAGGCACTCTCAAAGGAACATGGGAATTCACGACGTAATTGGCAATGAGATTACAAAATCATAAATTTTCCAACAGAAAATTAAATTGGCTGTATAAATATTCTACAACAGATTAAGCGCAAGACATATAAAAATAAAATTTATGATAATAAAATATGACGACTTTTTACTCTTTCCGATATGGAAAACACTCGTCGATGGGAGATATACCGTCATCTCATGTTAGACAAGTTCTAAAGTGTATTCATCTTAGACCGTCTCACTTCACGTCATTGTCCCATGCGCAGAGGCTCTCCTTATTCTTCAAATGTTCGATTCTATGACCGTGACTACGGAAGGACATCAGAGATGGATAGTAAGAACGCTTCCCAGAAAAGACGGGAAGTATTAGTTTTGCTCCCCATTCACAATATACGGATTAAATCTGACGGATGGGAAAACAACGGGATCAACATAGTTGAAAGCGTCCACTGCCCAGGCTGACTGCCCAGTCTGACTGACAAGGATTTTTATAGTAGGCTTCATATCGCTACGACGTCTTCAGTGTGGGGGTTTATAGTGATGTCTAGCACTGGGGCATCATGCCGCAGACACTTAGCGTCATGTCCCACCCAGTCACATTATCTTGACACCAGGACGACCAGTCCTAGCACTAACCTTGTAATGCTGAGTGTCAAGCGAGGCAGCTTAAAGTACCATTTTTATGAGTCTTTGGTATGGCTCGGCCGGGGTTCGAACCGGCGACCAACCGCATCCGAAGTGGACGCTATAACCACTAAGCCACCGGAGCGGTCCTTGGTAGTTATACATATTCCTACTAGTAATTCCAAACGCAAGGAGTCTGGAGAATGGTGTCTCATTGTGCGAAACGCACAAAATAAGTTAGCACTGACTATCAAACGATATTTTTGTTTCATAATTATGGATTGACGGATAACTGACGGATAACGTTTGACTAAAAAGAAATAAGAATATTAAGTCCTGACATATCATAACCATCACTGTTATGTTTTCTTCCAGCGAATATTTTCCCAAGTCTGACGTAAGATGTCTGAAAAATTAACGATACTGCGCTATTGCGCATGTGCCGATGACGACAAGTTCTGGGTTGATGCACGTTTTCTAAAAATTTATAGAACAGGAGAATGGGGCATCTATCTCGGACGACTCTTTTCCATTGCCCAAACGTAAGCGTGCATGTGTATTATTTGGATTTTTAACGTAGCTTTAAAAACAATTTTAGTCATATCGCTACGATGTCTGCAGTGTGGCAGTTTATAGTGATGTCTAGCACTGGGGCATCATGCCGCAGACACGGAACATGATGTCCCACCCAGTCACATTATCCTGACACCTGGTCGACAAGTCCTAACACTAACCTCTTAATGCTGAGCGCAAAGCGTGGCAGGTGCTAGTAACATTTTATCAGTCTCTGGTATGAATCAGCAGGAGGTCGAACCTGCGACCTCCCGCATCCGGGCGGACGCTCGAACCACTAGGTCACCAGAGCGGTCCCTAAAAGTAGGCAGTATAATTAAATAAAATATAAATAATTAAATTAAATTAATTAATTAATTAAATTAAATTAATTAATTAATTAAATATAAATAATTATTTTTCAGACATCTTACGTCAGACTTGGGAAAATATTCGCTGGAAGAAAACATAACAGTGATGGTTATGATATGTCAGGACTTAATATTCTTTTTATTTTTAGTCAAAAGTTACTGACAGATACGAATTACTAATATTAAATTTTAGATTTCTGTTGTTCCCAAGTCTATATTTAAAAGTTTACCAAGTTTAGATACTGCAAGAAATCTGATTTTTGTTAGATATTTGAGCTTTCACTTTTTTTAAAATATAAAATTTCCACAAATTCAAACATGCCAGGAATATTGTTTCGTTTTCATTTAGACCAATATTTTCTCTTCCCAATTCTGTATCACCCGGTTAATATTTAGCATGTTAAATATGCCTTGTGTTGGCTCTCCAGTTACGGTGTATGAGATCAATGAAAAAAATACATAAGGAAAGATATTAATTTGAACATTGGTCTGCACTCACTATCCTTGTCTTCAAATGAGAAGTCCCTGTGGACAATCGGATCTTCAGTTATGGCATGTCTCTTCTCATGGGATATATATCCATCCTTGTTCGGTTTCAGGTCAAGGCTCTTAGCTTTGCCCAGTTCTACAGGATGGTGAATCAGGTAATAAATCTGAAAATGTCACGAGAACTGTTTGGCTTCCGTGCAAGACAAAAAAATATATATGTATCGTGTTGCGTGCGTGTGAATTTTTTAAAACGTGCGCACACGTGTCTATTGGAAAGATATATGTCATAGTTTTACAAGAGACTCGATTGAATCTATGATCACTCAGCTGCTGACATCGACATATAACCAGAAGCAATGGCAGTTCGCCAAGAAGCCCGGGTGAATATGACGCTTTTGATATTTAAAGGGCTATATCTCTTTTTTTAATAATGGTACAATAATAGATTGCTGGTCAGCATCATTGTGTACATTTGAAAGGCCTTCATACCAGTAGGTTTTTTATGTAATTTGTTTAAATACTTTTGCGCGCGATGTTTATTGAAGAAGTCGATTTCATTTTTTTACTGGGGGTGAGGGTGGCGGTGGGGATAATCCAAATATATTTGATGACAGATTGGCATCAAATTTTATAGTAACAGCCTCTATATTTGATGTCAGATTTGCATCATTTGTATGAATTCAAAAGCGTCCTTGCTAGAATCACGTCCCTTAAATTTTGCCTAATTCTGTCCAAACGTGTTCGAGATGTTTAACTGCCATGAATTTAAAGGGTCTTATTATAGAATGTCTTATGCCTTGTTTGGTTAAATTTGTTGCTTTTTGTTTAAATTAGTCTTATGGATTTTAATATTTTCAATAACAGCGGTCACGATAGATGGCAAATCGGCAGCAGTGTTAAATTTGTGCCAAACTGTTTTGCATAAGCTAGTCAAATTCTGTTAAGCGGTTTAAAAAAGTAAATGTATTTTAAAGTTTTTATATTTTATTAACGGCGGTCATATTTAATGGCGGATCTGCATAATTCATATAAACGTGAACGGTCTTTTTGACAGGATGCCAAGTTTGGTTAAAGAATTTTTTTAATGGGTCTTTGATTAAAGGTTGAAGAAAAAAACAAAAAACAATAGCTGATGGGCGACGGAAATTGCGTGAACTCGCAGGTTGTCATAGCCACACTTGCTTTAATTCTCCACTGAGCTATAACCAATACTACTCTACACAGCATAGTAATATTTCTTGATTTGGTGACTGTCACCTTTTCAAACCAATGAATAAATAATATTCCAAATTATAACCTGGACTAGATTAATAGAATCCATGTTGAGGTTGACATCAGGATGAGTAAATCCAAGTCTAGGAGTTGTATTTTCACATAAAAGTTAACATTTAGTAACGTCAAGATACCACTTGATAAGAATCGCAAATATATGTTCGCCGATATGAAATGCTTCAAACTCGTTGAATAAAAATGACATTTCATGCAAGCAGCTCGTAATATATATAATAATATTCATTACTTTTCATAAATTTTATATAAATGCAACACCAAAGTTGTTGTTGTTGTTGTGGGGTTTAACGCCATTTTTCAGCACATGATATGCTATGCATATACTAACCTCTTAATGGTGAGCACCTAGCAAGGCAGCTGTCAGGACCAATTTTTATAAGTTTATGGTATGATTCGGCCGGGGTTTGAACCTGCGACCTTTTGCAACCGTGGTGGACGCCTAACCACAAGCCCATATAAGCGGTCGACTGTGGACGTGATTGAAAACAGATTTTTTCCTTTCGTCAATAAACAAGTGATGCCGGAACTGTAGATAATACAGTCGAGGGAGGGAGGAAGGAGGACAGAACCTTGATGGCGGAAGTAAGCGGAAAACTTGAATCCACGCCCGTGAGGCTGATTTTTCACGCATCATAGCAAAATCTAATAACGACGATGGGACGTAAGAGCAAGTTTTCGTCGTCCTTGGATAAAGGTAGTGAAGTCAACGACTCTTGTGTTGGAGAAGAATGTTGAAAATGGTGGCGTACTATTCTTTCAGTACAAGTTAGATACGCTGACATCCAAGCTGTCGCTACGCATAGGCTCCCGATGAGAAGCAAATTCTTAGAACAAATGAAGCTACATCTCTTGCATATTGATACACCAAGCTGGACATCATATGCGGGCATAATGCATAATGATTTGCGGTACTACGCAGGTTAGATCGATCCCTGAGGGTGCCTGTATAAACTGTGACATGAAACTTATATATATATATATATATATATATATATATATATATATATATATATATATATATATATATATATATATATATATACTGGAGGACTTAGCTGCGCATCGTACGCGGAAAGTGCTTTGCGGTACAATGCGAGTCGTAAATAATTAGACAAAGTTTGTTGTTCTCGTGGCTGATACTGTATGATCGAATTTCGTCGTGGCCCATTGCAATCCGAAATATAGAGTCTGGTCACGATTGAACAGGGCCAACCTTGCTGGCATAAAGTTCTTGAGGTTGGAACTGAGTACGAATATTGATCCACGTATCCGGTCCGTAAAACTGATTTGCGAGATGGTAACTGAGAATGCTGCATGCTCTCTATCTCACTTTCCAGCAATTGAAATGGTTTGAAACCCTTTCAGACACCCTCTAGTGCTCATATAACTCCTACTTATGTGTAATTCCTTTACAAACGGGTACATATTGGCGAGTTTCTATTCAAGGCTTTAGTAGCGTCTGGGCGCCAGCCTTAATGTATTTACATGTATGGGCAGTCTCTGGGCCTTTAACACCACAGGTATTGCTTCATAATGGGTTTTGTTGCACGTACTATAGACTTCTATATACGTTGCATCAGTGCCCTTTTAAGGGAAGGTTTTCGTGTGTAATGTAAACTTTGCAATCACTGTTTTTAGACGGCGTATGCCATCCTGTCTCTATTCATAAGGCTCCCAGGACGTTATTGCGATACGCCTACAGCATCCTCTATTATTCAGGGACCCCAGTTGACTCAACTTCGTCCCTGGGGTCTTCCCTCATCTGATGAAGCGAGTAATGACGCATGTCTGTAACGGCAACATCAATAACGAATATATCTTACCTCTCTATGCATAGATACCACAGATAGCCAACTTCCTCCTCTGACTTCGAAGAGAGCAAGTTAACGCCAAGTACGATACAAGGTTAACGTTCCACGATCGCGAACACCTTTCGGCATCGGAGTGAGGATATCGGACAAAACCAGGACTTATCCGACCTTCTCACCAACTTTGTGTATACACGGCCAGAAACATTAACCATAGGCCCAGATCGGAACCTATATTGGTATTAACCTGGCTGGATAAGACATCTTTTTGACTATTTTCAATGGCATCTATGGAGCTCCTTTTCATACAAGACCTACTTCCTCATTTCATTAGCAACTGCAGGCAGAATTTATGAAATACATGCCCTGTGAGAAGATCCGATTAACATGCAAAGTTCAGACAAGACGGATTAACCTTATTCATGACGGCATCCTCTTTCCTTGCCGAGAACTGTCTATCTTCCACGGGTAGCTAAACCCTTGTCGGAAACCGTCTGTCTCCCCTGGATACATTAACTAAAGGCCACCTACAAGACCCAGTTTGGGCTTTCAGGTGATTCATTGATTATAACAAGAGCCGTTGCGTCGAGAGATCGGGCTTCTTTCTACTTCTCATAAAAGGACAGGACTATCGATCGGAACAGAAGTGGATTATTCGCTCAGCATATAGGGAAATAACCCCAATGAACATTTTACGCACCTTGGTTGAAGAGGTTCGAGCAGTTGCCACCAACCTAGCATCAGACCGGAACTATTCGCCAACCGACATCAGTCAGTCTGTGGGATGGAGATCGGAGTCCACATTTTCTAGCTTTTATCTCCGAGATCTGTCATACCCGAGAGGCCATTTTGATCTATATTTACAGCTCAATAGGTCTCACTTCCAGATCGATCGACAGCTTCTTCGGGAATCGGATATCATATCTCCGGGGTAAGGGAATGTTTCTCCATTCACCTCTTACCTATTGTCCTCAGGTAATATGATTGGGTAACGTAGTTAAAGAAGCAACCAATTCTTCCTAGTAAAATGTTTCTTCAAAAATACTTACCCAGTAATATTACACTTACAGCCTCCCAGCCTCCCCGCAGTTTCATCCATGGGAAGCGTGCCCTCCGCGCCAGTAATAACTGGGATATTCTTACACTGTGTCGCCACGTCTTATATTTAAGGGGATATCACTATGCCCAACCGCCAAATAGGTCAGCATACAACTCTTAGCTCCCTTTAGCTAAAACTAGCATCTGGGAGGTCTGGAATTTCGAGGTAGTTGTATTCAAAGAAGATATATATGTCGCAGTTACCTTTCTTTCTATAAATGTGGTACTGAGAAATGTATAAAATCACCTACGTTTGGAATTACAGCAGTAACAGTAAAAATGTAAAAATATACCAAAGTGAGTGAATGTGAATATGCGTCTTTCTATGGTGATCAGACCTTGATAATAAATTTAAACAACAAAATGTAACTAACGTTATTGAACTGTGAAATATAGGTCACAGGGAGCTAGCTACCTTAGCGATGAGGATGTACTATACATGGATGAGAGGCAAAATAGATAAACATAATCCATCAGGATTATGCTTGCATATTAAGTCAACTTTATGTAAGTATGATCCATGACATACCAAAGAAAAGATTGTATAGTACCAGTGTATGATAAAAACAAATTATATTCAGAAACTTTATGAAGAATTAAATTCTTCATACGCTGAGAAATAATCATATTCACAGATCAATTAAAAGCGGTGTAATTAAACTAATCTGTGTCATAGTTGTGAAAAGGAAATGAGTCTTGGTATCAACAAGTAAAGACGGTGAAAAACTATTCAAACATAAATCGCAACCAAGAAGTGGTTAATTTAGAGGGTCAGTCCACAACGAATGAAATTTAAATTACAAACATCCTAAATATATACCTCTGTTTATCAATAATCTACGTGGATATGATTCACATGTACAACATTCATAAAGATGTCGGCAAGGAATGATCCTGTACAAGAAGTCACTAATATACCCAACAAAGACTAAAAGTCTATCAAATTTTCAAATCCTTTTTTGTATAGTTGGCTTGTTTGAAAAAGTTGGAAAGAGATTGTTCTGAAAAGATCAGTAAGCAGTTTACATAGTTTTCTATGTATCAATCTTTATAGAAACTTCTAAAACAATCTAAATTATCAGTACATAGGAAAATGAAGTTTCGAAGAAATGGAGTCAGAATACTCTTTAAAAAAAAAGAAAGATATCCATGCAAATAAAACAGGAATCTTTTGAAAACATTAAAAATACGAAACTAAACAATATAGAAACAAACTAAACATTAAAGAAACGGAACTACCTATAATTTTTCTGACTTTATCACGATCTGAAATTAGTGACAATGATGATCAATAAATAAAAGATGGGATGAAACACTCGAAACTTTTAGATCTTCACAACTATCATGGGAAGAAAGACACATTAATGTAGCATATTTTCAGAGTACAAAAATATATGCATGCGGAATTATAACCTGGATCCTAATCACTATTTCGGCACAGTTAATCTTATCTCATGCAGCTAGTTTACAAATTCACTAGAATCAAACTTGAGCAGATATCTGATACATGTTTCTCATGATTTGATCGGGATTAGAGATGGAATTAGAATGGTATGGCAAAGTTATGCTGAATCGAATCGTGAGTATTATCATAATGAGATTCCGTGCATGACAAATATGGCTTGTATTTTTATTTTTATTTTTTTGATTGCTTATCATTAGCAATCTTAATGGTTAGGCTATGGAACAACCAAAGCATGTTAATAACCATTGACTTTAAAAATTTATTTTAAATCTATATTAATAATGATGTGTTTGATAAACAGATGGAAAATCTTAAAAAGAGCCATGAATAGGGTTTATCTCCATGTTTCAGCACAAGATAGGCTATACATGGCGGGCAGTATAAATTGTGGAGAAAGAAACCGGGAAAACCCCAGAAAGAACCACCGATCCACGAAAAGCTACTGGCAAGATTTCTCACATACCCACCGCCATCTCACCTCTGTCTGCGTGGGTTAGAGTCTCAGATTCAGCCAATGTGAGTATGTGAGAACGCTTGTCTGTAGCTTCTCGTGGGTCGGTGGTTCTTTCCGAGAGTTTTCCCGGGTTCTTCCTCCACCATTAATACTGGCCACCATGTATAGCCTATCGTGTGCTGAAAAATGGCGTTAACCCCTACAATAACAACAACAACAGCAATGATCCTTAACAGTGAGCGCTTCAGACCACTCGGCCACTCGGGGCCCCTCCTAAGTAAGAAAACGTGCAAATACTGGATACTTTACACAGCAAAAATATTTCTTTGGAAAGAAGAACTGTAATAGAGATACAATGCTTGCTAGCATGAAAACTTAAAATTAAGAAATGTAACAAAATATTTTTTATGATGGCTTTATAGTATCAGAAGCAAGTGAATTGCTTATGTAATGACGGATACTGATTCTCTTATTTATTCATTTTGAATCAAGTTTTACGATGATCTAAGAAGAATATGTATTTTTAATATGGAAGTGGCCATGAAAAATAACACTTAACATCATACGTGTAAAATAAAAATACCAGAGATTTTTAAAATGAATGAAAAGGCGTATCAAATGAAATATTTTGTTAACTTAGAAGAAAAATTGTATTTCCTCAGAAAATATATAGAAGAAAAGAAATAATGCAAGGGAATTAAAGTCTATCGTTAAAAAGTACAAGAATTTGACATATAAAATGATACTTTGACATGATACTTTGACATGTAAAATGATACTTTGACATGTAACATGTAAAATGATACTTTGACATGATACTTTGGCATGTAAAATGATAATTTGACATATAAAATGATACTTTGACACGATACTTTGACATGTAAAATGATACTTTGACATGTAAAATGATACTTTGACATGTAAAATGATACTTTGTTTAAACAAACTGTAAATCACCTTGAGATGAATTAATAAGATCCCACCATCATGAGTTATATATTATACAACTTTCTTTTATTTCTTTCTTACTATCCAGTCATTTTCAATTCATTCGTTTTTATTATATAAAACAACTTTTTAATAGATAACAGAAGCCTATTCCCATGTCATTAATTTAGCCATTTATTCAGATTTTAAAATTTAACATGAAAAAAGAATTTAATCGTTACAGCTGTATCTAATTATTCTAAATATTAAATCGTGCTTCACGCACAAAATAAATATACATATTGTTTGCATTCATGTTTTCTTATCTTTTATCTGCACATTCATTTCTTGTTTATTATTATCTGGGCTTCTTAGATCCAACCATAAACAATGACAATAAGTATTAAAAAATGGTATACGCAGTGGTGGTGTTGATCTTCATGTGCTTTTGTTGCTCAAAGAAATATGTCCTTGCTTCAATAAATGTGTTAATATATTGTATGCACCTGAGATTAAACATGTTGGTAATCACTTTCCAGTAGAACCGAAAAAATAGCATCAAATGCAACATAATCAAATATTGTGCCTTGATTATTATCATTATCGTCAACATCACTATCATTATCACCACACACATCACATTATTACAATAGCCGTCATCTTAGCTTGACCTAAGACAAATAATCACATCACCGAACTGCAAATACTTTTATCCCAAGCTTTTCGAAGAACCAGTCTGGACTGTGTGGTTCTGTACGTAGGCACGTAAACACATACCGGGCAGCGTATCGTTTAGGATACATACTTTCAACGTTAGGACACGATTGGGAGTAGTCTGAATATGTGCAGAGCGGTTTTGAAATTTTGAAACACATCGAGTATGGCGGAGGTGTCTAGTGGTTCACTTCATCAGCAATAACGTGAGAATACAAGGACAGCTACGAAAAGCAGAAGGCAGCTTAGGCGTGAATTTAAATTGTGTCTTTTGTCTAACTTAGCCTTAACATTTAGTCAAGTTCACTGCACTAGAAGCACTTGTTAAAAGAAAATTATTACAACTAAAACGACGAAGATAACAAAGACTACGAGTACCGGAAAGACTAAGATAAAGAAATAAAGGTGATAACGAAGAAGAAGACCATGACGATGAGTCGAGAATAGCATCATCTTGACTCATTTCTTTGACCATGCCTCATCTACAATTCATGGAATTCTGTATTTAAGAAATGTTCTCTATGCTTGCTTGAAAATTAACACTTATTTTCAGGTAAATTGGCAATCCAGCACATATAACTTACTGCATACATTTTCTAACCTACCTTCAAAAATGATCCAGGTGGGTGGGAGAGAGAGAGAGAGAGAGAGAGAGAGAGAGAGAGAGAGAGAGAGAGAGCTGGAACAGGGAACTTTGGCCAGCACATGTCTCCCCACATTTGATGTCACACAATCTCTGACGACACCCGATGAGATTTCCCTGCAGATGTCGGAACACATGTCGTCGCAGTCACTAAGGGTGAACGTATTGGGCTCTATGAGTACATCCCCCATTCTCTGGATGACAAGATCCATGATTCGATTGACCACTGTAATTCGAAGGTCATCACATGGATCCTCGGCTCCGTTTGTTTCGGCATGGAAGAAGTGTTTCCATACAGAACGAAGGCAAGACAGGCCACAATAAAAGGTCTGGCTATTTTCATCTGAAAAAGCACGTCTAATCAGTTGTTTAAATATCACGACAGTTTTTTATATATAAAAAAATTCGTCAACAACAACACTTCATGAAAAGGAAAACATAATAGAGATGTGTTCCGGAACATGGATGTCCCAATTACAGCACCTGAATACTGGTCTAACCGGAAAACGTTCCCAATGTATGACGGATAGTAGGACGGAAGGGGGTAACACTATATTTTCTACAACTTCCTTACTGGACAATAATTCTGGAAAACTGACTTAAGCACAAAATTTAACTGAACAGAAGGACGAACGGAAATCAAATATATACCCCTACCTCATTCAGTCCTTGATCATGCAAGCTTGAAGTATTTAAAGAAAGGAGAAATAACAGTAAATGGCAATAATTTAAATATCGTCCGTCTTTCTTCAAAACTATACAAATGGTTCTTCAACAAAGGTAATGCCGTATGAAAGTTGTATATTGTATCCTTGTGATGTTCTGCAACAGTCGACGAAATGTTACTTAAGATGTCGTGTACACTGCTTGCAAAAATTGTCTCCTAGCAATTGTACTAGCATATATTTCCTTTTTCATTATCACTCAAAACCATCACAATGTATAGGTAACTATGTCAACATACCATCAACGATCTCTAACCACTGGCATGGATACAAATGATAAAAGCCAGGTTTCTTGATTTCTCTAGATTCACAAAAATACAATAATGCAGCTGTTTCAATAGTCACATAACTGTTTTCAATAGTCACATAACTGTTTTCAATAGTCACATAACTGTTTTCAATAGTCACATAACTGTTTTCAATAGTCATCTTTTGATCCATATGTTCAGCAATAACGAATTCCTTTTGGATTTGACTATAAAACTGAGTATCATTAAATTGCCTTTTTAAGGAAGATTTTGGTTTCTGAAAAAAGTTTTTGGGTCACTGTTGCCAATGTACATGCTTAGCATCAGAAGGCACATTACACAATTCAAGCAATATTTGGAGACAGAAATATTTATTGTTGTGCGGCTGCTATTTAACTTCAGCACATTTTGCAACGATTGTGTGACAACGTAGATTCTACTATTCTTCTAGCATGCATGAATTTTTATTCGTGATCTGGTCTTACATTTGTCATTTTTTAACAGTAGTAACCCCTTGAATTGTGTATACAGTCCTACTGATTAATAGACACAATGTATCTTTGAAGTCTGTCAAAGGTAAGGGAGTTAAGCAGATGGTTGTGTCAGAACGAGGAATATTACATTATGGTGAGGACCTAAACCCACCCAAATTGTGTGCGAGTGTGTGCAAGCGTGTGTGTGTGCGTGCGTGCGTTTATGCACTTTTTAAAAATACTTTTTTTCTTTTTAAAGGGTCGTTTATAAAAGGAAGTTTACATTCGTACAGTTACCCCACAAAGATTTCACGCAAATATTATATGATTTAAAAAATATGTCATTTTGAAGATATACCAAGTATATTATTGCTGTACAGTAAACGAATTGTTTAGTCCTAATTCGATTTGAGGGCTTTTTATTATTTTTACTATTCCCTCGAAGGATAATAAGGGATCTCCTTTGCATGATATCTCATTTTCCGCAGAAGTCCTAAATACGCGAGAGTGTGTGATTTGGAGTTTTAACGTCGCTTCAACAATTTTTCAGTCATTTCGCTACGATATCGGCAATGTGACAGTTTATAGTGATGTCTAGCACTGAAACATCAAGCCACAGACGTGTATCATCATGTCCCACTCAGTCACATTATCCTGACACCCAGCTAACCAGTCCTAACACGAACCTCTTAATGCTGAGCGCCAAGCGGCCCAGCTGTTAGTACCGTTTTATACGTCATTGGTATTACTCGGCCGGGGTTAGAACCCGCGACCTCCCGCGTCCGAGACGGACGCTCTAGCCACTTAGGGCACCGGAACAGTCGTGTGTATTTAATCATTTTAGCTTGGAGAAAGTGATTTTGCTCTAAGTTGCCAAGAAGCATAATTAAATCAATATTGCACATATTGAAAGTTTTTGTCTCTTGGTAATCTGCTATTTAATATTCGATTTTAGAACTGAAATGATAACTCGTCGATTCATGCTTTTTGTTTTACATGTGTTCTCTTTATAAATATTGTCCACATTTAGAAATGTTAGCAACTAGTTATACATCTTCAGCTGTGCATGTGTTATTTCTGTATGGTGAAGGGTGGAGTTCTGATGCGGCTTTCTTCACTTTGTCTTGTTCTTATGCCACCCTAATATACAACATCATGAAATTAGTTCATTCTGGAAACAAGAAAGACTTCTCTTAAGATTTCACAACATAAACTATTTACTTTTAAGTTTTGAAATTATCGCCCGAGATAAAAACGCTTTTGCGTTTTCCATTTACAACTTTAATATGTTGTAAGAATAGGTCGTAAGAAAACTTTCATTCACCTGGTTCATCTTGCTTAGGATGCCAATAGAACAGGAATGCGGATTTTGCTACCAACCAAACGGATATTTAGTAAATAATATAAAAAACGTCGGACCATCAAATACAAAGCTACACTCCATAAATTCATATTTGACTACAATAATTAATTGTCTCAGCTTCATAATGATTCATCCCTTGAACAGATTATCTCGGGGTTTAGGAACATGTGGTAATGAAAAAGCATGAACCAAACCTTGACGCAAAGTTTCTACTACTGTGATCTTGTCCCCAGGGTAGTATAGACGAGCGAGTGTGTCGTAGAAAGATTTGTGCTAGCTTCATAACGATTCATGCCAAGTACGATGACAACGAGCAAATGATACAGCTTTAACCAAAATCCTAACAATCCGTCGTCGACACCGACGACGGAAAAGCCGCTGCTGTTTCTAGCTTGCCACTAAATTATGCTAGACAAAATCATGTGGACACTCCTAGCATGCAATAATTTATTTTTACATCATCCACTCCTGCAGAAGGATACGACGACTTAAAATAAAAGTTAAGGACAGTTCTAACGAAGAGAACATTTTATACCAGCCATTAGTTAGGAGGTACGGTGCTCCTTCAGAACACCTCGCCTTCAGCGAACGCCTCACTAAAATGAATCGATCATATTAACATGTTCATGGATCACCAACTACTCCAGTAGGGATATAAAAACGATATAGTAAATATTAAACGTTTCTAGCCAAATAAAAACAATTCGATTAATTGATTTAATGTATAAAAATAGAATTAATAGTAAAATGCCATAGTGCTATGAATTCAATAGTTATCCTTTTTGCATTTGGTTTTGTTTTCAGAAAGTTGATATAAACTTATCACGAGTCTTAACATGAGACCATCATTGTCTGTATGAAGAGACAATTTGGATGCGACACAAGTGAGGACAAACTCAGCGGCATTACAAAATAACACACAAGAGAGAATTGTTTTAATTGAAGATTATATCCTTCAGAACTTTAGAAATGATGCTGATTTACAGATTACATTTCTTGATGATAACACTGAAGAAAAAAAAAAACATTATCAACGTAGCAAGCCTGTTAAAAATTACAAACCATTAACCATTTTTGCTAACTACGCTACAAAAATGGTCAATAATGACCATATCGAAGGTTACAGATCAAAGTGTGAAACAAGATTTTGGCAGAATAAACTGGCTGGGTAATTGTCTTCTGCACCAGAATCAGCCGAATCATCACAGAAATCACACGCATACAACAAATTTCTTCTGTCCCATAAAATGTTAGGGTGATGTTAAATCATGCGCCATCACATTGCTAGCATGTAAATTGGCCGTTGTCTCGATATAATTCCGAAAAGCAACGAAAATCTTTCTTAAAACTGCCAAATACCGGAGTGGTTGTCAAAATGTAGTCAGTTTTACAGACTAACCGAAAAATATTCGTTATTACGGAAAGCTAGAGGATCTAACGCTGAATCTTTAAGATATTTCACGTGATTATTACCATCAGCATAATTATTATCTTTACATACATAAAAGGGACAAATCAATCATGTGAACCCTATCTATGGCTGCTGCGTCCGCCATTGTTTCGTTGTCGTTGCGTAGGAATATCGTTGCCAGTGCTTTGTCATCATGCCGATGCATTATGATTCATCAGTGTTAACACTGGCTACTTGTGTATGCTTTTGCAATATCACCGGTTTAAATTAAGGAATTTATTTTTTCAACAGATTCTTACCTGCAATGAATGACACAACTGTGTTTAAATACTCGTCTTTCGCACAATGTAAAATCAACGTGAATCATTCCTCTTAAAGCTTATTCAAGAAGTCTCCATACAGAAAATAATTATTTTTGTCAAATATATTCATGTTGTTGTTGCTGTTGGGGTGTGTGTGAGGATGGGGTGGCAGTGCCATGATTCAGCACATGATAGGCTACACATATCGGCCAGTATGTATGGCTGAAGAACACGGACAAATCCCGGTGTAACAGGCAATAGTATACCCCCAGTCCGGAGTATACCTGGGGTTAAAGCGGCCTAGGCTAGAATATACCCGGGTATATTATGGCCTGGGCCAATTTATACCACTGGGGTATATTATGGCCTAGGCCAATTCATACCCCTCAGGCCAAATTATACCCCCATGATATCAATAGTGTTGAACGATATACACAAGAATTACTTAATTTTTCAACATTTTTTGGGGGATTCAGCTTTGTCAGGTAAGTTAAGTGACATGTTTCAGTCGTACTCGTAGTCTGTCAAGGTATATACATACAAGATACGATTATATACTCTTCATGTCCAGAGACAGTGTTAATCATGTAGTACACTATCGTGGTAGTGTCAATGCACAACAATTTGAGCTTTTTGTGGAAAACTTGAAGGAATCAAGAATCATGATACAATATATACCTCACATTCTTCCAGTCCAATTGTATTGATTAACTATTATATTTCCAACACTCCCATCAATATGTTCTAGTTTTTAAATCACAATGGTATTCTTATTTCTTTAAGCTGAAGCTAAAACATACATCAATAAACTCAGAAAAGGCGGTGACGATTGCTGTTCATGTTTTCCTGCTACAAGTAAAGACCAGAACGATAAGTAAATAGCTTACCTTTGAGCTGTCTTTAATGCTTGCAGTCCTGTTTCGAACTAGAACATGCGACTGGGCCCGCGGAACCACAGCGTCCTTTTGCACATAATCAATTAGCATTACAAAGCGTGCAACAAGTGCATTGCGGGACTACTTGAACTCTTTTCAAGCTTTCTAAATGACTATTCAATTCATTCGAACCCACGACCTCCCGCATGGTAGGCGGACGCTCTAACCACTAGGCCACCGGAGCGGTCTGACACTGTTTGTAATAAAGGTGCTGCTTCACAAATAATTTCTTATATATCCTCTTGCAATTAAAACTATATGGATTTTATACCACTCTTGTCAAACATATTAAATTTACACATGTTGAATATGTGGACAAAATATTATTTATGATAGGCTTTTTACTTATCCACTAAATTATTTGCGCCTGCCTCGGATGCGGGAGGTAGTGGGTTCCAACCCCGGCCGAGACATACCAAAGATTTAAAAAAAATTGTACTCACAGCTGCCTCGCTAGGCGCTCAGCATTAAGAGGATTGTGTTAAGACTGGTCAGCCTGACGTGACGATAATATGACTGGGTGGGGCATTATGCTTCGTGGCTGTGGCATGATGCCCCAGTGCTAGACATCACTATTATCTGCCACACTGCATATATCGTAGCGATATGACTGAAAAATTGTTAAAGCTACGTTAAAAATTCAAGACACACTCACACACACACATTTATTTTCATATCGCTGGGGTTGTGTACACGTTTTCCATTTTCATTTACTAGTATTTTCATTTGTTTTTTTTCTTCTTATCGTTCCATTGTCGTTTTCTTTCCTTTCCTTCTTTGAATTGCTCGTCTTGCTAGAAAGGGATGCTGGCATGTTTGCTTTTCAGTCAAGGAAGACAAATTGCAAACCCTTTTTCAGGCAACAAGAGGTAGATTTCTTCCTCTTCATCTATTGGTTTATCTATTTGTCGTTTTTACCGTCAATACCCAAAGCTGATCTTCTGTCGTGTAATCCGACGAAATGGCGACATGAAATACGGGAATCCCATGTTATCTCGTTAGAAACTTACTTTCACCCTGTCCGTTAGCAGGTTTCTCTAGCCATCTGCATGTCTATCCCAATGAACGTCAGTCCCGAAACGCTTTCAACTGTCGTTTACCCTAGTGAGCTTCACGGACTGATGATGTCAGCAAAAATCCGTTGATATAAACATCAATTGAAGCCACTAAAATAGTTACCAAGAAAAGTTGATTATATTGTTAAATTACGGACAACAGTTATGTATTTATTTACTTTGTACCAAGACGGATCTGGGTTCGATTCCAATCAGTGGTTTTGCACTGGATAGCCCAGTTTGCTTCGACTTATACACCGTATAATGGCATTTTCCGAATTGATCAGATTACTTCGTGTTAGCATTAGGAGCGGGAACATGTTACATAATCAACGTGAGAGAGGGAGAGAGTTCTTTACCCATAAGCTTACATCAAGTATGTCTATACTTGTAATTATAAATTTATCATTAGAATTCTGAAATTTTAAAGTTATTTAATTTTTAACATCATGGTGTTTCCACTGGTTTATAATAGAGGCTGAATTGCATGAAATCATTCATCTGATGTCTTACAATAGTACTTCTTGGACCCCAAACCAGTGTGTATGTTTACCTCATAGTTCGATTTATAATTAAGAAGTAGATAACAATAAAATTGTCTTGTAAGAGTGTGTTAATTATTTCAGATACGGATTAATCATAAATAGCTTGTGTAAATGTTTGCATGTTAGTCTATGTAAACAACCGATTTTAAATGTACAATTATTAAATGACCTTTGATAATTTTTCCTAACACTAATCTCTTAATGAAGAGAGTCTAGAGAGGCAGCTGCTAGTACCATTATTACAAGCCTCTAATATCAATTGGCCGGGGTTTGAACCCACGACTTCTCGCATCGGAGGCGTACGTTCTAACCATTTAAGTCAATGGAGTGGTCTCTAAAAGAGTAAGAGCTGTGAGTAGCATTTAGCAATGGCAATGGCAGATATGGTTCACATTATCATAACCAGCCAGCAATGGCAATGGCAGATATGGTTCAAGTTTTTAAACACCTTTTTATATAAAATAAAATCAGGATAAAAATGACCAAAAAAAATTCTTCATCATAATTTGTTTTTATAAAAGAATTGTGCGAGGGCCTTTGCTATATTGCCACACCATGAAAAATATCATACATGTTAGAATGAGAGTATTAATGTTGTTTGGGTTATTGTAATACTTATTAGGGATGATTGATACTATAACAATTAGTGGTGACCAGCAATGCAACAATAAAAATTTCTGGATAAACTAATAAAAATCAAACAATAATGGTAGGAATTTTTTTTAAAAACAAGTAGTGATCCAGAACTGCCATTGCCTAAACTACTATTGTTCAAATGAGCACATATGGAATCAAAATGTAAGTGACGCCTAACGCAGCTGAATAAGATAAACAGAGACAATAGTGGCACAAATTTTTTAATTTCTGTCTGAAAATACATGTAGTTAATACAACAGCCTACGTTCTGCATTGTACACAATACATACAAAACCTGACTGAACCACATTCACAACCTCCTCAATATTAACAACTGATAAGAGTAACAACGTTAACATGCCTAAGAACTGACAGAAAGAATACAAAGAACAATGTACATGCAAATTTGCTATACAAACGATGTACAGAAAGTGTACTGAGAAAGAAAAAATGACATGCAAACTTGATGTCCAAATGATTAGCACAATTTTGTACATTTTTGTGGAAAACTAAACAAATAACAGTCATTTGTAGTAAATTTTTTAACACATTGTGATTTGAAAAACTGTAAAAGAAGGAACCATGACAAATCATGTCTGATGCTCCAAGTTTTATGTTTAGGAATAAACAACATAATTTTTAAGCCCAATTCTTAGAGCAGCCAAAACTCGTCCATCAACATCTTATCCCAAATGATAGTATCATAAAGACAACTCTTTACAATACTTTATTTTGTTATCTTAACCTACAAAGTGTTAATGAGAAATTCCAGGCATTGACATTATACATGTACCATGTTTTAGCCTGAAATTTTGTGTCAATTAATCACAAAATACTTTACTTTTCAAAAGCCTCTTAGTATTTTAATCTCTGAATTTTATGATCTCCACGTTAAATCAACTTTGTTATATTCACAGAACTGCAGAATGTGCACAGTATACTTGAAACAAGGCACTTAAGACTGCAAGCCAATTTACCTAGCTGATAAATGCACAAACTTGTGGCTAACCTTTGATAGACTGGGGTCCAGTCCAGAAGAAGTCATATATTAATATTAAAATAAGTATTAATGATTATAAAAGAAAAAACAATTTCTCAAAGAAATAAAGACATAACAAATTTAATTTATAAAAGCAACACAACTAAAATGTTTTCCTATTTTAAGAAGAAACGATAAATGATCAAAATTACTTTTCATTAACATGACAGAATTGTGACATCATGTAACTGTATACATCAAAAACAAAGGTCAATTTATGTAAAAATGATAAAGTATATATTCAAACTGCATGAGCTTTAAAACAAATAAATGCACAAGTTCCTTTTGGAAAAGGAAGATACTCTGTCACTTTCCCTGCAGTGTAAATGCTTCTGTTCAAGTCCTGGTTTCAGCTGAGCAGGAGTCTGATGTCAAGATTTGCCTCCTTGCTTTTTAATCAGTTACCAGTACAGTGAAAAGTGTTACACTGACATTACTGCGCACCTCTTAAACACTGAATACTGTAAATTGCATTTTTCAGTCCATTTGATCACTGTCTCAATTTCACTGTGTCAGATCGGATGTGCTGTTTATCACCCAGAGTAGAAAGGTTATTAATTTCTACCATACCTGTCACATTTTACATGGTGCATGTGCTACTTGATCTGTGTCACTCCATAACTAATCCCACAGAGAAATGGTGTGCTACCAAGTTTCAATACCCAAACTCTTTATGAAAAACGTGTACAATGGGCTTGCATTGACTACTATGCTTATGCTGATTGGCTATCCTGTTAGCTGATTGTTTTAAAGGCACAGATTTTTTTTTGTTAATACATGTAGTATTTCAACCAGATATATGTTTAAAATAATATACCAACTTCATCATATATATATATATATATATATATATATATATATATATATATATATATATATATATATATATATCTTTTTTCCATCTTTCTGCTTTTCTTACATGTACAAATGAACTTTCACTTTAAGTTATCAGATACTGTTTTATAGCCGTTAGTTTTTTGGCAGTGACTGATAAAAATAAAGATAAAGGGTCAGTCTAACCCTCTGATGAAAATCCTTAATGGAAGCCAAGCATAAGTATGGATATTCATTTTAATCTCATCACAATTATCATTTATGTATATTTCTGTCTACCCTACCTACTGTTGCGAGGTCACCAAAATTTTACAACAGTGAAATCAAGCTGAGCCTATTGTAACAGAACTGTAAAGTTACTAGACTGATATGGACAACAAAATATGTTTCTTATTTCTTTCTCAACTGGCATGAAGTAAAAGTGCAGAAAAGTGTAATAAATTGATCCACGACCTTGACCTTGAATGTAAAACCTTGACTTGTCATACATGAAATGCTGTCAAATAGAGACATACATGCTTTATCGTAAGAAGTGTTATGGTGTAAACCCCATGCTGAAAAATGGCGTTAAACTCACAACAACAACACTATGTCAATATGATTTTCCATTCTTCTGGAGAAACGATAAGATTTTCAATATAGATTTTGTGGTGGCCATACTGGATAACAAATTTGCACCATTTTCATTTAGGACCAACAAGATTTTGTTAGTGCAAACCCATGTTGATATACCTGTCCACTCAGGAGAAGGAACAATTATAAGATTTACAAGATGAGTATTGCTTTGGCCCTATCAGTACTATTTTCATTTGGGACCAACTAGACATAAGTCTTCTGGTGAAAACTGCATGTCACTATGACTTTCTCTTCAGGATGTGTAGTGACAAGATTTTCAAGATAACTGCTGTGGTGACCATATCAGATGTGGCATAATTTTCATTTAGGAGTAAAGACCATGAACTGAATGTGTGTGTGAAGTTTCATGCCAATTCTCCAAGTAGTTCAAGAGTAGTGATAGCAAACCTATACTACAGGATTGTTGGATGCTGAATGAAAAACCATCCCATAAGGTCTTCTGGTTTACAATCAGCACAGTCAACAAATTAAACAAATTTGGGTAACAGAAAAAATAAAGGTACCTGAATGAAATATGTGACCGTAAAAGCCCTACAGAGTTGAAGCTGCGTACTGAGGTGCTTTATGGTGATTGACTACTACAGTTATGGGGAAATCAGATTTGGTACAAAATGTTTTCCCAAAAATTCTATTTTTAGTGTTAACAGTACTTATAAGTGACATTTGAGAAACTAAACCTGCAGTTTACTTTAGCAACCAGCATTCCCTATTTAAAATAAAACCGACCCATGTTTATATGCTTAGGCATAATCAGTGCTGCTGCTGAAACGTAGTGTTTTGTAAAGATGTAAATCTGACCAGGTTAAAACCAAGCCAAGAAGTGGCAAAATAAAAGAGTGACCCCCATTTGATCAAGGATAAGTTTTATTTAGGTAGAAAGACAAAATCTTTAACACTGTCCTTAAATCTAAAACATGAAAACATTTAGCTTAATCCAGTGTGCAGACAGACATATGGACATACAGACATATAGAGATACATCAAAGTTATATATATGTCATCCTGTCACCAAGGTGAGCTAAAGAAAACAAAAAATCCAGAGTTTTCACATAACTTAAGTAAGGTGGCATTAACTTGTATAATGTTCAATCATCATTTGTTAATTCATGTCTAATCCAAGTGTCCAGCTACTGAAATTCGTTAACACAAACAAAACAGCAGTTAAAAGCATATACAAGAACACACTTCAAAAGACGAGACATTTTCATGACTAAAATTGAACAATGTAAGATTTGAGTCATCTCTTACAATATGGCACAAATTAGTACTTCTGTAAAAACAATGGTACTCACAATAATGTTAAATACTACAAACTGTACAAAATAATGATGTCAGTACAAAAGCTTATTTTACCATATTTTCAGTAAATAAACATATAACATATCAATATTATTTTTCATCTGAGGTAAAAAAATGTTAATTCATACATATATACACTGTGATACACATAAATGTATAACTGTCAGAATATCAATAGGTGATGTAAGGGGAGAGTACATAAACGGACATATCTTCAGAAAACAAAATGGGGCCAGTTTTAGTGGGGGGTGGGGAGGTGGGAGGTGAGGGTTTTTGGTAGGGATGTTGAAGTGATATCAAACAGGGAAAATAAGCCTGATCTCTCTTGCTGCTTTTCTACTGAAATTTCTGAGAATGCAAAACAGAATGTCTTATACAAAAAAAGTTTAACACAAGAAACTCTCAATAAGATTTATGCACTACTGGTCAAAACGAATTTGTAGGAATTCATGGGATGTTAGTTCCTTTCCTTCTTTTATCTTTGCTGAGCTTTAAAATCATCTCAGATATCCTTGAGACACTCCAATATTAAAACATTTGGTTACATAAATATTTTCTTATATATCCAAGTTAACTTGTTCACAAGTCTAATTCATGTAAGCTTTGAACTTGAACCTGATAACATAGACGGAATATCACTTAATGCATCTCAGGCACAGTCGAGTTTGTTTTAATTAGTAATTAGTATTTGTTTTAAAAACACAACATAATGAAATGGCATCTTTAAATATATCAACAAAATGGGTTTGATAAAAAGTAATTCATACTTGTCCATGTTATTATGCTCATTGACAAAAACTCAACCTTTGAACTTTGAATCAACAAAATTCATGGTCTGGTCCAAATCTCTGCATTAAGCTCATCCATAAACTTTGACCTGACCCGTAGGTCTGATATTCAAACATGATTACAACAGGGATGCTATTTTTATCGTTGGATCTTCACTATTTTCATTCAGAACTAATTACTTAGTGCAAGAGGTGATTTAGTGAAAATGTAGTGTCAATGCCACCACTCCTTCAATGAGTAGAGATAACAAGATTCCTCAGATGTCCACAATGGTTGCCATGCTGGAGGTCAGATCTGAACCATTTTCATTCAAAACATTTTGCATATTCTTAGTCTTTTAGTGACAAGCCCATGAAGATACAGCTATCCATTTAGAAGCAACTGCCTTAAGATTTTCATGATGGCTGTCAATGCAGCGATTCTAGAGATCAGATCAGTATTGTTTTTTTTAGTAAATGAACAACTACAAATGGTAAAATAGAGTTCTAGCAAGGCACATGTCTCAGTTCAGAAATGCAGTCATAAGAGATTTTATGATAACTGCTGTGGCAGCCTTATTTAAATATAATATCTACACCAATTTAATTTCGGACCAACTACACCTCATGAGAAGTCTTTTAGTGAAACTCCATGTCAGATGTAACCATCAGTTCAATAGGGTCACCATGGTAACCATGCTGGATGTCTGATCACATCCTCTTCATTTAGGACAATCTACAAGTCACAATACATTTTTAAATGAAACCCCACATCAACAAGAGGAAATGTAATAACAAGATTTTCATGGAGGCCACACTGGCTGTTCATGGGGGCCATACTGGTTGTTCATGGGGGCCATACTGGTTGTTCATGGGGGCCATACTGGTTGTTATTCAGGACCAACTGGACCTCAAAATGAAACCATGTCCCAAGATTGATGACCAGAAATTTCGTTGAAGGATTTTAGAAGTAGCAATAACAACTGTTAATGGACAATGCATGTATGCAGCCCAATGCATAAGCTTTTCTGCTCCTTGTAGTGCTAAATATAAATCCTGAAAAGTAAATCTGCTTAAAATATATTAGGATTGAGTAATTGATGTATTATTAATGCATTCCCTAAACAGTATATCAACTAAAATCCATGCAAAGATATTGTGCTTAAAAGTAATTCTCTATCATATAAACTAAGAATGTACCACTGATACTCATGAACAAGTTGGGTACAACTACAAAACTATATAGACCCTGATCCACCATCACAAATTGATCAGGGTCTATGTTGTTTGCTCTACTGATCAATCTTAGCAAAACATATATATCCAGATCTGGCTCCAATAATTCAATAGCATTTAAAGGTCAACCCTGTTAGCAGCTGGACAGGACTTACAAATGGTAATATCAATCAAAACTATAAATCATGGTGGATCTCAATATCAGTGTAGTTAGAACACAGGTTTTACTGGGGCATTTGACAAGTTTCTCAATAAAAATCATGAAACAATTACATATACAAGTTCCACATCAAAGAAATGTAATTATCTTTTTATTTCAAACAACAACAAAAAAAAGAAATTACTTCAGTATTTTTCATCTGTAACAAGTCAAGTCTGTTTTAAAAAAAATCGTTTTCCAAAGAAAATATTGGCGAAGCTATAAACATCCATTAAATGAAACAAAAATTCAATTCTATTCTAACATGTTATTCATGCATTACAGAGCAACATTTTCCAGTGATATATTCAAAAACAGTGCACTGCATACTATGTTTAACTTAACATGAAAATTCAATTATCATTTGTGGCAAGAAATATGCGTATACTGCAAACTATTTCATATACTTCCATCAAAATTCATGAAATGAAATGTAAGCTTGCATACTGCTAAATGAATGTAATTTGATGTACTTTGGTGTATGTGCTTTGATTAATTACAAATAAAATTAGAGCTTTCATACATGTCTGTAAATTAATGTTAATATTGGGTGTATGTTTTTATTATCAATAGTATTTCACACGTAATACAGTCTGAATTATGAACATTTTAAACTTGTGTATAGTTAACTACATTACATTACAGACTGTACACTGTGATTTAACATCTATAATAATACTTTAACTTAACCTAAAAAATAATACTTTCAAAAGTCCAACTGCTAAGACTTCTACATCAACTCTATGAAAAAATCTCTTATACTACAGACATGTAAAGAATTATTTCCTCTTGCCTTTATCGATTCACCAAAGACAACCTCAAGCATTGCTGAATGGATACATGACTAGTATCAATAAACGGAGGTTTAAATTAATTTCATGTTTCATACAAAGATCTATTAAAAATTTACATCGTGTTACAATATGGTTCATTATGTAATGTTATTCTTCTCAATATACTGTCATACCATCTATACTAAGATTTTCACTGTAACATTTGATAATAACACGCTCTGTGGTTATGAAAACCCAACTATAGTGTTAAAACAAGAGAGAGAGCAGTACATGGGGCAAAATTATAAATAAGAGTTGTGCTAACTTGTTGAAATGCCTAAAAAAAGACAGACCATTCTACGGTCTCATTACCTTCTGTGCTAACAGTATAAAATGCTATACTTTTTCAACACCGACCAGTTATAAGTACAAGTCATTGAAAAATTTTAAGTATATCTGAAACAAAAAAGAAAAAGAGAAGGAATGTTTTGTCTTAATTTACAACTCAACCATTATCAAATCGACTAAGTATATATAGATATATACAAGAACACTGAAACTAAAAAATAAAATGATTATGCATGCATAATATTAAACTCCGACCAATCAATTCTGATAAAGTGTAGACACAATAAGGCGGATTATTTTGTTTTTATTTGGGATGTAGCAATAGTGATACATATTGTAATCAATATTTTTATGACTACATCATACCGCCACCCCATAATCACAACAGCTTGATACGATCTTGAAACTTGAATAAAACTGTAAGATTGACTGGTCTAGTATTTGTCATATTGTATCAATTTTCATTTTAATTTTGGCACATCATAGCTAGTTTTGATAAGGATATACTAAGTCATAAGAAAGGACATGTATTGTGACACATATCATGTCAGGACCTAAGTATATTAACATGTATTGTAAGATGACATCAGTGGTGATACTCACCCCAAGATTTTATTTCTGGTTAAATTTGCTCATTATTACTATTTTTTTCATATTATCATTATCATTATTATTATTATTATTGTTAACTAATAAGTTTCTAATTTTAAAATATGTATCTGGATTAATATATATTATGTTTAAAGTTAATTCATTTTAGTGAAAAATGAATACACAGTTGTTAATAAATATATGACTTTCTCAACCTTCTTGAAATTTTCTTCCTGCACCTTGCTAAGAAACAACATGTACAATGTAAGTTGTGCAGGTTGAGACTGTGCAACTCATTCAAAGATTGGGAATGAATAGACTTTAGCAAAACTATAATGATACTAAATTTTAAAACAAAATTTAAGAATATATTAAAATTAATAAAGCTACTTACATAACCACACTGATGGACACTTTACACGTTCAATGAATAACCTTTTTCACCAATTGCTGACCGCTCTGGTGGCCTAGTGGTTAAAGCATCTGCCTCAGATGTAGGAGGTCATGGGTTCAAACACTAGCCAAGTCATACCAAAGGCTTATAAAAAATGGTACTTGCAGCTGCCTTGCTAGGCACTCAGCATTAAGAGGTTAGTGTTAGGACTGGTTTTCCTGTTGTCAGGATAATGTGACTGGGTGGGACATAATGCTACATGTCTGCAGCACGATGACCCTGTGTTGGACATCATAGCGATATGACCAAAAATTTTTCAAAACTGCATTAAAAATCTAAAAACACACACACGCACACACAAATTGTCATGTCTGTAATTTTACTTATACATTATTGTTTTGTCATGTGTACAGATAATTAAAGGTAAAAACAAATTCAAAATATCATTTTCTATGGTATGTAAAATTCAACATTTTCATATGAAAAATTTTCTGGTCTGCAAACATGTGGACCTAAAAAATACTGGCAATTTATATGGATCAACACTGCATGAAAATTTGAAAATTATGAAAAATCAAAGACATAATAGTCGTTTATTATACATGTAATAGGGATCCATGATACTTACCATTTATACCATAAATCCATGATACTTACCATTTATACCATAAATCCATGATACTTACCATATATATATACCATAAATCTATAATACTTACTGCATACACTAGCTTATAAGAGGAGTCCTACTGCAACCTGCACAGACTCAGTTTGTTAGAAGAACATAATCAGCAGAACAAACAAGACAGTCCCTGATCTACAGTTGCATTATGCTACAGCAGATCAGGATCTTTGTTGTTTGCAGTCTGATTCTGACTTGTAAGCAAGATTATATGGTATGTGTCTAATTCAATCTGTTGAGTTACAAAAAAAAAACGCAGATAGAGGATCTTACTCGAATGTTCATTATAAAAATGTTCATTATAAAATGAGTAATAAAATTTCTTTAAGTAAAAGTTTGATATTACTTAAAGAGTTTCATAAATTTCATTTAAAATGAACACAAATGTAAGATTATATTAAAAACAAAATGAACTGATTCTTTTTTTATGAAAAACAGAATAGTGTAGTTAAATGACTCTGAAATATGTGTGGATGCCTCAGACACTGTCTCTGAATTACACACCATTTATGATCTTACAATATGTGATAGTTCTTATGAAAAAGTATGTATCGATTAACCTAAATGACACAGCAGTCATGTACCTGTTAAGCTAGATGACAAAGAAGTCATGTCTTTATTAACCTAAATGACACAGAAGTCACATGATAACAATTTTATTTTTAAAAAATGTAGTCTTTATTAACATAAATGACACAGAAGTCATGTGATAACAATTTTTAAAAAAAATATTAGCTTTCATAATGATTAGCCAGCTTAACTTTACACTCCAATAAGCATTAAAACCTGCCACCTTCTCAGACTGGACATTTTTTCAGCATATTTGCTTCTTGTTTTTACAGATGGTGACCCAATGCAAGCAATAAGTTCATTTTGAACACTGGTATCAATATTTCTTGAACACATTAGTTACCATACTTCAAACTGTAGGCAAGATTCTGGAACAAGCAACAATGGAAGCTTTTGATTATAAATCAAAACATGACCAAGGCCATAACCTTTCCAAATTGTACTGAGTGTGATTTAAAGGAATATTTCTTACAATAGAGTATGCAGCTGTTTCAGAATTATAACAGAATTCAACCCAAATTCCCTCTGAATTAAATTTCCTTTTCAAACAAAGAGTTACATGTGCACATCATGACACAATGAGTGGCAAGTGGCTGTCCTGGCCCAATGAGTGACAAGTGGCCGTCCTGACACAAATGATACAATCAGTGATATGTACACATCATAATACAACAAGTGACACATGCTTGTCATGATACAATGGGTAACGTGCACATCACAGTTTGTGACACATCCACGATACAAAGAGTGATGTGCACATCATAATACAATGAGTGACATGCAAATTATGATACAAAGAGTGGCGTATGTGTCATGATACAATTAACAATGTGAATGTATGTTTAATAAATGAAAAGATGACATCTGATACAAAGAGTACATTATCTAGAGTCTATCAGATATTTTTTTGTCAGTAAAACTTAATAACATTTGAGTCATAATACATGGTTCCATAACATAAAGTGATACACTGGCTATAAAAAAACATCTTCAGATGTCTAAAGATTATGCAGAATTTCATTTCATCAAAAAGAACAAACATACCAGGATTGTGTTTGTAAAACATGTATGCCCCCACCGATGACCAACAATTTTACAAATGCAGAAAAATTTCAAAATATCTTTATAATGGTATTGAAACTTAAACAGGTCATCAAAATAAAAAATTAATTGTACCAAATGATTTTAAACCTCAAATGTATTTGCTAAATTGTGCTGACAAAGTTCTGTCACAAAAATTATCCCAAGGTTCAATAAAAAGGCAGGATCTGTGTGTTGAGTCCAAGATTAAAACCATGCCATAAAATAAGTCAGCTTGACCCCATGGTCAGAAGACAGAGCAAGCATGTCACAGTTTGAATTATCTTCATAATGATTCATACAATGTACAAAAAATAAAACCTCAAGGGGTTTTGGAAATATAAGGAAATATTTTAATCAAATCCTTATTGCAAATTTTCTGTGACTGTGATCTCGACCCATAAATTATAGGGGTGAGAGCGCATGCTGTAGAATTAACTGTCTTTGGTTTATCATGATTCATTCAAATGTAATATAAACAAATTATCAAAAGTTTTACGAAATACAAGCAAATGAAAAACCAAAAACATACAAACTGTTGATGACCTTGACCTGAAAACAAAGAGATCAGTTACATGAGAACATGTTGCAGAATGAATCATCTTTATTCCAAAATGAATCATCAACAGCAGTATATAAAACTGATATAATTTCAGATAAAAAATTGTGAAACCTATAAGACAGTCATAAAATGATAATAATTTACTCTGCTTCCCTATGAGATTCATATGCCTTACATTTGTATAAAGTTGAATCCAACTGCAAATACCCAGATCTGTTGTTGCATAATGTGGCAGCAGATCTGGATATATGCAGTTTATTAGTAGTAATCAGCAGAACAAATTACAAAGATCCTGAAATGGCGATGCATTATGCAAAGAAAAATCAGGGTCTATGCTGTGTGCAGCTGGACTTGACTTATAAGCAAGTACCTATGGTTTGTAAAAAATGTTAAAAAAGTCTGAACATGCCTAAAACATTTAAACATTGCTGTTATGGTCTCAATCAACATATGAGCATAACAAACTGTATAAAATGTCATATCTCATGCTAAATAGCTTTTTGTACTAAAGCACTAATAGGATTCTGGGATAACGTGCTGATGTACAGACATACAAATATACAAGCTTAGAGATGGTCTGTAGCAAAATAATATGACCCCTTCTACTATTACAGTGAAGGCCAAGAACTCAAGCATTCTTCTTATCATTAAACACCTTCAAATTGGCAAAAACAAATTAACGACCTAAAGATAAAGCACATTGTTCTACCATATGATGTACTTATTCTTTGGCCTTATTTATCCCTATGTTCATCCTTGAGGTATTCAAGATTGATGACAGGATTAAGTAATAAATCAAATAATGTAACACAATTTGTAATCCGATGATCCACAGAATGAGGGTGAGAGTCACAGCATTATATAAAGCTGACTCAGCACTCTTTGTAGCTGATTCCACACTTTTTAAAGCTTACTTGAAGGATTTTAGAAGTAGCAATAACAACTGATAAATTTAACTTATGCAGCATTATCGACTGATTTCTATTCTAGGAAGTCTCTTAGCATGGTTGCTTTCATGATTTTATAGATAACTCCTGGACAAGCTATGAAATCACCGATCCAGTATTCCGATACTATTATAAATTATTATAGATATTATAGATTTGGAAACAAAACATATGATTTTCACTTTTGCATACATTCAGTAGTAAAATATCATCTTGTATTCCTTTTTTTTTCTCAGCTCAAATGTGTAAAACATGGGTTGATATCACTTATATAGGAATCTCAACTTCAGAAAATCCTGACGAATCCAGAAAAAATGTTTGGGTCCATTTGTTTTTTTTATGGACACTGATATTGCACTGACTGCAGATGTGGACTAACTACTGTTTTTAAGTGACCACAGATATTCTGTTTAAAAGTGATGGAATTGTACAGAATCACACATTTGTCTCAATCTTGCTGTTGATTGTAACACTTCGTGGCAAGGTGGTTGCCCTTCTGAATGTGCCCAACTGTAGTCTGTGTGAAGCTGGTGAGGCCTGCCTCTCAGACATCTCCTCTATCAAACTCTCCACAGCTTTGTATAGATAGAGGTAATTTTCCTGTAAGTATAGCAAAAATAACCATAAGTCCATAATCTAATTTAGCACATAGTGAACTATGTCTATAAAGGGCCATCAAGGAGTAGTACAATTGTTTATTTTATGCTGGGCTGTGAATTCCTGAATCATCTGATAATTTTGAATGGAAAGGTAGAATTATTTTTCACTGCCCTGCCAAGAGATATTGATAATAATTTGTTCAAAAATCTCAGCTAATTTAGATGCCTGCTTGGCTTAGTGTTAAGCACGATTGCCTCTCATGCAGATGAAACAAGTTTACAGCACAGAAGTTTTTCTTTATTGTTTTTAATGTGCTGTTTTACTTTGAATTAGGAATAAGAATTATGTTAGTAATGATATTTTCTGTGCAAATGTACACAAAAGCACAGCAGAACATAAACTGTAATTCCAACAATATCACACAAAATATAGTAACAAATCTGCTACTTCAATCTGTTATACATATTGCTAACTGATATGTTTGAGCAAAAAATAAAAATAAAAGTACCTGTGCTACGTGCATAATGGATATATTTCATCTCATGTGTGAAAACTCGGGTATTTTCACCTGGCTTTGCCATTCACTCAATTTTTCAACCACTTGATGCAATATATTCATTATTCACTAATTTCCAGCAAATATTCCATCTTTAAAGGCATGTATATTTATATGAGGAAACAGGCAGAATATGCTCTTAATTTTACATGTAATGTTTATAGATTAATTAGTGAAAACAGCAGTGGAATTTCCAACTAAAATTTACCACTACTAAAAAATTTAATTTATTTGCAGATACCAATTATTACGATATTTTATGGTTTCTACAAATCACAGTTTCCATTACTCCTGATGTCTGATGTTTTGCAGCACAGCAATACAAGTGTGTTATTTAGTAATCAGGCAATCTGAGCAAGGTGCCTTGCCTGTGGTCACATAAAGGAGAAACTGCCAGGTTGCGCATCGTCCAGGTAAAATGGACAGACTATCATCTGCTAATGACATATTAGGAAGCATCTACTGTAGGGTTCAAAACCAAAAATTCACCAATCTAACTGAAAGATTCAAAAACAAAGATTCAATGACTACTGATCTATCTAAGAAGACAATAAGATCTCATTCTCCGTCTAAGGTATATCCAAAAAAGTATTGCAATTTGTGCCAAGAAGAGTAAGATCTTCCATAACAATGATGTAGGATTAAATGATCATGGTTGGGTATTTATTAATAAGTAAATTTTACCAAAACACTCACAAAGTAAAAAAAGTATGAAGGACTTTTATGTTAACTTTGAGAATAAGTAGGTACAAATTTACACACTGATAAATACCCAACCATGATCATTTAATCCTTATAATTCCAATTCTCATCCTTTCTGTCATCAGCATTCACTTTTAGATAACTCTTAGTTTTCTTTAATTAACCTCTTCACTGCACCTGAATACAAAGCCCCAAATTATCTAGCCAAGAGTTGTTGACTCTTTATACAGTATTATAGGGTAGAGTGTCCCAGTGGGTCATGTCAGTGATTTAAGGAACTTGGCATGGTCTTACTTTTTTATTTTTAAAGGCTGGTTGTTGTTCTTTAAACCAGGCTATTCCTTTTCTCCAACATTATGCTTGTGTGTGGTACATGTTGTTTATGCCTTGTTCTTGCTTTCTACACATTTTAATCTTTCAAAAGAAAACTCTTGTCCATTTTTTTGTGAGATCCCTTGCACTTCATATGACCCTGGCCTTTAATAATGGCCAGTGCAACACTGCTGAAGCAAAGTGCAGTAAGTTTGGCTTGTAAAGCCTGCCATATGCTTTCTCTGGCAAAAAGGGGTGTGTACTGGAGTGCAGGAAGGTCTTTCTGAAACATTGTTTTAGTTTCTAATGGGCAATGTTAATCTGGGTGTTGTAAATTTTGATCAGATATCAAAGGGGTAGGTAGGTGGGTGGGTGCTTGTTCTTTTTATCATTGTGATTTAAGGCACTGGTATAGACAATACCTCATATAAAATGACCAGGAAATAGGGAACTAAATGTAGTCCGCACAGATAAGAAATCGTTTTAACTGGTTTTCAGCTATGTGATTGCAAATTTTGACTGACCTTTGATCCAATGACCCCTGGCCTCTTGAGATGGTGGAGCTTGGTTACTTGATAGATATCAGCACTGTGGTCATGTGTCACCTGATCAGACAGACATGTCAGTTGGCAGAACAGACCTGCCTCTTCACCACCAAACCTGAAATGGAGATAAATGTTACTTTTATTTTTCTTCCATGATCCAGCTTGGAACTGCCTGACTTTAACTGGAAAACATATCCAAGGCTTCAATAAAGTGGAGAATTGCTCCAATTTATCATAAATAGACAGGCTATGTGAAAAAGTCCTTTCAATTATGTAACCGCAAAAGGTAATTATTTCTTTTTAATGTGTTAGCAAAGGGTGGAGAAGAAGGCAAACAGAATCACCCTTTGATGGCAAAACTCTCCCTGTTACCCTAATAGACACAAGACAGACCCTGTTAGATACAAGACAGACCCTGATAGACACAAGACAGACCCTGATAGACATATAACAGAGATGTGACTTCTTCCTAATTTTCTGACCTAGCTTGATCACTGGTCCCAAACTAACAAATCCATCCACTGAAAAAATGAGATCAGTTCACTCTGAAGTCCACTCAGCCATCGTTGTTGGGATAATACATTTACGATATGCAATGCTTAATTAGACGGTTTCCATGTCATGACTTGCAATCTACAACAACATTCGAGGGATCAAATAAAATATGTCCTTTATAAACAGCTGTCTTTATATTGAGGTTGAAAATGATAATTAAGGTAGTCCACTGCTGTAAAATCAACGATTCCTGTAGTTTCAAAATCGATGTGTCACTTTCTACCTACGTGACTCATTACACTCTCAGGTCTGGATATAAAACTCATGTAGCTGCAACTTCTTTCTCTTATTAAATAATAATGGGCAATTTTTTATACTAAACTTTAATAACAGTCAAGTTAAAGAAAGTCATAAGGTCAATGAAAAGTATACAAGACCTTGTGAAATCTTTAGCAATTTAGATCCTGATGTAATTGGCCAAACAGGCTTTTTGTAATGACAGAACAATGTGATCTCAATAACTGTCATACTGAAATATTTCATTCACATCATACCCTTTTCTTGGCATATCTGTTAAGGAATCTATGATTTCCAACCAGTTTAAATTTGACGAATTATTACAAAACTCATTCCACTATTACTTTACAATTTGTGATGGGTGCTTTTTTCCCATAATTTTCTGTGTAATAACCCTTACTTGGACATAAATAAGGGAAGAAGAAAATGTATATCAAGGTATCAAGTGATTATGGACATTTTAAAACATTATTCTTTCCAAAAATATACATTTTTAAACAAAGGTAAGTCTTTCAACATTTCATAAATGATCACCCATAAAAGAGACCCTGAACTGTTGTCTGTTATGAGAAGATTTTATTGATACAGATGTATGGTAAGGGAGATTTCATTGTGCTGTAATATAAACTTTAAGAGGATTATACTGCAGAATCTCGCCTACCTATCCACAACAATGACTGGTCCCATGTTGTTCTGTTTATGAAGATCTTGGACTGTCTCTATCAGGTCAAACACTGAGTGTAATGGAGAACCAGTCTCCGGCCAGGCATGTGGGGTTACAATTCTTGTCATCAAGACATAGTCATCCTGAAAATCATAACCATACTATTGATGTTTCTTTTACTACTAATTACAGAAGAACCGCACATGCCTTAACAAGTACGCATGTCAATCTCAACATGTCTTATGAGTTAAAAAAAACCACCTATTGTTTTGGGACTTTCCATCATGCATTCTTGGGAGTCTCACTTAATAATGCGATGTACATAATTTTACAATACTGGGACACTGTATGTGACAAAGCAGGATTTACTATATATATTTGTCTACAAGTTAAACTGCAAGCAACACAGACCCCGATCTGCCATCACATAATGTACCATCAGATCAGGGTATAAGTTGTTTATACTACTAACTGCTTCTAACAAACTGCAGATGCCTAGGTCTGCCCTTGCATGGCAGATCTGGGTTTGATCAGTTCTTAAGTTGGACTTGACTTATAAGCAAGTATATATGGTACCTCTTTTTATGACTAGTAAAATAGTCCAAGATATTGACCATGTAAAATAATTTCTAATGGTTACATGTAAGTGTAAATTTTTAAGATATAAAAAACAAAATAATGCAAAACAAAATAAGCATGAAAGCTACCTGTTCAGTGATGTCCCCATGCATTCCATCTGAATAACAGGGATGTAAACATAATGTCAGGAAGTTGACAAAGCCGTGAATATTACAGGGAAAACAAAATCGGAGATTTCCTTTACATGTAAAAATTGAAGAGATCATATCCCATTCATACCACACCCAGTTCCAATTCTATTTTTGAACTTTTCAATTATGAACTCATACTGAGGATAATACCTACAAACTGTCTGCTACACAAATTAAACAATAAAAGTAGATATAACTGATGCTATATGCTAAAAATTGTTATCTAACTTGTGTAGAACCCATTAAGGGTACACTGCTAAACTTGTGAGTTTCATTTCATTGTGGGTTCTTAGATCAGTAATAGAAAGGCAAGCTAATGAATCATCCCCTCAAATTTAGAAATAGGTGTTTTCTTGACATGGGATATACAATACAAGTTTACAGGGGCTGGGATTAACTATAAATATTCTTTGTAACGTAACATAAGAATATCATCAATCATAATTATAAATCATAATTATAAATCATAATTATAAATCATAATTATAAATCATACTTATAAATCATAATTATAAATCATACTTATAAATCATAATTATAAATCATACTTATAAATCATAATTATAAATCATACTTATAAATCATAATTATAAATCATACTTATAAATCATAATTATAAATCATACTTATAAATCATAATTATTTAGTGGATTTAATACAACTTGGGCATATCAAAATCTTGATTAAAATTATGACTTTATTGCATGATATTTCGATTTTTTTTTAAATTTAATTTTGATGTCGTACTACTAATGGCCCTGCAATTAAATGACACAGTAATGGGATGTTCCCTGTAGAATGTCTCCCAATAATGGTTACAATGGAATAGCCAGCACTATGATAATCCCACTGATTGGGAATTTAAAAAATCAGCAGTGACAAATGCACCACAAGTGATTACTGATGCTGCTGAATAACAATAAGTTTTGGGGTATGTTTACTAGTTCATAATGTCATAATAGTATGCACTGGCCTAATATAAAACATTTTGAAGTTACATTAAAATATCTTCATTCATTCAAAAGATGTACTTTGGTCAAGGTTACCAGTACTTTGACCGTGAGTCACAGGGCATGGCTATGGTATGTGACAGTGTCTGTACATGATGTATAACTGGCTAAAATTCAAACAAAATATCTTCAGTAGGTCAAAAGTTACACTTCAGAAAAGAATAAAATCGCAGAAAAACAATTTTCCTTGCTATGACATTTACCTTGGTACCTCTTACACCGACAATTCATGATCTATATTTGTGCAAAATTTAAAGAAAATCTCTCCAACCATTACAACATTTAGGGCCAGACAAACAAATGTTAACACATGGACAGATGTATGGACTGACATTCAATATCATAATATAATATGCACATTTATGATGGGCGTATCAAAATTAGTCTTAGATAAAACGTCAGTAATGTATTACCTGTGTGGACTCTAAAAGAAAATCTCTGATAGAATACTTTTTCCTCTCATCCACTTCCCTGTATGTTAATTTGAAATTGCCTGTGTCCACATCAATGGTATTGTTTTCATCTGGCCAAAACTGTGGATATTTCTAGGGGAAAAATATACAAGATTAGAAATGAAGCAATAACTTATAAAATTGTCATATAACCAGTTTAAAATCTAATTGTTTTCTAAATTACTGACCTAAATATAATAATTATATGAACTGGACTTTCATTCACAGTTCTATCTAGCTTACTATCTCAATATTTCACTAGAGCTACTGCTGATATGGGGTGGGGGTGAGGCCTGGGCCTGACGTCTCGCTTGCCAAAGGAAAGTGAAGCATCTCTCACAGCCTCTCCTTTCCAGGTGTAGTGATCACCACGGGACCAGAGTCTGACTCTGCTGGGCAGGAGGTTACTCACATATGGTCTCTCCTACACTATTGTGTCCACAGCAGCACCTTCACACGGGGCCCCCTGTTTACACAGAGCCTGCTGTGTGGCAAGACTGAGTGCCCAGTGGTATAACTGGGTGGGCAGATTGGGCTCGTTAGCCTTGGCAGGCAGCCAGTCTAAGAGAAATAAAACTTTGACTCCAAACCCAGGCAGATGGAGCTCGTTAGCCTTGTCAGGCCATTCATCTGGGGGGAGGAAACTCTGATTCCAAACCCACCAAGTCCCAGCTATTGGCTGATGGCTCCGCTACCTTGTGGATATCTTTGGGAGAAGGAATGGCTACGGGAGTAAACCCAGACAGAAAATCGAAGTGGAGCCCCTAAAGCGGCTGAGTGTCAACTACGACTTCCTTCCAGCAGCTCCTGCAATCGAACTGGTGCCAAATGTCATGTTCTGCATTCCTTTGGACCCCACCAGCAAGGATGAGAGGGGGATCCTGACGTCTGGGCAGCCCAGGATTACAATACTCCATGCCCAAGCTTGCGACCTGGAGAGGTCACTCCAGTCTTGCTACTGAGTGAGGAAACAACACAGAAGCTGGAAGTTAACGTGTTAAAAGTCCCACCCAACTGGTGTAGGGAAGGAGCACTATGGGTCAGCTTCAACGGTGGGAGGGAGTGTCCCACTGGCGGACTACCACCCGCCTCAAGCCAGGCAGCCCCGGGTCAGTAAGGTGTTGACCCGCCATCATCTGCCTGCTCCAGTGGGTGTCTGGAGCTCAGTGTGTTGCTCAGCACGACAAACAGACGGTAATTCTACAGACAAAAGAAACAAGAAACCAATAAAGAAGACTCCAGCTCTTCGATTCGCAAGCTGGAACGTGTGCACCATGTGCACAGGCATCTCTGATGACCTCAGGGAGGTGGATGACACCAGGAAGACAGCCTTCATCAATTGAGAACTCACCGGACTAAATATCAGCATAGCTGCCCTCCAGGAAACCTCAAGTACTGGCAACAACTGTGTGAAGGAATCCAGCGCAGTGCCGAGTCCAGAAACATCCAAGGTATGTACAGTGGCATCAAGAAGGCTCTAGGCCCTACAGTGAATAGTATTGCCCCCTGAAATTTCTGATGGGAGAGAAGATCACTGACCATGAGCAACAGATGGCCAGATGGGTGAAGAACTACTCAGAGCTATACTCCTGAGAAATGTCAGTCACCGATGTGGCCCTTAGCAGCATAAAGATATTGCTTGAATGCCCCTTCCCCCAGTATTATTCCTTGTCAAGCAAAATTCAGTGATTTACTGTTCCCCACTTAACATGTTAAAATGACAAACAAAAATATGTAGTCAAAAAATCATATGAAAATGACTGAAAAATGTCTAATCTGAATGTCAAAGTCACATTTAAATGTATGTATAGAGGGAATTTAAAAACAAAATTTGTAAAATTGATTTGTGAAGTTGTACTTGACCTTGAAAATAAATGTGCATGGAAATAAACAGTAAAGCAATGATTTTTACATGTACAAAGTTTCAATACTGACTCAAATGGTTTGAAGTTACTGGACAGATGAGAATGTGTTTAAAAAAGTACAACTTTAAGGCATGACCTTCACCATGACCTTGAAGTGGTACCCTTTAAGATGTGACAAAAACTCTATATAAAACTATATAAAGTTACATTCTTCGAATGGTTTCATAGCTATAAAGTGGAAAAGTACGATGGAAACATTAAAATAGCATGAATTAACCTCGACCTTGAAGAGTCCCCTAAATGTGGTACCCCCTACATCCACCTGTAACTACTTATACAACTTGAAATAGTAATAGTCCACTTATAAAATATCAGGAATGATTTATAGCTATACATTTTAAATTTTATAAAATGTAATGTTTGAAATTTTAAGAAATCCAGTCATTGGGTGAAAACGTCTGCTTTTGCCACTTGGAATAATGGGAAAGTACTGTGAGTAGCAACAAGCAGTTTATGTACATTTCACAGTATCTAGGCATAGAAATTATAGTTGAGTTGACCAACAATAATTTGGACAGGATGTTTGACAATTATTTGTCAGATGAAGCTGGTGTGCAAAGTTGAGAGAGAGAGAGACAGAGATTGAGATAGAGAGCAAAGAGTACTTTGCCACTGCAGTCTTGTACTGAAATTTGTAAGACTCAGGGAGTTATGTCGTAATTCAAGGCATGGTTAGAAATGCCCCACATCTGGAGAACACTTTACCCCATGTTTATCTCCCAAGAGATGTTCCACGATGTCAATAATCTAAAATACCAGAACTTATCTAAAATGCATTTCTGCCTCAAAAATATGGTCTGCAGAATTATATTTTTTTAATTAGCAAGTTTCTATAATTTCTACAAAAACTACAAAGGAATAATATTTTTCTAGTAAATCTGAGGATAAAACTGACAAACATCTGCAAAACATAAAGGAAGAAGTATCAGAAAGATCAGTAGTTGTTTTGATTTTGATGAAAATTTAGAAGAATCACATCTTGTTAGTAGTTGAGACTTTTTCGGCATTGAGGCACATGGACAAAACTGTATCCTAACTACATTTGAAATTCTTTAAACTTTTCAAGCAGAAAATAAAGAGAAGAAAACAATACAGCAATATTATTGAGACATTTCTTCTTAAAAATATATCCAAATGAATATTAAAAATCTAGTCTGTATGTAGAACAAGACAGAATCGATTTCTTAAAAATATGTTTAATTATCACTCTAAAATTCAAGGCAACAATAATTTCTTGAATTAAAAACATAAAAGCAAAGAGTTTGAATGTACTGTAAATTAATGAGCTTTCTGTATAAACTTTAATGTATTCAATTACTGTTAGTCTGTAAAATTTGCCCTGAAATTTGCTTGTTGTTGTTGTTGTAGGGTTTAACGCCATTTTTCAGCACACGGTAGGCTATACATGGCAGCCAGTAATAATGGTGGAGGAAGAACCCGGGAAACCCCCAAGAAGAACCACCGACCCACGAGAAGCTACTGGCAAGCTTTCTCACATACCCACATTGGCCAAATCTGAGACTCGAACCCACGTAGACAGAGGTGAGATGGCAGTGATCCGTAACAGAGAGCGCTTTAGACCACTCGGGGCCCCCGAAAGTTGTTTGTAAGTAGAGTGTCTATCCAGTAAGTGGAGTGTAAGAAAACGAGCCACTTACTGGTCCAAAACAGATGTTTCATTTCAGAAGTAAGGAAAAAATCCACTTGCCTGAGACTGCTGATTAAATCCATTCATATGCCCCATACAACACATTTTAAAATTCAAAGCTAATGATTAAATACATATCTGCAATGCAGACAGACTAATCATGCAAATTAAATATCTAAGCCAGCTACGTAAATGAACATGCTGAAAACTGTACAATAGCTTTCATAAAATGGCAAATCAGAAATTCATTTTTCTAGAAGTATACATTAAATTTGTTTTAAAAGAATGTCTAAATAAAAAGGGGATATATGATAAATTCAAAACCACATAAATGTTTATATCCAAGTCGGGGGGGGGGGGGAATAAACACATTTGATACGGTGCAGGAACATATGTCTCTGCCTGATGGCCTTAACACTGCTAAGCCATAACAAACTTAATTTTTCCGCCCACTCAGAATAAAACACATATGTAATTCTGTTTATGTATAAAATTCTTATACCTTATACACTTGCTTATAAGTCAAGTGCAACTGCATAGACCCAGACTGGCTGTCACAAAATGAACTACTCATTTTGGGTATATGCTCTTTGTTATTAGTAATCAGAAAAACAACAAAGACCCGGACACAGTGATGTATTATGTTATGGCAGATCAGGGTCTATGTTGTCTGCCACTGGAATCAACTTATAAAAGAGTATATTTAGCATATTTTGTACTGTACAAAATAAAGTAAATTATATAAATTATAATTAAATTTGAGGAAATATGAAAGACATCACAAGTATTAGAACTCCTTCAACATATCAAGCTACTTTTCTCCTGGTTCTTTTGGTGAGCATTGTCTTAACCTATTAACTGACGCAAGTGCCGTAGTGCCAGCACATTCTTGACCCATTAGGCGATGCAAGTGGTGTGCTTGCCATTGTCACAGCATTTGACTAGAATGTAGGATACTTGTGTGCTGCAGCTGCACTTCACTGAATCAAATGCAGGTCTGATTAATCCAGAAAATCTCACGACTGACTTACCTCACCATCCAGCTTTGACAAGAGGACAATGACAGAGCTGTTTTGGTCCCAAACCATCCTCCAGAAGTCTATAATTGTCGATTCTACAGGATGCTGGGTAACGATGAACTCGTTGGATTTATTGTATCCCTAAAATGATGAAATCCATATAGTTAGTTTTCATATAAAAAAAACGACCTTTCAGGCATGTAGATCTGTACTTTTATACTAATTTTAGTATGACCATACAGTTTGTTACTATTATTAGGTAATACAAACTATACATAACTATATACTATAACCTGTCTTGAGAGACCAGTGCTATGAGAGACCACCTGTTCTGAGAGACCAGGATCTCCATGCACAGATTTATTGATGATATAAAGTTATGACCTGTTATGAGAGACCACCTGTCTTGAGAGACCATTATTTTTTGGTAAAAGGGGTGGTCTTTCAAGACAGGTTCTACTGTATTTGGTAAAAGAGAGTGGATACAATGCCATAAACATGGACACAGTGAATCCCTCCAAGAGACAAACTGCAGAGCAAGTAATGAATAAATGCAAATGGAATGCAGTATGAATACAAATAAAATGAAGGCATTTTTAAGAAAATGGAAAGTGCAAAATCAAGCCACAGAATGCACAATGAACAATAAATGAAAATGAAATAAAAGGTGAATATATATGAATGGATTTGAAAAATGATCATGATGAAGCTGCTAATAAATTTCCCCCTTCTTCACATGATAATCCAGGTTCATAACATATGACATATAATTTGTCACTCCTTACAAGCTATTACATTCTCTTGCTTGAGACAAACCTGAACAAATACCATTGATGTGATGACATCATGAATGGTGGTTGTATCTAACAAAACTGAAAAAAGAAATAAAATTTGCCTACAAATACTCTATAGCTGTGACATCTGTTCCATTTTTTCATTTGATCTTGTACGCTGCCAAATTTCCCTACTTATCCATCCTTATATAAAACAGACTGAGACCATCAAAATGACAAGAAAAGTAAATCTTGTTTTGAATGAAAAACCCTTGTCTCACTATGGTTCAGAAACCTAGTCCTCATTATGGATGAGAAATCATTCTCACTAACTGCTGAAGCAAGAAAACTAATAAGTATTTCTGACCTGAAGGTAAGTCGCATTGATAAAGTCTGAGCCCTCTTTTCCTGGCTGCATTGGTAATGTGACTCGTTTTAAATCAACTGGAACAATGTCTGCACATCTGACTTTAAGCTTGTTTGCTTCTTTTTCAGCATGGCTACAATCCCCTTTCAGGGATTTGTACTCTGTCACAATCTAAAGCAAGAAAAAGTTGTTTGTATAACATGTTGCTCTCAATGCAGACCTGAAATTCCAAGCCAATTTATTTAAACTCATACCAATGTCTGGTTTTCTACAAAAAATTAAATATTGATTATGCAATCACCATGCTTTTAATATATGTCATTTAATATGCATCAATTTGAATATAGGCTTATATAATTAAGATCTTGGATGAGTTTGTTAATGAACAAGATCCACACATATTAATGAGATGAGTTTGTTAATGAACAAGATCCACACATATTAATGAGATCAGTTTGTTAATGAACAAGATCCACACATATTAATGAGATGATCTTGCATGGTAAGCATTTTACAACTGTGTTATTAAACCCCATAGTTTTGCACTCACACCTATGCCTTGTCTTGTACAGCCTAGATAATACACACATAACATTTGCTTTAGTTACCTGACTTGTCTCAATACTGCACCATATGTTCTTTATGTTCAATGACACCCTGTGAACTCCAGTCGTTATGTTATAGTGGGATTTACTTCATGACATCAAGATTAATAATAATATACACAAAAACAACAATAACAAACTATGAACCAAATCAGGGGTTAGTAATCATTTACACATTTATTTATACCATCAAGAACAAAAAATAAATATATTACACCTAAACAACCATCATATTTTAACATTTTAAATGTCACTGAAGTTTGGTATATCCAAACTTGTACCTTGAGAAACGTACTTAAATTCACAACTGGCTTTTTAAAAATATGGGTATTTAAAAATAAGGGTATTCAAAAATAAGGGGCATTATACGTAAATAGATTGTGTTGCTGGGTAAGCAAACTTTATGAAGACAAGTATCCCCTAAAGGTACTGGTGCTCTGTTGGTCAAAAACAATTTCCAGAAGTAATAGGCAAGTCCATTTTTTCTTGATAACTGTTGAGTATAGAAAATCTCTCTACATTCTTGAGAAACTCCAGCAAACCAAATCTGGTAACAAAACTGTTTTCTTATTTCCAAGTTAACAGTTAACATGTTCACAAGATACCTGTCTTATTAGCACCATTTTCATTTAGGACCAACCAGATAACATGACAAGTCCTTCTGCAGAAACCCTATAGCATGATGTCTATCATGTCAGGAGTGTCAGCTATTAGATTTTGATGATGGCCACCATAGTGAATACCCTATATCATGATGTCTATCATGTCAGGTGTGTCAGCTATTGGATTTTCATGATGGCCACCATAGTGAATACCCTATATCATGATGTCTATCATGTCAGGTGTGTCAGCTATTGGATTTTCATGATGGCCACCATAGTGAATACTCTATACCATACTAACTATCCATTCAGCTACTCTCAAGATGGTTACCATAGTGAAAACATTTTACCATGATGAATATCCATTTCGGAGAGTCAGCTTTAAGATTTTCTAGATAGATGCCATAGTGAATACCCTATATCAATATAACCATTTGTTCAGACTTAGTAGCAACAACTACATCTTTTTATCCTGGTATCAATGCATGTAAAATTGGTCCCAATTTAATTTACGACATCATATCACATAAAGTCTTTTAATAAAAACCCCATATCAATAAGACCGTCTCTTCATGATGAGTAGTGGGAAGATTTTTATGATGACCACGATGGTGGCTATACAAGAACAATTTTCAGATCTCAGCAAGTCTTTCAATGAACACATCAGGTCAATATGACCATCTGTTCTGGAGAAACAGAGATAACAAGAACCATATTGAATGTCTGAGGGGCATAATTTTACTTTGCATCAACTAAAGATAATAAAAAATCTTTTAAAGAAAACCCACACTGACATGACTTTCCATTCAGGACAAGTTGATCATCAAAATGGCCAACATGATCGCCATACTGGACATCATATTGTCACCATTTCTTGTTGTATTGTTTGTTCTTAGAGTTCAAAGATGACCATGACATTAATTACCATTTTCATTTGTGACCAACCAGACATCATAGGATTCCTAATAGTGGAAACTACATGTATTGCAATATCACCATCCATTGAGGTGTAATACAATTTTCAAGATGGCCACCATGGTCTAAGACCAGTAAAACTAAAACATAACATTTACCCTGAACTGCTTGTCTAGAAGCGACTCTTTTTCCCCCTCTGGGACTTTGGTGAGGTTAGCAACATATTTACTTATGTCCTGGTCTCGTACTTCAGTTTCCCCTTGGGTTAGCACATATTCCACCAGAGCATCATGAACCAGCATGTACTGCTCCTAAAAGAGAGCAATAAAAAAAACATGAGAAGTGTATAGCAAAATCTTTAACTCCCTCAACTCCATAATATATATAAGAATAAAATTTCCAAACATCCCATGGCTCCACCACCAGTGGGGTAAATTAAGATTTTAAAAAATCCACTGTATGTACTGCAGGAGATCAGCAATAATATTCCACCGTTTCAAAAAACTCCATCTAAACTGGTGTAAAAGGAATTGTGTCTCATTACAGAATTCAATACAAAATTAAATAATTGCAATCTGGCAGTTCTCTGAAATCCAGTATCTATGATAGTTTGGGTCATAACTGTAGTACACACCAAGATGTGGTATAACAAGAATGACTTTTATTACAATCAGGATTAAGATATCCTCAATACATAATGAAAATAATTATTGCTACACAAGAACATTAATTATAATCTGCAAGCAACAGGTTTCTGAAAATAACTATACTATTTTTTACCTGTTTGTCAGCTTGGCTGATGTTTTGTGTTATGCCAAGGAATACAAGACATTTTAGACCAAATATCTGGTACTATGATGTGACCATGATGTATCAGAATTCATGTTGTAATGAAGTGTACTGTAGCAGGATTTTGTTGTTGTTGTTGTAGGGTTTAATGCCACTTTTCAGCACACGATAGGCTATACATGGTGGCCAGTATTAATGGTAGAGGAAGAACCCGGAAAAACCCCGGAAAGAACCACCGACCCACGAGAAGCTACTGGCAAGCTTTCTCACATACCACATTAGCCGAATGTGAGACTCGAACTCACGCAGACAGAGGTGAGATGGCAGTGATCCGTAATGGAGAGCGCTTTAGACCACTCGGCCTCTTGGGGCCCCAGCAGGATTTTAAATGCTTCCCAAATTCTTTTTTCAATAAACTGAAAGACAGATGGCAAATCATTTTAGATATAGCAGAGATTTGCAAAAGCTTCAATGCTTGATGCTATAATGTGGCAGCCTTTCATATGCAAATGAGGGTGCCAACAAGGTGAGTATTTATCCTTGTGTTTGGTTTATAAGTGTTGTAAACATCCTGTGACTACAGTGTATAAACTGGTGTTTACAGTTCAGCTGGTTGCTTTAACAACAATGATTTTAAGTTACAAGATTTAAGAAGTCAACAATTCAAAATTAGGACATTCTGCCAATGTCAAAAAAATTGATAAAAGTCTGAAAGATACACTGGAATCTGCAAAGATATAATCATTGTCAGAGAAATATGATTTTCAATAGTTTAATATCACGCATCTGAATAACAAATCACATGGAGGCAAAAATAATTTCATGATGGCCACTGTGGTGGCCATATTGAACGTATGAGTGGCACCACTTTCATCTAGGAATAACTAGACATCACAACTCTTTTACTGAAAACCACATGCTGCCATGACTTTCCATTCATGGGGTACCTATAACAAGATTTTCAATATAACTCCATCAAATTCAGTTTTTCAGTGAAAACCTTATGTTGCTATGACCATCCATTCAGAAGAACAAAATTTTCAAGATGGCCTTTGTGGCAGTCATACTGGACACCGGTGAGAAACTTTTTTCATTTAGCACCAACTAAACACCATAAAAAACTTTTGGTGAAAACCACATGTCAATTTCACTTCCTGTTCAAGAGCAGTGATAACAAGATTCTCAGGATTGATGTTGTGGCAGCTACACTAGATGTCAAATGAGAACCATTTTCACTTAGCACCAACTGGATAAAAAGTCTTTCAGTGAAAAATCCTATGCCTATATGGCCATACATTTAGTAGTGACAAGATTTTCATAACGGCTGCAGAGGGTGCCATATTGGGTATCTAAGCATCACCATTTAATTTAGGACTAACTAGTCCTTATGATGAATGTATGTGTAAAGTTTTATGTTAATCCTCCAAGTAGTTTTAGGAAAAGCAACAATAACACGTGATAAAGGACAGACAGATGTTGGATGCTGGACAATAGGCCATTTCAAGACTCTTCTGTGGAGCTAAAAATAAAGAGATAAAAGATGAAATGAAAAGTGAATATAATACAAATGAATCACAAATTAAATGCAAATAAAATGCAGATTTAAATAATTACCTTCTTTTGAGTGTATATTTTCAGGATTGATGGACAAGACTAATGCCCTCTAATGGTCAAGGCATGAAAAAAGAAAACTGTCTTAGTATTGGAGATGACTATGGAAAATGTTGTGGTAATAGGTTTAACACAATTTTTCAGCACATGATAGGCTATACATAGCAGTCAGTACATCTGGTGGAGGAAAAACCCATGTAGAATCAGTCCCACAGGAAGCTACTGGCAACCTTTCTCACATACCCATGTTAGCCAAGTCCAAGACTTGAAACCCCATAGAGGTGAGATATCAGTGGTTAGTAAAGTGCACAAGACCACTCAATCACCCATGGCACCATACTTTGGAAGAATGATGACCATTCTGTCAGCAGGAACTGAAGCAATGCATGATTTTTATCTTGAAATTGTTTGTCTTCTGAATCATTTGCTTACCTCAGTTTGAACCAGGAAGTTTCTCTGTTTGCGGATATGAAGCAGGAAGTTGGGAATATTAACGGTTCCCACATCCTTTATCTGTTGAATCATACTGTCAATTAAAATGTAGGTCCCTGTGCGGCCCACACCAGCACTGCAAAACAAGAAAATTTAGTAAAGTTTTATCATCTGCCTACCATGAGCTCACCTAAAGTATACAATGATGAAATTTGAGACCTTTGAAGCAGAGCTGTAGAGGTACTGAACAGAATGGGTAACAAAACTCCATGGCAACATCTCAATGTGTATTCGATCAAAAGTGTTAAAAGGGAGTGAGAAAAAAATATCACTGACTGACCTTGAAAATAAAAATCCTGATCATGATAAATGAGATCGAGTTGACATCAAATAGATAAATGTAAGTGCACCAAAGTTCATTCCTGAACCTCAAAACACTCTGAAGATATAAAGCAGAAACAGATCATGTTTCAATCTTCAAGAATCATATGCCATAAACCTATGACCTTGATCCTGAAAACAGGACTCCAGATGTGGAATGCAATACATTTTATAGAAGTATAACACAAGTTTACCAAACTTCCTCCATTTTTAAAACCAGATTACATGTTGTTGAGCAGAAGGGAAAACTATTTACTCATGATTCTGAGGACAGAACCTCAATGTGGTATGTGACACAACTTCTTGTGATAAAATACAAGTATACCAAATTCATTCCTGAATCTTGGTATGTGACACAACTTCTTGTGATAAAATACAACTATACCAAATATATTCCTGAATCTCAGCTCTAAAATTATAGGGTTGCAGGAAAAATGTGATGGAAAAATGAAAATATTGATCTATGACCGTGACCTTAAAGATAGGACCCCCAACATGCTGTGTGACACAACTGTTAATGATGAAGTACACCATATTTCATGCCTCAATCTTAAATGAATCGAGACATGATGAGGTACAGAAGCACACCATGTTTTATCCTTCAATCTTAAATGAATCAAGACATGATGAGGTACAGAAGCACACAATGTTTCATCTCTCATTCTTAAATGAATCAAGACATGATGAGGTACAGAACCACACCATGTTTCATCTCTCATTCTTAAATGAAACAAGACATGAAGAGGTACAGAACCACACCATGTTTTATCCTTCAATATTAAATGAATCAAGACATGGTGAGGTACAGAAGCACACCATGTTTCATCTCTCATTCTTAAATGAATCAAGACATGATGAGGTACAGAAGCACACCATGTTTCATCTCTCATTCTTAAATGAATCAAGACATGATGAGGTACAGAAGCACACCATGTTTCATCTCTCATTCTTAAATGAATCAAGACATGATGAGGATTAGAAGTACACCATATTTTATCCTTCAATCTTAAATGAATCAAGACATGAAAATGAATGAACACCAACACTGCATCATGTAATTGTTTCATAAAGTAATTTTGAAAATTTAGTTTAAATTCGAAAGATTGCCAAAATGTTATGCATGGTTTCTCTGCTCTGATAATCAAGTAGTAAACTTTTTGCTATAACTTGCTTGCATATTATACATGGTACAAATTGTGACAGGTTCATTCCATATTTTTATACCTTTTTCAGAAGTGGAAAATAAAATGAGATAGTATGGTTTTTAATCTAAACAGCCATTATTTCTAAACAATTTGGTTTATTTTAAACAGTCCATTCAACACAATGTTAGCTAAATCAGGCTGAAAAATGGTATCCAAGTGCCTTTCTGACGTTTACATTGAGGCTCAAGGTCTCCTGGATGGTATCAAACCAATGAACCTTCAATTACAAATCTAATGCTCTGCCAAATGAGCTACCATGGCTTCCTAAAATGAGACAAAAGTTTTATTAACTATTATTTAAGTACAGTCTTACATATCTGGATACAAATTACAAGTACATTAAAAATTTAAAAGTCTCCAATCAAGGAATTGACTGGTTTGCTTACAATCACTTGCTAGAATATTACTTTAAAGACATGACAAATTATTTGATGGAATTGTTATATAGAGATGTCTCTCTCAATCAGACTCATATAAAATGTTGGCCAACTACCTGCAGTGAACCACTATGGGGCCAGCCCCTGGGGGGTTCACTTTGGCTGACTGTTTCACAAACTTGAGAACAGGTAATGTGAAGTCTGGCACGCCATGGTCGGGCCACTCTGTATAGTGATATTGGTACACTATCCTCTCTGATTGCAACTTCTGAAAAATAATTATAATCCAGTTGCATGAGAAAATTTCAGCAACAACAACCTGTATAACAATAATACTTATTATATGTTACACATATTAATGAATTACATTCACATTTAATATATTTGATATTACCAGCATTCATTCTGCAGCATGAAATTTAAACTTGTTTATACATACAATGTGCCACTGTGACATTTTCCAGTGTAAACGAATTAGGATTTGCTCTTTATTGGTCACTGAGATGCTTAATACAAAACAGGAAACAGTGATAAGCACTTTGAAGTAGACTGGTCACTGAGATGCTTAATACAAAACAGGAAACAGTGATAAGCACTTTGAAGTAGTACTGGTCACTGAGATGCTTAATACAAAACAGGAAACAGTGATAAGCACTTTGAAGTAGACTGGTCACTGAGATGCTTAATACAAAACAGGAAACAGTGATAAGCACTTTGAAGTAGACTGGTCACTGAGATGCTTAATACAAAACAGGAAACAGTGATAAGCACTTTGAAGTAGTACTGGTTGTCATGTTACAATATATTTTGATTGGAACCTTACAAATGGAATAGCCAGTAAGTAGACTGTTTTCAGCATCATGAGTTTCTCATCATAATCTCCCTTATACAACATTATTAGGTCTTTAAAAGTAGATTAATCTATTTGCATATAAACAAATGCCTCCATGACAAATATCTGTGCCACATCGTTTAACAATAATTCTGTCCTCATTTGAAAATCTAGAATATTACTTTGTAGTAACAAAAAAAACCCATTCAAAACATAACTGTCATCAAACATTTTCTCTACATGCACATATTACATCAAATGCTAATCCTGTTATTATTGGGAATTAGCCTTTCTACACATGCTTCGCCAATTTTGATACTGTAAGTAACACATATAGGGGATAAAACAATATCATGGCGTTTTCTCCAGGACAAAGGACTGCATGAATCCCTGCCAATTAATGAATGTATGCATGGATTTTATGGCACCCCAGCATAAGAGTGGCTATATAGTGCCAACCAAAGGTAAAGTTTGAAAAATGCTCTATTTAATGAACCACCCTTTGAAAGTGAACGAATTCATGATAATTGTGTGGAGATGACTGATCATAAGTGTAACGAATCCTATAACAATCAATAACATTATCAAAGCCCAACCAGATCATATAAGCGCTTGAACTCTAGATCAAACACCATAGCCAGGAGCTTAAAAAGTAACTTTTCTCAACTGAGTCGAGATCTTTCATTGATAATCTATTATTAAAAGAATTTAACAACAGCATTTGGTGAGGTTGTACAAAGGTAGACATGCAGTTTTCACAGTCAATCTAATATTGATATTACATGCAGTTGTAATGCATACTACATTGTGATATTGTCCCTAAGTTTTATTTTTATTCATTAAAAATTTCTTATATACAATTTTGTTGAAAAAGTATATATATATATATACTTTTTCAACAAAATTGTATATAATAAATTTTTAATGAATAAAAATAAAACTTAGGGACAATTTTATATACTTTTTCAACAAAACTGTATATAATAAATTTTTAATGAATAAAAATAACACTTAGGGACAATATCACAATGTTGTATGCATTACAACTGCATGTAATATCAATATTAGATTGAACGTGAAAACTGCATGTCTACCTTTGTACAACACACACACACACACACACACACACACACACACACACACACATATATAACTGCCTGTCACCTGCCCTACTAAAACTTAAAATCCCTTTCTTACAAAAATGACTGAGGGCGAATTCCCATCTGTAGAAACATTTTGGAGAAATCACTGTTAATTTCTGCAGTAAAATCTGAGTATGCATGAAAAGACATAATTATACAGATATGGTTCTAACAATACTCCAAGGTCAATTTTTAGTCATTTGGGATTTGTTCCTGGATTAAATTTACACAAGAATTTAAATGTTTTATCCTATATGCAGCTACACAACTACGTGGTATGCAAAATAAACCAGGATTTATAATGAGGTCTTCAGTCTATAGCATGAATCCATCAAGAGCACATTGTGAGTAGGTGGAAATATACAGACTTTTGACATGGATGAACTACTCAAGCTGAGGTACATCCACATACCAATTTTGAAGAGTGTAGATAAAACAGTGTCCAGGATACTAAAGGCACAATAAATGAATGACTGAAAATTCACAAGACATTAAAGAGAGAGAAAAATAGGTCAGAGTGACCTAATCTTCATGCACCTGGGTTACTCATGTTATGATGCATCTACATACCAAGTCTGATAAGCTTGATTATAGGTGACATTCAGGGTGTAATGAATGAACAAACAAATGAATGAACACAAATGCGGTAACAAACACGACAAATAAAAATGTGTATGAACAAGGAACTAATGGGCAAAATGCTTTATACCCATCAAACATTTGTGAGGGGATAATAAAAATTTGATTCCTTCATGTATCTGAAGTACAATTAATAAAGTTATACCTACTTTTCTAACTTTACTGCTTTTTAAAGAGAATATCCTGACAGTGTAATGGGCTCTGGGAATGGTATTAATGTGTTTGACAGTCACTGTTCCATATGTCTCCACCCCCTCCTCTTGCCAGTACATATCACACTTGTGCTGAAATGAAAATTAGTCATGCATAAAAACAGATGTACAACCTACCCATGTTTATCAGATGACGTCCATGCATTGAAATACCATTAAACATGATTGTTACATAAACTGATTGTACCTAAAAACATTGTTCATAACTGGACAGTTCTGCTTTGTTTGCCTATTGCTGATCAGGTTTAACTTGGTGAGAAATAGTCGCAACACTCATTAACATTCCTTGACAACTGTGAATGTGACAGCTATTAATTTTTGTGAACTTCAAGAATATCAAAACAACTCATCTGACATCCAATTTTTTGGAGCATTTAGGCCAAAGATAATCTGAATGACAATGTTTGTATATTTCAGTTTTGAACTGGCTGAAATTTACACATTCAATTAATTTGATAAAGTCAATGTTTGTATATTTCAGTTTAGAACTGGCTGAAATTTACACATTCAATTAATTTGATAAAGTCAGTGTTGGTATATTTCAGTTTTGAACTGGCTCAAATTTACACATTTAATTAATTTGATAAAGTCAGTTTTGTATATTTCAGTTTAGAACTGGCTCAAATTTACACATTCAATTAATTTGATAAAGTCAATGTTTGTATATTTCAGTTTAGAACTGGCTGCAATTTACACATTCAATTTATTTGATAAAGTCAGTGTTTGTATATTTGTTTTGAACTGGCTCAAATTTACACATTCAATTAACTTGATAAAGTCAGTTTTGTATATTTCAGTTTAGAACTGGCTGAAATTTACACATTCAATTTGACTAATAAAGTCAATGTTTGTAAATTTCAGTCTAGAACTGGCTGAAATTTACGCATTCAATTAATTTGATAAAGTCAGTATTTGTATATTTCAGTTTCGAACTGGCTGAAATTTACACATTAAATTAATTTGATAAAGACAGTTTTGTATATTTCAGTTTCAAACTGGCTGAAATTTACACATTCAATTTGATTGATAAAGTCATTTTGCATATTTCAATTTAAGAATTAATGAAATTTACACGTTCACTTAGTGTGTGTGCATGTGTCTCCGTGTGTCTACTGAAAAATTAAAACATATTTGATATGGTTATTTGCAAGAAACACTAAAAACTAGACAGCCTGACAAAATTTCCCCTCATCATGGAGGCAACTCAAACAGCCTTAATTTTTTTTTAGTTACCTTCCTTGACTAGCCTTTGAGAAGGAAGCTAATTTGTGAGAAAGTTTAGAAAACTTAAGAAAAGAGAAGTTTAGCAGGAAATTGCCTGTAGTTTCTACAGAGACAATGAAATCTTAGTCGTATCTGGAAGAAGAAAAAAAGATTGGCTTATCATCACCAATGTTGATAAGACACAAAAAGAATTTTAATTGGTACATAGAGCACCAGCATAAAAACTGGGAATATAATTTCTTTACTGATGAAAGTTTTGTTTGATCATATCTTAATAACATCAAAATTTGGAACACGATACTAAAAAACCACTGTATCAATTTTAGAAAGTCATGAAGACATTCTAAATGGACATTAACAGCACAAGTTTTGTATAAGAATACCAACCATATAAACTCAAAATAAGTCAGAACCAACTGCAAAATGTATAAACCCAGATCTGCCATTGCATAACGTGATATGAGATCTCGGTCTATGCAATCTGTTAGGAATATTGAGTATAACCAACCACACAGACCCAGATCTGCCAACACATTATGCCATGGCATATAAGGGTCAACAATGTTTGCAGTCTCACCATACATGTATATACAGTAGATCTTGCAACAGGATAATAACTGCATGACTAACTACACAAAAACTTTTGCAAATAAAAACATCCATGTTCTACATTGGCCAAGCAAGTGCTGATCACAAGCCAAAAGAAAAAAAAATCTGAGTATAATTAAAGGACCGAATCAGTAAGAATGAGATCAGAGATAACTGAAGAAATGAGGAGAGAACTGGTGCTATGAACAGTATGAAATATGATTTCATGAATAATTTTATATTGTACTGTGGTGTATGAAGCCTGTACTCTCAGCCATACGATGGACCTTGTCACAAAAGGTACATTACTTTACGTTAAATATAGCCTTATTTCAACATGCATCTTTTTAGAATATTATTTTTTACTTTAGAAAAAATTAAGATATCCTCTGAAATAATGCCATATTAAACAGATAAATATATGTATGTATGTATGTATGTATGGATGTATGGATGGATGGATGGATTGATGGAGGGATGGATGCATGCATGGATGCATGTACATAATGTTGTACAGTGGATCCCACTACAACGTGATAATTAGGGTCCATAAAATTGGATTGTGTTAATAGCGGGGTCACATTAATGCGGGGTTTTACAGGATTTTACATTGGCACATATACATTTATTCATGTTTAATGTTATCATGAATAGGGTATCAACACCATTTACTATTGTGCCGTCATGGCATGCAATTCATCCATAATGCATGTAATTCCATTGAAAAATTGCACACAGATTTAAAATATTCAATAATTTTGTCACAGATCATTGTGTATAAATTCAACGTCGAATATATAGCATGAACAGAGTATTAACACCATTTACTTACCATCTGATATCGTACCATCGTGACATGCAGTTAATCCAAAATACATGTAATTCCATTGCAAAAGTTGCATACATATTTAAACTATTCAGTAATTTTGTCACAGATCATTATGTGTCTGAATTCAATGGGAAAAATTAACAGCAAAATTTGATTAAGAAAGACGAAGCACATGTATGGTTCATTACGTTCTAGGGTCTATGAATGGTGTCTGTACAAATTTCATACTGCAAAAATTTTCTCGTATGCGTTAACGTGTACCTTTATCCATTGTAAATTCCCAATAATTAATACTTGTACACCTATTCATATGAACGACTACAGCAAGAATAATTAACAAACAACACATGCTTTCAGCATGCATATAACTTTTACTTTAGATTTTGTGAAATCGAAAGAAACATGTAAAAAATACTTTTATAAAGATGTTTAAACTGAATGCATGTACAATTTCATACTCTTTCAATTTCCAGCTAATAAAGTGGACATTATTTACTGGCCAACTGATTGGGTCTACACCGATAAGCCCAGCAAACATATTGGCAGCTTTGGTTTTATTTTATGTTTATTAAATTGTGAGAATCTTTTATTAACCACCACATTGTCTGCTGCTTGGTTGTGTATGCAGTTACAGAAAAAACACATGTTGGCTATTGTTTGAGGAACGATTGTATACAGAATTAACTGAAGACAATCGCAAAGACAACTTACCGGCTTTACTCATGGATCAGTAATAAGTAACTTTTCTAATAATGTTTATTTTGGCATAACACTTCAAGAACCTGGTGAAACTTAAATTTCAGAAGCCATGCCACGATCGTATTATATTCGAATTCATACGTAAACTCTTCCCCCAAATGATAATAAACATTTTACACACTACTTCTCGTACCTTAAAAAAAATATATTTTTCCAGGTATGAGAAAAATACATGTAAATGTATTTAAAATTTCAGGAACCATGCCACGATCGTATTATAATTCATACATGATCTCTTTCCCAAAATGATAATATATTTTTATACACTATTTCATGTACATTGAAAAAAAAAAAAATTTCATGTGCAAAGGAATATACAAAATTTCAGGAGCCATGCCACAACTGCATTATATCTGAATCTGCATTATCACGGGGTGCGTTATAGCGAGGTCGCACTGTATGTGTGTATTGTTTATAGCTGATAAAATAGCTTCAGTTAATTATGTTTCTTATTCTGTAAACTGCATACTAGCTTTAAATAAAATGTGTCTATTATTAATGAATCAATCAACTTTTGTTGGTGTGTACCTATTTAAGTCGTTTTATACTGTAGGGTTTCATGGTACACACTGTCTGCAAACAGTAGTATGACATATTGTACATCATATATTTTACAAAACTTACACAAAGTATTAACACTAACACTGTCATCACATTGGCAAAAAACAACATATGTCTCATTACTTTTAGTGGCAGTCAAGATGATAAAAATGGCCACTAATGCTGTCATCACTGTGCAAAATATTAAACCTATTTCCCATTATCTCAAAGGCCAGTCAGGACAATACAAATGTTAGTTTAGGGAACAGTTCAGCAGAGCTAGCTTTGTTATTATTATTATTATTATTATCTGCTGCAGTATATAAAAGCATATATGATATTCTTCTTCAAAACATGACTCAAAGATCTGAGTTAGCAAGATGTCCAGGATGGACTGAGAGCTCTCACATTAGCCTAAAACCCAGATGTATTAGTAATTGGCCTAAAACCCAGATGTATTAGTAATTGGCCTAAAACCCAGATATATTAGTAATTTGCCTAAAACCCAGATGTATTAGTAATTGGCCCAGCTGAAAGGTCTGGATTCATGGGTAATTAAGATCGACTGGTTTCAGTTGAAATCAAGTAAATGATGGTGACTATTATAAAAAATATTTCAAAAAAAGAAATTCTGAAACAGACAAGTAAATCTAAACATGAAATATATATATAAATACTATTAAAAGCCATTTCCTAATTTGCTTTCTAAGTGTAGGCAGGCCCATTTTGTTAAATGAACACATTTCACAAACCTGCTCAACAGTCTTATCCAGAATAGAATATATAATCTTTTGATGTTATCTTGTCTTGTTTTAAGTCCTTCACTCTCATTTCAGAATGGTCATATGCATAATGAATGACAGTTGATGCAATTACTGGATAACAGTCATACACTTTTTGGATCATGTTTCTCATTTTATAAAATTACCCTCTGAGAATCTGCATCTGAATATGCAGTGAGCTCAACTACATATATCTGCACTTGTAATACTAGTATACACACGTGATCTCGATCTCTCTCTCACGCACACACAAACATGTGACGAGCGGGATGTGTTTACGAAAAAAATGGCATACCTCCATATCAGAGAGAGTGAGATATTAAAGGCTGATTTCTCCTAAACTGGCCAGCGAGTTGTCCACCATTTTACAGATGTAATCAATAACGTGAAGTGTACCGACTGAGCACATGTTATGTCATAGTGTGGATTTTCCCTAAAAGCCAAGCCCCATATCCTTTAAAACTATTTTACTAAGAAACTCAAGCTCAAAACCCCAAATTCAAATATGCTAATTATCGGAGTACATATAGATCAAGGAAATTCTGCCAAGATGCTCAAGTGAAGGACATCCCTCATTCCAATTAAATTTACAAACTTTCACAGTTTTGTAACTCTGAGCTTGAACCTGAGTTTTGTGCTTAAAGTTTCGAGAATACAATGCCAAGTGAGCTAGGACTGATTACTAATTTAATAGCAGGAAAATAGTCATAATAGTGTTAAGGTTAAACACACTCAAGCAGTTGTCCATATACTTTACAAAGACACACTTTCTCACTTCATGAAAGACAAGACAGACAAATGTAAACTTGCAACCAGAGAAAGTCTAAAAAGGTAATCAATAATAGCAACAGAAATTGCATATTTGCCAAAGATAACCAACTTAATACTGACCAACCCTCTCTTCCACCCAAAAAACCAAGTTAAATTACTATTTTTGTATTTTAAAAAATGGTTGACATCAGCTAAAAAATGTGATCAATTTAGCTGATACATTCCAGTAACTTGTCTTTTTCAGGAGATATGAAATATACTTGGTTTGATTTTAAATGTTTTTGAAAGTGAGACCTGTTTATAAAGGATACTTAAAGTGCCTCAAATGATTGAGAGTGATACCAGAAACTAATAAGATAATCCAACTTTTACAAATGTACTACTATTATATTAATCCTCATTCAATTCTAACTACTATACCAATTATTAATCTGGTGACTAATTAGATAATAAAGATAAGCTGATATTTTAGTCAAAGGGCTGTACTATGTTTGTGCTCTCCAGGTATTCTAAGATGGAACCAGTTAACTCCATGTTTCTTCCAATTATGACAAACCAGCACATCTCACTGGTGACAATGGGTAGGATGTTTTTGTCCAAATCTACAGTCCTCACATTGTTTGTATATTGTTATATTTACTACATTTTTGTATACAATAATTTTATCATGGATATTATTTAAAACTAATATGTGTGCACAAGAATTCCACATTTTTATAAAGAGTAAACACCTAATTTTATATAAAATCTTCAGATCATGTATATCTTAGTAATTAAAAATAAAAAACCCTAAAAATCTGAAACTGACAAGTTTATTTATACATGAAAAATTTACAAATAACATTCAAAATCTGTTTCTATTACTTTGTTTAATTAGTTAGTGTGAGTAGGCTTATGTTTAAGAATGTTAATGATTGGAAGATAACCACCATGACACTAGCTTACCCTGTCCCCCTGTCAAAGAAACCAAACTAAATAAAAACAACTTATGGATACAATTGTACATGAACTAAAACATTTCACTGATAATGATTATAACTGTTCATTTTCCTGAAGTGTGAAAAGTATATTTGGTCACAGTTACTGAATATTAAAGTCAAACCTTTTTTTACAGGACAATAAAGGTATATCAAACTTTTATCTTTTGTAGACAGGTGTCCTTTATGTACTGATGAAAAATGTGCATAAGCATATAAACACAGGATTCCTACATGTCATATTGTATGAGCTGATACCCTTAGTAGACAGTGTCATTATCAATGTGTGTCCTTTGTAGACAGGTCTCCTTTATGCACATCTGACCTTTATATAAAGATGTTCACCAAGGCAGGTTTCACTGTCTATTAAGCTTTTATTATTTTATATTCACTTGTCTATAATCTGAAAATCAATTTCTACGGAGATGCTTTCAAAAACTTATACATTTTACAAACTCATGGTGTTTGTTCACAAGAAACTAAAACAAACAGTAGAGTGCAGCTATACTGTTTTGTCTTTAAAATAATGGCTGGGAGGAGAAAATAAAGTTGAAAATGTACGATCAAATTCAAGGTGAGAATTAAGTTCAATGAGCTTTTGTGCCAACACCAGAATACACTGGGTTCTGTATATTAAGGAGCATAATACACTTCGTCAGAGCGAGGTTAGGCTGCCTTAGAGATTTAAGTTATTGGTCTGACAGGGTGAACTTAAACTTACAAGGCCCACAGCTTGGCAAGATTCTGGTTCAAATGCACTCCAGTCAGGGTAGCTTAAAATAAAGCTACCATTTTTGCAAAGGTTTAATTTTCTACACAATTTAAGACAGGTCATATTACCTGGACAGAACTAACACCTTAGTCAGATTCCAGGATTTGGAAGTTGTGCATATGGGTAACTTTTTAGAGTTACTAGTCCTGTGGACATGCTGAAATTACATGGAGTTCACGATATTTTCTTTTTGCCATTGATAACTATTCATGCATGTCACATATCTGAGGACATCATTCATAAAAACCTGATCTGATTGAAAAATAAGCTTGCCATGTCATACAAATAGAGGCTGCAAGTTAAGGCTATGTTCCAAATCTGAAGAGGGTGGCATGTGGGATAAAAAGGTACTGGAAAAAAAAGAAAGAAAACAGTTTAACATTGAGGTAAACTCAGTATGATACACAGATGGATGGACAGTATAGTGATCCCTGTGCCATACTTCTGCCTAGGTGGGCTCTACAAAAAAATCTTCAAATCTGCTTGACTCAATAAAGTGTTTAGTACCTGCTGTACCGTATAAGCAAGATTATATTGTTTCAAGAAAAATCCTGTTTTACAAGTAATTGAAAACAAGTATTCTGTGAGACACATGTCTTGCCTGCGAATGGCATTACAATAATAAAGATTTCTTGTGCAGGCAAGACAGGAACTCCAAGTATACCAGGCTCCAAACTTCTGATGTATGGTAATCATGACAAAGATGTTTTGTGGAAAACAGGACAATGGGCCTAAGATAGGTGACTTTAAAAGACTCGAACACAAAATTTTAGCACTATTATTATCACTGATAGCAACTTTCTGTTATGACAGCAAGAAAGAAAATACAAGCATATCAGGGTAAAACTTGAGTAAAATTAATCCAAAGTTTCAGTTAAATGGATGGACACGATATTTGAGTTTGGACAACAACACAGAATTTTACATTACTGATGCCAATGCTGCCATCTCCATTGCCACAAGAAAAGTGAAGACTATTGTCAGTGCTGCCATCTCCATTGCCACAAGAAAAGTGAAGACTATTGTCAGTGCTGCCATCTCCATTGCCACAAGAAAAGTGAAGACTATTGTCAGTGCTGCCATCTCCATTGCCACAAGAAAAGTGAAGACTATTGTCAATGCTGCCATCTCCATTGCCACAAGAAAAGTGAAGACTATTGTCAATGCTGCCATCTCCATTGCCACAAGAAAAGTGAAGACTATTGTCTTGCATTCATAGCCGAGACAAAACTCTAACAAACGTTTGATTGCGAGTTATGATAAAGTCCTGATACTACATCATCTTCATCAGCAAAAGTTCCATGACAAAGGCAGACAGACAGTCATACAGACTGATACAAAAAACACACTGTACATACTGATGGGTTGACATAATACCTTTATCCCTTAACACTAAATTTAATCCTATAGCCCCACTATCACCCAGACAGACAGATACACTGATATGAACTTACCCGCCCCCTCTCCACTAAGTTTGTAATCATGACGATAACAACAGAACCCTGCTCCCAAACCATCCTCCAGAAGTCTGCGAATGTGTTTGGCAAAGGGCCCTGTGTAGCAATGTATGCCCTGGGTTTCTTGTATCCCTAGAAAACATAACAAAGAAATACAGAAATATTATATATACAAACTATGATGTCCATTTAAACAAAACAAGAAAATGCACATGAAATCTTAAATTCAGATCTATCCAGCAAAGTATTTTCAAACAAAGAAAAATATATCAGACTGCAGAATGCCTCTGAAACATCGTAGTTTAAAAAACTGTGTTTATGTTCCATTATGAATGCATGAAAAATGGAATGACATTACAATTATTAAAAGTATATACCAACAAAAAAAGATGAAGAAAATAAAACCCAACAAAACTAAAAACAATAATGGAACTATATATAATTCATGTGATACTTGAACAATTAAATGTATTTATGTATTTACATAAATATGTGATTCCAGAATTAAAATCAGATTCCATTGTATTGGAGATAAGCTTTTGTCTAGTCTATCTAAAAATGGGCAGACCAAGTCCATTATGTAAGTTATCTAGTTTGTATTTGGACAAATGGGGAAACCAAATACGTCCATTATGTAAGTTATCTAGTCTGTATATGGACAAACAGGGAGACCAAGTAGGTCCATTTTGAAACTCTTGCTGTTATCCAATGCATGCAAAAATGTGTACTTTTTTTTATGTCACAACATTTACCTATACCTTGTACACTGAGCTTAAAACAAACTGGGAAAAGTCTAGCAAGAGACAACAGATTAATAGTGGCCAACATTATAGCAATTAGAAACAAATTGCTATATTCAACATTTAAAATGATCCTTTCATAGTAATAAAACAAAACTTTGGACATCAATCTGATTTTTTAATAATAAAGCTATGCCTCTTTAAAATGAAGGGGAATAAATCTTGCTGGAATAAATTTAAAATAAATTCCTTATTTCTCGAAAAGGGCCATAATATTTACTTTCCATCTGCAAGAATGATATATATGTATAGTCAAAGACTCAAACCCACTTGCATTTCTGCAATTATAAAAATATTTCTTACTGCACAGCTCAAAAAGATGCAACCATTCCATTATGATATCCTAGATATGTCACTTGTCACCCAATTGCATAGCACTACCATGAACTCTGGGAAATATTAGATATACAATGACACTGTTGTGACCTGTCTCTTATTAAATATCGAAACAGAAAAATATTTACAAAATTTTAACAATTAAAATAGCAGCCCTATAATACAAAATGAACTGAACAAATTTTAATGATTTCTGTCAAATATGTTCAAATTCTTTCAAGTAATTTTGTGTAAGTTTTTAAAGGGTTTTCTATTGTGAGAAATGATAGCCATATTAGATGATGGATCAACATCCATGAAACAAAATGATTTCTGTAGGAATTTCTTCAAATGCTATTGATTGCACAAGTTATGAAAACAACCATTTCAAGGTTTCTTAGATTTTGATATTTACACCTGTATTTGTATCTAATCTGCATCATTTGTTGAATAATGAAAGGCCTCTAGGTCAGGATAATTTCTGTCAAAGACGGTAAAATTCTGTTTAGCTGTTTTTGGAGAAAAAGTGTAAATGTTTTCATATTTTTAATATCAGCAGCCAGTTTTCAGGGCGTTTCAGCAGCATATGTATAAATATGAATGACCTTTCAGACAGGGCAATTTCTGTCAAATTAGGTCAATTCTGTCAAGCAGCAGTTTAGAAGTAATTAAAAGTTTTAAATTTTTAGTAACAAAAGCCATAATTGATGGCAGATTTTATCATTGTTCAAATCTTAAAAACCCTTCATGCCAGTATATATTCTGCTCAATTTCATCCAACTCTTGTATGCAGACATAAAAAAAAAAGAAGAAATTATTTAAAATAATTTTAGTTTTACTAATAGCAGCTATATTTGATAGCAGACTGGTATCATCTGGTCTGACTTAAAAGGTCTTCATGCCTGTTTTCTTTCTGTCAAAATTTGGGTTTCAATTCCTCTGAACATTTTTATTAATGTTTTTCTTTGTAATGACTCTTAATTTGGAATGGATATTCAGCTAAGAGTAGTGGAAGAAAATATACATCAATATCAACATCTTTTTAAAGTGATTTTTGACCTATTATTATTCTTAATATTAATTAAAAAAAATATATAAATGCTACCACAATTCACAAGTGATGATTATTAATAAATAAGTAAGATTGCAATACATACATCAATGTAATTGGCGTTGATGTAATCTGATTGTCTTGGCTTGCCTGGAATTGGGTTCAGAATTACTCGTGAATGATCAACTGAAAAAAGAAAAGAATTTTGAAGTTACACAGTTCTGTCGTAAATTAAGATAGCAAGTCATTGGTCAAAAATCTAAACTTAGGAACGATTCTTGCACGTATTGAAAACTTCCCAAGGGCTATTTCAAGTAGAGTGAAAAACAAATATTTCTGTTTCTGTCAATATTAAACAGTTTGAAAGTTATTCATACTGTTAAAATTCTTACAACACTGTGTACCCGAATCATTAAATTTTATATTTTATTTAAAAGGAATTATTTTCTTTTTAATGCAGCTCATGTACAAGCTAATTACATTATCTGTCTCTCTCTCTCTCATGCACACAGACACAAACCTGTCACATGATATGTATGTGAACACTTCACATCAACTTTGACTGGCCCAGGCTTACTTAGTGACATAAAAGCTCAGTCTTACCCAAAATGTTTCTAGACAGGAAAAAGCAACGAAAGCAATATCTCTTTCTTGTGTAAAACCTGCATTAAACTTTGTAACAGTAAAGTCAAGCTAGGTAAAACCTGTTTTAAACTTTGTAACAGTAAAGTCAAGCTTGGTAAAACCCGTTTTAAACTTTGTAACAATAAAGTCAAGCTAGGTAAAACCTATTTAAAACTTTGTAACAGTAAAGTCAAGCTAGGTAAAACCTGTTTTAAACTTTGTAACAGTAAAGTCAAGCTAGGTAAAACCTGTTTTAAACTTTGTAACAGTAAAGTCAAACTAGTCGAATTTTGTACTATTTTAAAATATGTACTCTTTCTGGTGCATGTCGACTACCAGTCTTCTCCTAGTGACCTTTTAACCTCTCCATGTTGATAACAAGTAAAATATTAATTTTGAAAATAATTTAAATGAATAAAAAACAAAATTTTATTTACTAAAAGTACATTATATGCACACCATGACAAGCTATATTGATGCAATAAATTTCTTCCTTTCAGCCGATAAAGTGACTTCTGATCCTAAAATTGATAGGTGTCATTCTAGTCTCAAATGCAAGCCATCCAAAAAGTTTGGTCATAATTTGTGGCATATAACTTTGCTTATTCTGTAAAAAGTGTTTTCCTTTTTGAAGTCACTTTCACTCTGACCTCTAAACTTAAAAATCAATATCTGCCTTCACTTGTCTCCAATACAAACCATCAACAAAGTTTTAAGACCTTGTTTTGTACAAATTATTTTTCTTCTTTCAGTCCCTGTAATGCTGACCTTTGACATTTTGAATCCAAAATCAACAGGTATGTTATTTCAAATAGGTATTTCATGTTATTTTTTGTACCCTTTAATTTTTCGTACACCATCAAGCCATAAAAATAATAAATTAATTCTATATTTTTTTCGTACACAAAAGTTATCATTTTTTCGGTCATCCTATTATTTTTTGTACATAAAACGATCTTCTGTCAAGATTTACTTTTGCCAATGTGATAAAAAAAGTAGGCCCTTTAAATTTTACAGCCTTGAATAAGTGATAAAATCATTGTTTTAGCTGCATTATTATTTTTTATTTATCCATTATTTTTATTTCATTTTGTTAAAACTGCAGACAGGTTCCCATTTCAAACGGATTAAAAAATATACCAAAGTTCGATTTAGGTACATCAAATGACCAGGGTATTGTTTTGCTAAGCAAGTTATGAGTAATGACTAACTTTGGGCATGTTCTTAACTGAGGCACAAGTCGTCAATTCATTTTCAACTGGTTGAGATATTTTGAAGAAGGAGTGTGTCACCAAACACGAATCCAGGTGGGGTAAGTAATACATGTGTGTTAATTTTGCTCATTGATCTTACACTTTTGCCATCAATACCATGTTACGACTCCAGTGTCTTAATCTACGCAACAAGAAACAGCAAAACACACAAGTTTTTGCACAATTGAAAATAATTTATTTCTCAAAATACAGAAGTGAAAGAATTAAATTAACTTACAGCATGGTGAATGAATTCTTGTTTCCTAAAAGTCCTTTCAATTCCAATAATTCCAAGAAATCCGAAAAATGCCCCTTCTGTGTTGAAGTTTCAAATGTACAGAAAGATTTCCAAAGAATTCACCAACTATAAGTGTGTAGAAAGCCTGTTGCTCAGCTTACTCAGAAAGGGCAACTGTTTTGTTAACTGAGAATCTATTCACATTCAATTTATTGACCTTCTTCGTCTTTTGCATTGGCAAGAAAATAATGATTGATGTATTTGTTCTGTTGTTGTCATTACAATATATACTGCTATTCATCAACAGCTGGACAGCGTCGTTAACGAGTGCTCTTGATTATGTCAGTTGGTGTAACAAAGCAAAACGCGCATTTGAAAACAAGTTCAGAAGCCATTTGAGTTTATTTATCCAGCAAAAATAATAATATCTCAATACAGGAAGACGCAAAGACCACAGACCATTTGGCAATTAATCTTATTGGCTCAATATAGTAATGCAGTAAAAAAAACTATAAAAACCCAGTTACTTTTAATCATAAATGCAAAAGTCATTGACTCCGTGAGTTCGAGTTATATAAAGATCTTGGTCTGTTCATGCTTGGGCAGGTCTTCATTATTAAGTTTCTTCAAATAACATGCTATGTTTATAATACAAAAATATTTTTATATACATGCTGCTTTGTTGTTCTCTCTCTCTCTCACTTAAAATCATTTGCCCTTTTTTCAACTGGCTTCAGAACAAGTATCAGTAAATTAATATTTTTCTTGAGCTAATAGACTTGTCGTACACATTTTCAATACCCCATGGGTAGCCTCATTTCCCAATGTAGAGCCTCCTTAATTTGATAAGTAGAGGTGAATCTGGTCTTCAATCCAGTATTTACTGGAAAAGACCAAGCTAAAGGTCAAGCGTATTTAATTAGCATGTATATTACCTCTGCATAGCCATGTGGCACAGTGACAATGGATCTCATAATTACAACCAAAACGATTTATTTATTCAGGTTTTAATTGCCAGTGGAATATAATAGTGACAACTGACAGGTAACTGAACAATAAAGATTATTTTCTTATTTCTCTCTCTCTCTCTCTCTCTCATAATAACAACAGATTTTTCTTGAGCAGAATGAGACCAATTTTGTACATTAGTTTTGTACCTTAGGTTGTCGAGTGTCGTGTGTTCCACAGGCCTTGTCAGGTATGATCCCTGTTCTTTTCGTACACGGTAATTACCACAAAATGATAATTATTTATTTTACATATAATTTTTCATACACTGAAATTAATAATTATTTTTTCATGTACGAAAAATAACATGAAATACGGTAGATGTCATTTACAAAGTTTATCTGGTAAGCAAGTCACGTTACTGTGTGGAAACAATTTTCTTCAGCCCCTGTTGTCTTGACCTTTGACTCCTTAAGCCCAGAATCAATAGGTTCCTGCCCCAAACAAATAATGGTAATAATGGATGGCAAATAACTTGTTATTGTGTGGAAATGAAATATGCAAGAGTCCACTGGTATTTGTCGATGGTTGTTCAATTATCGTGTAGAAATGAAATAAGTGACAGAGAGCTGGACAGATGGCAGGAAGGACAGACATGGCAGGAAGGACAGACAGATGAATGAAATGATCAACAGACAACATCATAATATGCTCCACCTTATGGTGGTCATAAAAAAAGCAATAATAAGAACACGACTTCTGAGAGGGCCACTTTTTATTTTATGACCATTATGTGACTATCTTTTCTTTCTGTATCTCAAAGGACATGGGGATCCAGTCATAAATTAAATCATGTAAACTAATAAAATTTGTTTATGAATAATAAAGAATTCATTAGAAACTGTAATATTATATAAGTGGAACACAAATTAAATAAGTTAAAGAAAAGTGAAGTCATGTTCATAAACGTGTACCAGACCATCACATCGTACAAAGATCTTTTAATGCTTGATACAGGTTTGGTTAATATTACTGCTTTCATTGCTATAATATACAATATATCCAAAGGAAATTATATAACAGTTTGCCACTTAGTGTTAATGATTGACCATATATCATTCATGGTAGACTGTTTGGTGTTTATAATTCACTGTGTAGCTCTGCTACATTTGACATTTATCATTTTCTGTTTGTCCTGTGTTTGTTCATCCTTCTTCTTGCATTAATGTTCCGTTCATTTATTATTCCATTTGTTTGATGGGTAAGAGTCAGACAAACTCACATGTCTGTATTACAACATCCCCCATGCTAAAGTGTGTGGATAATGATGGGTACGACTTGGACAAACTTACATTAGTCTGTATTACAACATCACCCATGCTAAGAGGTGCGGATATTGATGGGTATGATTCAGATATACATTAGCCTGTATCACAACATCTGCCATGCTAAAGGGTGCTGATAATCATGGGTAAGATTCTGACAAACTGACATGGGTGTCTATTACAGTATATCCCACACTAAACTGGGGGTATAATCACGGGTGAGATTTGGATAAACTGACATGGGTGTGTGTTACACTATATCCCACACTAAACTGTGGGTATAATCATGGGTAAGATTCTGACAAAATTACATGGGCCTGTATTACAATATATCCCATGCTAAACTGTGGGTATAACCAAGGGTAAGAGTCTGACAAACTGACGTGGGTCTGTGTTACACTATATCACATACTAAACTGGGGGTATAATCATGGGTAAGAATCTGACAAAATTACATGAGTCTGTGTTACACTATATCCCACAATAAACTGCGTATAATCATGGGTACGATTCTGACAAAATTACATGGGCCTGTATTACAATACATCCCATGCTAAAATGTGGGTATAACGATGGAGGAGATTCTTACAAATTTACATAATTTATAATCATGGGTAAGATTATGACAAACTTACATGAGAATGTATTACAATATATCCCACAATAAACTGTGGGTACAATCATGGGTAAGATTATGACAAACTTACATGGGTATGTATTACAATATATCCCACAATAAACTGTTTGTACAATCATGGGTAAGATTCTGACAAAATTATATGAGAATGTATTACAATATATCCCACAATAAACTGGGTATAATCATGGGTAAGATTCTGACACTCTAAAATGGGTCTGTATTACAATATATTATATGGTAAACTGTGGGTACAATCATGGGTAAGATTCTGACAAACTTACATGAGAATGTATTACAATATATCCCACAATAAACTGGGTATAATCATGGTTAAGATTCTGACACACTAAAATGGGTCTGTATTACATTATATCCAATGCCAAAACTGTGGGTACAATCATGGGTAAGATTCTGACAAAATTACATGAGAATGTATTACAATATATCCCACAATAAACTGGGTATAATCATGGGTAAGATTCTGACACTCTAAAATGGGTCTGTATTACAATATATTATATGGTGAACTGTGGGTACAATCATGGGTAAGATTCTGACAAACTTACATGAGAATGTATTACAATATATCCCACAATAAACTGGGTATAATCATGGTTAAGATTCTGACACACTAAAATGGGTCTGTATTACAATATATCCCATGGTAAACTGTGGGTATAATCATAGGTAAGATTCTGACAAAAATTACATGGGCCTGTATTACATTATATCCCGAGATAATCACAGATAAGATTCTGACACACTAACATGGGTCTGTATTATGATATATCCCACTCTAAACTGTGGGTATAACCATGGGTAAGATTCTGACACAAATTACATGGGCCTGTATTACAATATATCCCATGCTAAATTGTGGGTATAATCACAGGTAAGATTCTGACGCACTAACACGGATCTGTATTATGATATATCCCATGCTAAACTGGGTATAATCATAGGTAAGATTCTGACACACTAACATGGGTCTGTATTATGATATATCCCATGCTAAATTGTGGGTATAATCATGGCTAAGACTCTGACAAAATTACATGGGCCTGTATTACAATATAACCCATGCTAAACTGTGTGTATAATCATAGGTAAGATTCTACAAAAAATTACATGGGCCTGTTTTACAGTAATATCCCATGCTAAATTGTGGGTATAATCATGGGGAAGATTCTGACAAATTTACCTTTCTGTTTATAATATCCCCCATGCTAGACTGTGGGAATGATGAAAGGTAAACTTACATGCACTTATATTTACATATCTGTTCTTGACCTTATTTTCTGGGTGGTAGGAATGCTCAGCTGGGATGTCAGTAGGTGTGCGATTATTTATGTCCTGAAACAGAATATATTCAAAATGTCATTGGAGAATAAAGCACAACATCACTTTTGTGAATTTACAAGTTTTGCTTACTTGTAACCATATATATATATATATATATATATATATATATATATATATATATATATATATATAAGTAGAATAAAATCTGCCAAAGCAGACACCTTATATAAATGACACTTGTTTATGAAGGACAAAAGGAAAGTGAAATAATATAAGTACAGTCAAACCCACCTGTCTAGATCTCAAGATCCCATGTATGTCAAGCATTTTGGTCTGGTCCAAAACAATCCTTCTTTGTTATTCTCATTTTTCCCAACTTACCTCAACCTCTATTAAGTTGATAACCCCATTATGTAAGGCACAAGTTTCAGTTCAAAGTAACATGTGGACCCACTAATTTCAATGAAGTGCAACTTTTAATGTCCATATCAGAGACATTTTACAATAACTGATCAGCAAAAGCAATTGATTTACCTGCGCAAGTTATATTTTGCTACTAGTCACAAGTCATCACTAACAAAAGAAAATACTTCAAACTCTAAATTTTCTCATTTGGTGCCTGGGAAGAACTGGATGATGTCACATCAGTCTTACATTCAACAGTGGGTCAGCCCTCATAAATTTTCATCCAATGCTGAACATTGTCATCAAGTGAATTCAAATGTCCCTGTAGCAAATTTCAGCCACTTCAACAGCCTCCTCGATAAATCCCTTAAAATCACAATCCTATGGACAAAATAAGCTTTCCTGGATGTCTCAAATTGCAAGGTTAAACATCTTAATTCACTCATAAATAATGAATAAACTCACTTTTAAATCTGATTTCACTGAAAAGTGACACCTAATTATTTGAATACACTTTATTTGTACTGTAGCTACATTATTCAAATGGACATCTCTTCTGAACTGCACTGAAACAGATCACAGAAAGCAGGGAAGTTCAAAAGACATGCTGCTACTAATCCTTTCTGTGTGTTTGTGTGTGTGTGTGTCTGATTTGGATTTTTAATGAAGCTTTAATGATGTTTCAGTCATACTGCTACAATGTCTGCATTGTGGCAGTTTATAGTGATGTCTAGCACTGGGGCATCATGCTGCAGACATGTAGCATGATGTCCCACCCAGTCCCATTATCCTGACACCAGGTCGACCATTCCTAACACTGACCTCTTAATGCTGAGTGCCAAGCGAGGCAGCTGTTAGTACCATTTTTGTAAGTCTTTGGTATGACTCAGCCAGGGATCGCACCCATGACCAACTGCATCCGATGCTCTAACCTCTAGGTTCACCAGAGCAGTGCAGATTTTGTAAGTATGGTGTGAATGACAACCCATACAAATCATACATGTAGGGTAATTATCTCCAGCAAGTATAAAACCTTTAATAAGACACACAAACAACCTTATCCATTGTTACATGTAATTAAGGAAAGTGAAAAAATGCCATATACTGGTAACAACTCTCAAGCACTGCACATGGCATATAGTAAAGTGGACACTAAGAAATGGATTCTTTTTATAGAGAAACAATCTATGTATTGAAAATAAATGATACTTCACTTGAAATAAAATGCAATAATGGTTGAGTACTGAGGTGTATTATAGGTACTGACTAAAAGAGTAGACAATTCAGATGAAGCTGGTTAACTTATCATACAATGAAACAGCCAAATGAAGAAATGAAGTACAAAACATTCAGTTTTGATGAAGATTGAGCAAAACTTCAGTATGAAAATATATGAAGTGTACATCCCTGTTATGAGAAACTGCTAAGACTTGTTTGTGAGAAGAAACAAAATGGACATTACTAACAAGGTCTCTTATGCTGACCAAGCATGAGCAGTAACTGTTGAGTAATAGGATTTGGCACAAAGTTCTTTATGCAAGGGGAGACCACTCTCATCTGACATTCACTTCAGCAGCAGATGATATTTTAGCAAGGATTTTTGCCGAATGACATGGTTAAATCTTTTATCACACGAGATGGCTGGATCTGTGAGTATAGAAGATTTCTACTAACACATTGTCACCAGGTAATGTAAAATATCATACCAAAATATGATCAACCCTCTCAATCAGTGTATGACAGAGATTGGGCTTCATGGGTCTATATTGCCAATACAAATTTAACATTAGACCACCAGTCCTCCTTCCCATGGGCTGCATCCACGATCTAAAACCTTCAATGTAATCTCCTCAACCTTGTGAAACACCATACCAAAAATGATCACCTTCAGTTGATGCAGACAAAGCTTAGGGTTAAATAGAAAGCAATTAAAGTCAGATGAATAGAGAGATGGATGCAGAGATGGAAGAACAGATATAAGCTGACATAATATTTCCACAAAAATTGTGAATTGCATGAAAGCTTTATGATGGTCATATCCCTATTGGATATAAATACAGGTCTACACATTCTGTAAGACACTCATATAATGAACAAACAGAAATATTTTACTGTAGAATGAACTTACAGCAAACTCTTGTGCAAAGCCATCATCACTGTCAGCATGCAGATGCTTAACATGCTCAATGAAATCCTCCACACTGACCACAGGGTATTGGTTCTCATCTGTAATGAATGACAAATACTGCTACAAAATATGTTAATTCCACACTACTGTAAGTGTACCATTTACAAAGCATTGTTGGACTTTGAAATACTGGAATGAAAAAAAAAATAAGTTTTTCTTAAGCACTTTACAGTAAAAGTTTTTAACAAAATAAAAATATTCATGAAACAAATAAATATTTATTAATATGACATGGATGTCCCTATACAAAAAAAAGCCTCATAAAAATTTGATTTTAGTCCAAGAAGTCCAACATATATAATTAAGTCTTTTTGTCTGCACTGAAACCCTGTGAGTAGCAATAACAAGATTTTCAATATGGCGGGACTTATGGGTTGGCTTATGAGCAGGTCATCCCTTCCACATGCACTGCTAGAGGGTGAAATAGTGAACAAATGCTCTACCAATTTTGCCACAGCAACTTCGTAACATTTTAGGAGAAGATTGAACAATGCCAGGAGTTAACTGGTTCTGTATGCAGTTTAAGGAAAAATTATTACTGGTATATCCAGGATTGTCTCTTTCTCAAAATGTCTCTGAAATATTCAGACAACAGTTCCATCAACTGGAATTTCAGTCCCTCATTCCCAAAATTGCTGAGTTCCTCAGTGTCATGACCCATGGTTTAAGAACCACCAAGTTGGAGGAGCTGCTTGTTATTGATATGCCACAACAGAACCAACCCCAACCCCATCATAACATGATGTTTGGGGCCCACAAACATCCATCATGCTATTTAACATATTGTGCTATTTCCATCCAAGTCCCTTAATGGAAAGAAATACTGCATGTATATCCTCTTAGCTACACATTGTTCAAAACAATAGATCTAAGAGTTACCTACTAGATGCAGTTTAAATGAGAAATATTTTAAACAGTTATTCAATACTTAATGTTTAGTTTTGGGACAGAGAATCCTTCATTGATGCATACAAATACGTGCATAAAGAAAACACATGACAGATGTGTAAACAGAGTATGTATACTCACCAACCAATCTCATTGTATCTGTCATAGTAATTTCATCTAAAGCATATTTCCTAAAATTTTCTGTTACATTCCACTTGAATCCAATATTTAATTTCTTACCAATACATTCTCAACATCTTACAAAACAATAATTTACAACTTTCTCATATACGCTGGACATGTCAGAAGGGTTTGATTTTTGACTAACAATAAAATGCATAAAACAGACAGTAGGAGTTTTTATTAAAAAATTATATTTAGGCTTCAAAAATACTTTAACTGAAATTCATAAAGGAGGTCAAGGGTATTGACCTAGTAATGTACTTGAGTTTTGGAGTAAACCATTCAATTTCATGGGTAAGGGGTGACCTCCATACAAAATGTTACGCCAGTTTCTTAAACACAGATTTTTTTTTAAAAAAATGAATGAAACAAACCCACTATTCAATGAAAATTCTGTTTGTAATTACAACTTTGCACAACTGCAGTGCAAAAAGATGGAAAAGGATATTTGATTATAATAAGCAAATCCACCAACCCCTACAACTTAAATGGTTCTGCTCAAAATTGTGTTAGCACTACAATTACAAGTTGCCTGTGTATATCTGAATGGTTTGAAGCTGCTGTCTGCATTTCTTACTAGAAAATAAAAATGATTAAGATGAGTGGTGGGGTACATGTATGTGACAGTGATCAGGACTTCTCATGACAATTTAGGGTGATAAATGGGCATATATGATGGCTGATGGAACAGGCATTGCTTAGCTACTATTTTACCTTCGGTAATTTAATTGATTTATAAATTCAAGTGAGATATCCATTTAGATTACTACCTTGTTTGGTGCATTATAAATTCAAGTGAGGTATCCATTTAGATTACACCTTGTTTGGTACATTATAAATTCAAGTGAGATATCCATTTAGATTACTACCTTGTTTGGTGCATTATAAATTCAAGTGAGATATCCATTTAGATTACTACCTTGTTTGGTGTATTATAAATTCAAGTGAGATATCCGTTTAGATTGCTACCTTGTTTGGTGCATTATAAATTCAAGTGAGATATCCGTTTAGATTACTACCTTGTTTGGTGCATTATAAATTCAAGTGAGATATCCATTTAGATTACTACCTTGTTTGGTGCATGACTGTGTGCAGCAGAAGGCTGAGCAAACATCTTTTGACTGTTGTTTACTTTGGATTAAGTAACGGCTGTACTCATGATGCATTGAAGATAAACACGTAATGGTTTTCTTGTTGATGATTCAGTAATAATTAGATCAACAATTAGCATCTGTTTTAGGAACAAACACCTTTCAAAAATAAGACTTTCCTACTTATGTGGACTGCATATATCTTTATTTAAATATTACACTTATTGAAGAAACAACTTTGAGAATACAGAAGAATACTTTCAATTTCCATTTCTTGTACATGTTAGAAGTCTGGTGGACTTCTGACATGCTTATCTATCGGGTCAGATGGGGAAAATCGCAAGCCCTGGACTTTGGACTACTGCTATTTTCAGCCCCTGATCAGTTTTTACCTCTATTCCATTTAAAAGACTTTCAGCTACACCTGTGCCTTGCCAGATTAAAAAAGGCAAGCAGAGTGGAATGTGATCTGTAGGTCACTGTGACCTTTACTGTGATGCTTTAAGCAGTAATCTGTAGACAAAAGCATCAAGCATAAATGAAGTTTAATGACTTTGCATGGAGTGTCTGAGATATGGAGCTAAAGAATGCAAAATTTAACTCAAAGAGGGTGTTAAAGTCCAGTGACATTCCGGCTGTGGAGACTGTACCCTTCATAATATATGCACTCATTAAGTTTTATTACTACATAAAAATTTCAATTAATATACACACAATCATGTCTGAGAAATGAAGCTTACAGTGTACAAACTCAACACTAACATCACGGCTATTATGACAGCAATGAAAGCAAAATGATAGGTCAAGACAACTGAAACAAAACATAATACATACCCACTGACTCAGGAGCGAAGACCACAGTGTTAGGTGGGGTGTTGGAGTTGGTGGGTACTGCCAAGTAGTGAAATGCTGCATGGTAATACTTTCTACATGTTAGGGACCTGGAATGAAAATGCAAAAAGATCAAACAAGTAATGCTATACAGCATCAAACTGACCAGTATACAGCATCAAACTGACCAATTGGCTTGGCATTGTGGTTATCAACCAACTAATGCAAACTAGAAATCCTTACAGCTCACCCACCAATCTTATCACTAAGTTTTGTCTGAATGCTTACCTAACTGCATTTTCTGTATGTGTTAAGCCAGTTAAAAAGTTGGTTAGGATCCCAGTGGGTTACCTGCATAGTCTTGGTCAGTCAGGAGACAATGGATAAGCTACAGATTCTGGATTGGTCAAGTGATCAGTCAGAAACCCAGTGGGTAAAGTACACATTCTACATCAATCAAGCTACCTGTCAGGAGTCCATCCAATGGGTAACCTACATTTTCCTCTATATTTTGGACATATGCATCTGCATTGTTTTCCTCCCTATAAACGAATTTGGAGTTAAGTGTCATGATGCAATGTTTCCATCTGTACATTTTCTATTGTTGACCATTGATCATGTGCCCCCCACACACATACACACACTTGGATCCCAATCAATATTAGTAACACATTTTTTGTCAGCCAATGAAATTGATCATCTTATACTTGAACGGCAATAAGCAATATTAATTCAATAAGCATCAGATGCAATGAACTGTAATGATCTTGCCTCTTTATTTTCTATGGTCTTTTGTGCTTTATTGGTGCCATAGAGGCAACTTTCTTGCAGTGAACTGTGTCATACTTTACACATCCTCCACACAATGTGTTATGGGCTGTTCCATTAAAATGTACATGGTACCCAGCTTAAAGCAGTTCTAAAAATATATACACCAGGGCACTTGGATTATTCACAGAGTTTATATTAAAATGATAAAAAATTCTAAGCTGCATCTATGGGTGACTACTCTACATTAGGAGTACCTTCTTTGGGTCTTGTACATTCATATTTTTACTACATATGGTTACCATAATGTACAACCCAATGGAAACAATTTATAAAACCACAGCAATTTCTAGACTTCTGAAACATGCTCAGCCTTGTCCATACTATTTTCCATGTTTACTGAATTGGCAATAACCAGAAATGTGGCTGGTTTTTATCTAAAGTAGGATGGGGGCAAGGAATCACCACTGATCATTATTTATACTGCACTTAAATATCCATCTCTCTTTCTTCCTGCTCCACAATGAATGAATATTATTGTGTGCTAAGAACCCCCTTTCATGGTCTGCTGTTTTATGGGGAATATGCATTGCTAGCTTTGCCAGCTTGAACAAGTTAGGAAACTGTTCTTTATGACTGTTTTATAGAATTTTTCACTGTTTACTGGTTCTGTCTTATGGCTATCTCTATTTCAAAATGCATGTGATCTGGTAACTCAGTGTGTTGTGTCAAAGTTAATGCCCTAAAACTGAAACACCACTTTCTGAAGTGAAAGGGTAATATTTCCCACAATGTTTGCAAATATTACACACAAGGCCTTCCATCTTGGTATTGTGTTCTAACCATTTGTGCTACAGTCTAACAGCAAAGACTTCTCAAACTGTGCATACAAATTTGGTTTCTTCTTTAGCAATTCATCAAACACAGCATTTGACATCATTTTAGAATTGTCATCTTCCGTTTGGTGAGAAACTCTAATTAATCCTTCACCTTCTTTATTCTGCCTTTCACTCTGCACACTCATGCCAGCACCAACCTGAAGTTGAAAAGAATCAGTAATTTTTTTAACAAATTGTCTGACTACAATCACAAGCTGTTAAGATGACTATTCTGAATAGAACCAAAGGCAATAACTCAGAAATGCAGGCAATGTTTAATCATGATCAGACTGGTCTGAACTCTTGCTGAGATGAAGGTATACAGCAAAGTAGTTTAATCAAATGAAAGATGTGGATGCTAGGGTGCTTGCAGGGGTTGTGCATTAGCAATGCCAATGCAAGATGATCAAGGGCCATAACTCTAAGAAACATGTGCAATAATGAATTCATCCATGCTTCTACTGAGATGAAGCTTCATACAAATTTAGTTGCTGCAGCATTTACAAGATTGTTCTTAAGTAATGATAATTAAAGCCATATCACCTATGTAGAGAGTGGTCTCATTATCAAACTCGTCCAAGCTCTTTTTGAGAGAAAGTCATGGCAATGTCAGAAACATGAGCAGATCATAAGACAGACCATTTCTTCACTCCATGCCATTGTGGCAGAGAGGGATAATAAAACAGCAAAAGCTCATAATACTGGGAATGAATGTACATTTAAGTGATGAGAAGCAAGCACTTGCTATACAGGTCATTTATTCTTGGGATTTAGCTTGCAAATCATGCAATATGCATTAAGCATGACTGGCACCAGTATTATAGAAGCTAAATATCCACTTGCCCCAAAGAAAACAGTTTGAACTGCCCTTCCTGCTATACAGAACTGTACCTGTAACAGATGAAGAGCCCCAATGCAACGAAGATGATGACAACACCAATCAGAATGCCTGCAAGTGCTCCTGCTGAAACGGTCTCCATCTGACGTGCTTCCTCTGGTTCTATACCTAGAGAAAAAAAGAAGATTAGGCATTGAAAATAAAAAGGTCTTCCAGATAACTGAAGCCATATTTATATGCATTATTCTCAGAGCTCACTGGATAATGTAAATGGGTAACTGCTTCAATTAACAGTTACATATTTCCACAAAAATGGAATTCTATCCAATGTTGTACTGAAAAAGAAAAAGTCTGAAATGTTTGGACATATAACACCTTTATGCATTTCCAACAAACAGCTCTGATTGTGATTTGAGAGTGCAATTTTTTTAAAATATTTCTTATCAACATACTTCTCTGATGGAAACATTACATTACTCGTATTTAAAAAGTGTTAATTTAGCATAAAAAGTTGTGAATACTGTTAATTTACTTTGGTTCAAGGAGTACCAATCCAATTTTCATCTTTTCTGTGGCCAATGTAAATCATAAATTACGAGACTCCATAAAAGATTATTCTGGGACATGAATATAAGGATGTCCACTTTTGAAAATTAATGCGTACTGTTAAATTCAAAATAACATAAATCATTACATTATTAAGTCATTTTTTTACTTAGGTGTATTTTGGCACTAAGTGGCTCTATCTTCTGTCTCAATTATACAGTGAAAAAATATATTTGAAAAAGATTCTGAAATCACAATACCAGCCATATGAAAGAAAATTACATTAATTTCAAACCAGAAATTCTTGTAGCGAAATTATTCCTAATTTTCAAGTGTTCTTATTCAATGTAAGAATGTATACATTTAAGAACTGAAATAAAGTGTAAACACAAATCCATTATGAGCACTTTATTAAAACGCTGCATAGGTGTACAAAAAGTAAATCTTGTTTTTTATTTCAGTCATTATGAAGCCAACCTTTTTACTTAGAATCATTAGCAGTGTGATCATTTCCTTTTCTTTTGTATTTTTATAGTTCTGTTATCAGTTACTGAGACCATGCCCCAATCTTTTGTCCATAGTTTCAACTGAATCACTGCCTCACATATACAGTACCTGCATTAGTAACAGACTATAAGTTGCTATCAGATTCATCAACTTGAGTATCCCACATTAAAACACTATTCTTTAATTCTTTACAATTCACTTACTTATGGAACTATCAGTGTCCAATATAATCTTGACTGCATATAGTAGTGGACATGGCTGATAGTTGGGCAAAGACCACATGCACTAAACATGGCTAGTAGATGGGACACAGATCACATGCACTAGACAGTGTTAATAATTAGGACATCAACCACATGCACTAGACATGGCTTATAGTTGGGACATAGATCACATGTACTAGACATGGCTAGTAGATGGGACACAGATCACATGCACATGACAGTGTTAATAATTAGGACATCAACCACATACACTAGACATGGCTAATAATTGGGACATAGATCACATGCACTAGACATGGCTAATAGTCGGGACATAGATCACATGCACTGGACATGGCTAATAGTTGGGACACAGACCACATGTACTGCAGATGGTCAATAGTTGGGACATGGGCCACATGCACTGGACATAGTTAATAGTTTGGACAAAAGATGGCCAAATATTAGACATCAGACCAGTGCCATTTAATTTAGCATTAACAGTATAAAACATCTTTAAATGAAAACCCAACACTATGTGAGCATTCATGCAATTAGTGATAACAAGATTTTCAAGCTGGTCATTATATCAGACATATTAGAATTCAGACTGGCACCATTTTCATTTATGAGTAACTAGACATTACGACATTATGAAAAGTCTTCCGGAAAAATGACCATGTCAATATGACTTCTATTCAGTAGGAGTAGCGAATATAAGATTTTCAAGAAGGTTAGACATCATATGAAATCTTTTAGTGAAAAACCCCCGTTGATATGACCAGTCATGTGATACCAAGATTTTCAAAATGGTTGCTGTGGTGGCCATATTGGACATCAGATCAGCACCAGTTTCATTTAGAACCAACAAGACCATGGGATAAATATGTATATAATATTTCATGGCAATCCTTCAAGTAGTTTGGGAAGAGTAGGGATACCAAACTTGTGCAAGCTGATGGATGGAGAGACAACATACAAAAGACCATCCCATTAGCTCTTTTGGTCTATTATTTCTTCATTTGCGAACCTGTAGAGCTAAACAATTAATACAAAGCAGACTTTACATTAAAATGGCAAAATAATTAGACTAAACTTACCAGCAAGTTCAAACACAACTGGCTCAGAAAATTTTCCAACATAATAAGACTGGGAGAATATACTTTCAGTAACACCAGCAACTTTCAACATGTAGACACGGTTAGTCCTCAAACCTGTAATTAATTTCTGTGGAAAGAAGACAAAAATACCATAACATGAAATGAACCATCCCATTCATATCAGTTTTATAATGTCAAGAACCAGATTACGATGTAAAGAACCATACTGTAATGCAAAGAACCAGAATATAATGTAAAAAGCCTATTATGCTACAAGAAAACAAGATTATGGTGTAAAGAACCAGTTCAAGAAGTAAAAAGCCAGATGATGACATAAATAACCAGATTATGATGTAAAAAGCCAGATGACATAAAGAACATGATGATGTGAAGAACCAGATTTTACTGTAAAGAATCAGATTATGATACAAAGAACCAGATTGTGATGTAAAGAACCATATTATGAAGTAAAGAACCAGATTATGAAATAAAGAACCAGATTCAATGTATATAAAAAAAAACAGACTATGCTGTAAAGAATCCAATTATAATGTAAAAAACCTGTTTATGATGTAAAGCACCTGATTTTACTGTAAAGAACCATATTATTAAGTATAAAACCAGATTATCATGTAAAGAACCAGATTATGATGTAAAAAGTGGCATCATGGTTTTAGTTTTTATGAAATATTTCAGATGAATGAACTATATTTGTTTTTAAAACACACATAGCTCCAATTCAAGCCAAAATGTCTAGTCCACCCCAAAATTTAAATAACTGAAAGAAAAAGAAATACTGCTATAATGGCATGAAAAAAAATCTAATTGGGTCATCTACATATAAATATAAACATGATATCCACACTTCATTTTATCTAACTTTAGCAATTTTTGCTTAACTTGTAATAATAAGGGTTTTGTAAAAAAAAGTTGCAAAAGTTTTCAAAACAAAAAGAAGCCCCCCACCAATGAAAAATGGCTCGAAAATCTAATCAGATCATCTACATATAAAGACAATATTCCTACCAAATTGTGTTTGAGTAGGTTGTTGTAGTTTATGTACTAACAAACTTCTCTGAAATCTCAAGATGGTCAGAAAAATGCATGGACACATAGACAAGACCAGATCAGGATAAAACTTCAGAAATGGGGTGGGGGCATTAAAAAAATAACCAAAATGTGTTTCCAGTTGACCAACTATCCCTGTTTCTTATTGCTGATCCTATCACTTTCTTCCTTCATGGAAAAAGAAAACATTTTTACAAATAATTCCTGAAATTGATTTGAGCATCTTAATTGAACCCAATACGTTGAAGCACTTAGTACATTATTTATACTAATCATTATAATATATATTACATTTATATATAAAAAGCCAACCTACCTACCCCAATTTTAAAACTAGTGCAATAAGAAACATATTTTTTTTGCTCAAGGTACAATAAAGTGTAAAGTATATGATCCCATCTAGGGAATCTAGGTGTCATCTGAATAATTGGAAATCTAGTTAGTCGAATTTTGGTTTCAGGTAGAAATATGAATGGAATTATCTGGATTAAATGGAAGTGACAATTGTCATTGCTGTTGTAGAGTTGAACACCATTTTTCAGCACAAGATAGGCTATACATGGTGGCAAGTATAAATGGTGGATGAAGAACCCGGGAAAACCCCGGAAAGAACCACCGACCCATGAGAAGCCACTGGCAAACTTTCTCACATTCCACATTGGCCAAACCTGTGACCTGAACCCACACAGACATAGATGAGATAGCAGTGATCCATAATGGTGAGTGCTTTAGACCACTCAGTACTTGGTACCCCCAGTGGTAATTGTGAATTTGACTGTATATGTATCAGTAATAATGTTAACATTAATGTTTTGTTGACACCTGACATGTTCAAGAAGAGTAGATTTAAAAACAATACAAATATTTTGTAAGATATTTTAGCTAAATACTAAAATTCATGACAGACTGACAAAATCCATTTGTTTTTGTGTGTACATTAAGCTTCCAATGATACTAATGCAATCAAATGGAATAAATGCTAGAAAGAATTACAGGAATGCTCTTTAGTACTGAGAATAAATGATCATTCACTTTTTAAAATTCTGTGAAGTTCAGCACCAAGGTAGAATGTAAGTTCTATTGAACAGGGATCAAAATAAATAAATAAAAGATGGCATATATAGTTCAAACTTTAGAATGAGCATATAATTAGAACGTATTCATGACAAAACTGACAAATGAAATTTCAACCAATGCCTATATCCAAACCATTATTTTCTAACTTCTGTTTCAGTAAGCTGACCATGTTCAAGTATTTAGTGCTAAAACAAATGACTGTTAACTCCTTTATTTGCTTGGGAGGGCTGCATTAGCATAATAAAATATAGCATAAGAAAATGTATGAAACACCAATGAATCTAAAAAACCAAATGTAAGATATCAATATTAATTGATACAGTAAATCATACTGAAATGAAAATGATCCATCTCTTCACCCTGACTCTGATAAATGAAACAGATAATTCAATGCATGCATTTTTATGGATCTCCTGACAACAATGTGTAGAATGATGTGTGCGAGAAAACTTTTTACTGATTCCAAAACTCACTGTTTATCTTACAACTGGATATGACCATATAGAACACACCTTTTATTAAAATGATGATAGCATCAGTGGTGATGAATATCATGATGATGATAAATAAATAAAAAAACAAATACTTAAATAAATTATGAACCAAATTTTAATTACATAAACATGTGAATGTTATTTGGTTTAATTAGTTCTCTATACAGGTATTTTGCTTTGTTATTATGCCAAAGGTGAAGGAATCAAGGACATAGCAATATTTTAGGTCAGGTCATTTTACAAATGATGACCAAAGATCAATAATGCATGCATATTTGACAGGAACTGAGTCACTTTTCCTACCGATGAAAATCTGGTTACATACTGAATGTGGGCCAAATCAGCTTTTATCACACAGTCCTTTCCACACAGTACAAATTTTGCGACTTTTTACCTGGCTATAAAAGTAATACAAATAAAACCTAATGCTGATATTTCCACATTCAGAATATTAATGTACAGTATCTTACCTCAGTCTCTTCCCCATCAACAATCAATTCTCCATGGTTGTTAGAATGTTTTGGGTCCCAGTAGTGAATAAAATAACGGTTTACACTCTTGTAAAACGTCTTGGGTTCTTCCCAAGCTATATAGATGCTGTGAGAATCAATTACAGTATAGTTTGTGATATTGGGTTCTTCAGGACCTGGAAAAATAATATATAATTCCAGATTTTTGTTCAGTTCTGAATACTATTTTACTGACCTGTGAAATATCATATTATTTGGTGTAAAGTGGACTGTTTCATTACTTTCATACCATGATCCACCTTTATCCACATCCCTACAAAATAATAATAATAATAATACATTTTGCAGAGCTGAAATTCTATCATGAATCAATATGTTGTATTACTGTTAAGCATGTGACATGTTCGGACAATAAGAATTGAGAATATCTGCTTTATAAACATAATAAATCAAATAATTTGTTTTGTACAATCAACACAATATATATCATAGTTCTAGTCACCTCTAGCAAACTCTCCACCCTCACCTACACTGCTAGATATAATTTCTGTCTAACTGCCTTTATTCAGCATTCATTAAATAACAATTCTTCTTACCAGACAGTAATATTAAGATAGTAAATAAAGTCTTCTCAATGTGGTAAATCTGATTTCTAATTATGATGCTGTAATTGAAACACTGTATACCTCAACCTAATGCAAAATGGACTCATTATCTGGCAGTCAGAGAAGTGGATTGTCATTCCATTTTGACAACAGCAACGACCAATTTTAATAGCAAGGAAGGCATTTGGTAGTTAGGGAAGTGGACTGTCATGATATTAGACCATAGCACTGGCCTAATTTGTAAGGTAGGCATCTGGTAGTCTGGGAAATGGAATGTCCTGCCATTAGACCAAAGCATTGGTCTAGCTAGTAAGGCAGTCAAGGAAATGGATTTTTGTGCCATTAGACCACAGCATTAACCTAGCTAGTAAGGCAGGCATCTGGCAATCAGGGAAGTGGACTGTCATGACACCATGCCATAGCAATGTCCTAACTAGGCAGTCTGGGAAGTGGACTGTCATGTGATTAGACCACAAGAATGCCTAGCTAGTAAGGCAGGCATCTGGAAGTCAGGGAAGTGGATACAACCAGGCCATACCAATGACTCAGCTAACAAGGCAGTCAGGGAAGAGGAATGTCATGCCATTAGACCATAGCAAAGCCTAGCTGTGCCTCTGGAAGTCAGGGAAGAGGAATGTCATGCCATTAGACCACAGCAATGCCTAGCTAGCAAGGCAGGCATATGGAAGTCAGGGAAGTGGATGGTCATGCCATCAGACCACAACATTGGCCTAGCTAGTAAGGCTGTCATCTGGCAGTCAAGGAAGTGGATTGTTATGCCACCAGGCCATAGTATATGACCAAACTAACAAGGCAGTCAGGGATGTGGACTTTCATGCCATTAGACTACAGCAATGTCTAGCTAGCAAGGAAGGCATCTGGAAGCCAAGGAAGTGGATTGTTATGCCACCAGGCCATAGCATATGACCAAGCTAACAGTCAGAGAAGTGGATTGTCATGCCATTAGACCACAGCAATACCTAGCTAGCAAGGCAGGCATATGGAAGTCAGGGAAGTGGACTGTTATGCCACCAGGCCAAAAATAATGGCCTGGCTGCACGGCAGTCAGGGATGTGGACTTTCATGCCACTAGACCACAGCAATGCCTAGCTAGCAAGGCAGGCATCTGGAGGCCAAGGAAGTGGAATGTTATGCCATATGGGGTTTGTTTTCTCAAACTAGTGAACCTTAATGCTTCACTGAACAAAGCAATGTGGTAAAACTTCATGCGATACACTGCAGTATCGCAGACTACACTATGATGACTGAATACAATCAATGGTGCTTTAAGATGTTGACCTGCATTCAAATTGTTTTCTTCCCCGCTTCCATTTTATCTTGTTTGACAAACATCTAATCAAATAATGGTATTTCCTTTCCCTTTATCTGTTTGCACTTAAAAACAAAATAAAATCAATTTTTTCATTCTCTGAGGAACTGACCAGTTACTGGGGTCAGGCCTGGGAGTTGGACATTCTTTTTATAGAATTGTCCCAGGCCCCACCACAAAAAATTAAATGGCTTGTCCCTCACCTTCTGCTATTCTCTCATTAAAGACAATTTATATCAAAATATATGTGTTTTGTTCTCCCCATTTTATGTTTAACCATGTCCTCATTTCTTTCTCTTTAACTTATATGTACATTTACAAACACACCCTAAAAGTCCTGTCTTGTTTATTTACCATCCACCTTTGTCCAACAATGGGAATCCATTGTTGGATAAAGGAGAAACCACTTTTTGAAACAATATATGTTTCTTCAATAATACTTGCCTGATTATAACATCTTAGGTTACATCCTGTACCTCTTAAGTTCTGCCCTTCAAAGCTTACATTAGCAATAAAAGTGCTGTCAACTGCTTCCAAAGGTGAAGGTCAGATAAGAGTTGTATCCCCTTGTATACATGGATTGATGCCAAATCCTATCCATTCATCAGGAAGTTACTTGCTACATCAGTGAAAGCAGTGAACTGGTCACTCTTAGTAATGTATAGGACTTGGAACTTACCTGCTACATCAGTGAAAGCAGTGAACTGATCACTGTATTCACTGCTGCCTCCCCCAGTATATGCAGCAACTCGAAGTTGATATCTGGTATAGGGTTCTGAAAGCAAAATTTTAATGATCAAGTACTGCATCAATAAAATACATCAACTCGTATTAAAAGATTTTAACTCTACTTTCTTCCAATTTATCTTCAATGCAAATAATTATTATATTGTGGTACTTATTAACTGAATTAAAGACAGGCTGTACAGCTCTGGAGAGCATTTTCTCAAGGAACTTTAAAAGTTTGATGGGGTTATTTGTCTTATGAAAATTGAACTTTCTCCATGTGGTACTATCTTTACTACAGCATAAATGGTTGCAAAAGCAGAAGAAAAACACACAACTGTGCCAATATAGCAAAGGGATATTGATCACCTGGCAACTACAAGTGTTGTGTTTCTTTTTGATCCTCCCAATTTTATCCCATTTTACTTATTTGTCAATCATGGGAAATACATCAACAGCAATTCTAAATTTAAAAAGTGACATATATTCAGTTTAATTTGTATTTATTCCCCTGATTCAAGGAGAATTTTGGAACAATTCAAGGAACATTTCAACAAATTCAGTAACTTTTCAAGAATAAAACTAACATTCTAAAATTCAAGGAATGTAATAACCACTGAAAGATAATGAATGCTAACATAAATAACAAAATTCAATGATTTTCACAAAACAAAAATTTAGGTTATAAAAACATATTCAAAGTCTGCACAATTTTAAAAAAATATTATGAATAAAACTGGTAACCATGGTATATTATGAAACATTTCTTTACTAATTTTAAATTTTACTGATCAAATTTATTTCTTTGCATTTTATATAAAACAACATACCCAAACCACTTAACAGTTCGGACATGGGGTTTGTTAGGTGGCCGTTGATGATTCTTGTCTTGTGTGTGTTGTTATGACTCCACTGAAGATGATAGCTATTCAGTATTCCATTGATCTTCTTGGGTGCCTCCCAGTTTACCACAAAAGATGTGGGAAGTCGATTTGAGACATGTATTATCCTCGGTTTTTCAGGAACTATGGAGAGAAAAACAAGAGTCCCTTAAAAGGATTGACTGTCCAAAAAGAATTTAAAAGGATTCAAGACTATTTCATCTTTGAAATGCAAAGTGTTAAAACCATCTTGGCTATTCTTGAGTGAAAATATTTTCAAATTAGCCATTGTGGCAGTCACACTGGATGCAATGACTATCCATCCATTTTCATTTAGGACAAACTAGATATCATAAGTTCAGTGATTACAACCTCACGCTGAATTGATTTTCCATCCAGAAGCACTACGAATAAGAACATTTTCAAGAGGACTAGTGTAGTGGCCATATTGGACATCAGTATCATTTTGATTTATGACCAACTTAACATTATATAAAGTCTTTTAGTAAAAACCTCATGTTTATGTGACCAGTCATTAAGGAGGAATAGTGATAAGAAGAGTTTCAAGAAGGCTGGTGAGGTAGGCATACAGGATGTCTGAGCAACACCATTTTCATTTAGGACAAACTACTGTGTGTGTGTGTATGTGTGTGTGTGTGTGTGTGTATGTGTGCATGCATGCAGACTTAAAGCAAACCCAGTAAACATTATACGTATGTATAGACTGCCTAAAAATTCTGAGTTTGTTCACATGATTCTGGGGCACCCAACAGTGAAGTTGACCTGCATGCTAGAGTCGGGATCATAAGGATCAAATTATGGTACTGATATTCCGTTTAATCTAAAACAAGCTGACCCTGCCAAAGTTGCCTATCAGAACAAGCTGACCCTGCCAAAGTTGCCTATCAGAACAAGCTGACCCTGCCAAAGTTGCCTATCAGAACAAGCTGACCTTGCCAAAGTTGCCTATCAGCTGCAGGACATTAAACTACAAACAGGAGGAACTGCAAAAATGTATGGTTCAAGATAGAGTGAAATAACTGAATGCCCCTTAACAAACAATGCATCATTCCTTAAGAAAAGCAGGCCACTTAATTTGTTGTTTGACTTGTTTTGGAAAAATTATCCCCCTTTATACACATTTCATGCCTAGTGGAAAAAGTTAGTCCCTCCATAAACCATGTTTGATGCTATGGAAAAAGTCAAAAGCCCCTAAAAATAAATCATGTGTTGTGCCCTGGGAAAAGTAAACCCCTTAATAAACCAGGTGTCATGCCCTGATGAAAGAAGGCCCCTTAATAAATCAGGTGTCATGTCTATGGAAAAGTAGACTCCTTAATAAACCTTTGGAAAAGCAAACTTCTTAAGAAACAGTGCAACCGTTCTCCTAAAGTTCAAACGTTTTTTAAAGTTCAAATGTAAATGAACATGTACATTTATCACGTTGAGTACTCTTTACTTTGTCAATGTATTATTTATAACATTTCTTTTTAAAAAAATCTTTCTGATTAACTTTTTTGTAAATTTAATGTTCATTTATGTATACAATTATATTTCAATCCACAAATATTCCTGCTGAACATTTACAATTGAATGTTAAAGTGAATGATATTCCATGTATTTGTAACTCAATCATGAGCAAATTATTACTCTGCTGAGATTTACAGCCAGATTGCTAGTAAGGGTAGACAAGTTTGTTTTGTAGGTCATCCTGTTGGAAGAGATGACCTATACCTAGAGAACTGTAACCCATTTTCAAAAGTAAACTACTTTCATTCTTTGCAACTCAGCTGAAACAAACTAAGAAAAATCAATATTCTGACAAAGTTCAAAGAGTTTTTTGTTGTTGTTGTACAACGTTTTAAATGACTGTTTTGAACATTATTACCTTACTTCTACCAACAATGTCACCATATTGTCCTAATCTGGTGGGAAAGAGGTCCTTTTGCTCTAAAATAAAGCTCAGCATGGATCCTGTAGAACCTGTTTTATAAATAGCATGCCCAAAGAATCATTCCTGTAAAGGTTGATCCAATCTGACCAAGTGATTTTGCACAAGCTGAAAATTGCAGATGTGGATGGGCTGACATTTAATGGAAATAGACAAAGGACATGAAAGGACATGAGTGATGCAGAGGCACATCATAACTTCACTATGGAAGCCATATCATTGCAAAAGAAGCCATGTCTGGCAAAATTTTGACAGAGCATTTCTGAAGTAACACTCCTACCAGGTTTGATTAAAAATAGCTCAGTGGTTCAAAAGAAGCAGTTGAACATAGGTTTTCTATATTTCTGCTAAGGAAGCCACAGTTTGTTAGGAAAGCCACCCACATGGAAAATTTTAACAGAGATTGCCCTAACAAACAGTGTTCTAAGTTTGACTCAAAATCGGCCCCGCTGTTATAGAAAAAAAGTTCCAAAATAAATTTACCACCAGTTGTTAGGGGAGCCATCCCAACATACATTTGCTAGAGCATGTCATAATAAACATCCCTACCAAGTTTGATTTCTATGGGCTCAGTTATTCTGAAAAATAAGTTGAAAATGTTTTTCATATAATTGCTATGGAAACCAAAAGTAACTGTCCAGAGAGTCACACAATTTTGATAATGCATGTCATAAGAAACACTTCACCAAATGTGATTTAAATTGGCTTTACTTTTCTATAAAATAGGTTTCACAACTTGTACCTAAGGAAGTCACATCATTGCTGGGAGAGTCACCCCTGACACAATTTTGACAGTGCATTTGCTAAGACAGATTCCTACCAACTTTGAAAAATTGTCTGATCCATTCTGGAGAAGATGAAAACATCATTTCCAATTAGGCTGCTATCAAAGCCATGCCATATTCTGGTCCTGGAGAAGCTTAACATAATCAATGCTGACAGATGACACATGATGGACAAGTAACGATGGATGATGGACATTGGATGCTGGGCCATACCATAAGCACACTTGACCTTACTGACATGTGAGCTAACAAAACTGGAAAAGACAGACAAATGTAGCCATGAATGCCATACCTCCTTCTGCAGTTCTAACAAAGGTGAAGGATGCTGGACCCTTGTCAGCATCATTAAAAGCTCGCACTGATATTTTGTAGTTTGTAAATGGCTGCACTCCCTGGATAATCACTCTCTGAAAATAATAAAAGATCATTTAATTTTGATAAATACTGACCTCAGGATGTTGCATAAAAACTGCAGAGACAAGTGTCTTGCAACACACATCATGTTGGGTAGAAAATCAAATCCCCAGACAGCTCTGAGATATGCACAGATATAGCTACTAACTAAACTTATGTTAAGATCTTGATGAAAAAGGTCAGGATGTGCTGGTCAAGGCCCAGATTTAAAATATTGCAGTAACAAATGTGTGACCTTTATCGCTGGTCTAAAGGTTGAGTTTTGATTTGGTTTGGTTTGTTCCATAGTGTAGCAATACAAGTAGGTTATTTGGTGTCAAAGGCAACTGGAGTCAAGTGCTTGACCAAGAACACAGCAGAGTAACTGACCCAGTCTTGTCTGATGGTAGGATTCAAACCTGCACCATTTCATTCACAAGTCCAGCATGCTAACCACTGAGCCACCGTAGCTCCTGAAGGTTAAGTGAGAATGTCACAAAATAAATTGCATGCTTTTTGTTTAATGGCACTTGTAACAGATTATTGCCCATGTCATTCCTTTTAACACATTACTGCCAATATCATTCCAAGCAATGGGGAGTTAAGTGCCTTTCAGAAGGACACACCAAGGCAACCAACCTGGGCTGTCCTGGGTAGTTACTGAACCCACAACTCTTGGATTATGAATTTGACATGATAACAACTGCGCTACCATGACACCCCCAAATAAACTGTTCTAGCTTCAAAATGATTTGTCCCAAGATTATGTCTTAAAGTGGTATATAGGTGTATTGTCGAGCGTATGTTAGTGAGAAGAGAGACATTGCAGTTACTTTTCTTTTGGCATTTTATGATAGTTTTTGTTAAAAATTTCAATTTCTATTTATTTTCAGAACCTCTTCTTATATTCTTTTCATGCTTGGCATGAATCAGTTTGAAGATAGTACAGTTCTTTCTGTGACATGCTGCTTTCCTCTTTTACTATAGGGTCATGGTCCCAGTATATTATCCTGACTTTACAGTACTGCAACCTGTTTACTCTGACAGACGTTTATCACTAGTTCCTCAGATTCATGTCCATATTTTTAGCTATCTGTCCTTGGTAGGGGGTGTCTTCCAAAAACTGACAGCTGATCTAGCACAAATATTTTTAAACGTGTAACAAAGTATTTATGTGACTGCATTTCTATCATACTTGATCCTTTATCAGAAATGCCACCATTACCCCAATCAATATAGCCCGCTTCCATGAATTGGCTGACACAAGTTAACAATACTTGGTGCATACCTTCATGTGTAAGATACTTTAATCTGTTACTCAAAGTCATCATAAATCCCTCTCCTTTATTTTTACTTGTCACCTTACTTATAATCTGACAGATGCTTAAACATATCACAATAAAGCATTTTCAAGTGCTTCTGGGACTGAGTTGGAGAATCTAATAAATGCATAGAACTCTGATATGCTCCATCTTTAAGGAAAGAAACTTTAAACTTACCAGTATAATTGAAACATTCAACAGAGGCTCACATTAAATGTGAACTTTCTATAGAAATTACATCAAGTCATAGCACTAAACAGCTCTAATATTGCTTAGCAGCCAACAAATTTCTTTTAAAAGCAAACTGAATTAAACTTGATGTGCAGAAGTCATTGCAGCTTTCCATCATTATAATGTGGTACACGGGGTCCATAACTGAAGACCAAACTGTTAATCTGATCCATGACACATTGAGAATAGTGTAGTATACCAAACCACCACATCCCAACAATAGCAAATTATACCGAACCGCGGTGTAACACAACTTATCAATTTTTTAAAAAAAACGGTGTTTTGAAATGGAAATAATGATAAAATGCAAGTCTTCATATTGTTTTATTTTTCAACTCATTGTTGTACACTAGTACAATTTTGGACACAGGGTCCATAATGGTACCATGTTATATCTGGAACTGCATTGTAATGAGGTGCATTATAATAAGGCAGAGCTACTTTTTCTTATTTGACATATTAGTTTTCTTTATTACCCAAATGCCAAGCATCCACAAAGCTGAATCATGGAATTTAATCTAGTGAAAAGGTTATTCTGCAAAACTCATTTTTCTTTGAGCCATAAGAACCCTAACCTTTGACCTATTTGACCCAAAAAGCAAAAGGTCTTTTCCATACCTTAAATGCAAGCCCTTCATAAACTTCAGCTAAGGTACAAAGTCTAGAATTAAGGTCATAAAGCAAAAAAAAATATCTACTTTGGTAACAGTGACTTTAACCTTTGACCCACACCCCCATCAATATGTATTTTTCTTACACAACATATAAGTCATCCACAAATGTTAGTGAAGGTACTTAGTCAATAACTGAATTTTTTAAATGCACAAACCATGTTTCTTTCTTTCAGTGACAGTGACCTTGAATTCTGACACTTTGATCAAAAGGCTTTATCCTTGCCCAAAGTATAAGCTATCTACAAAGCTCGATCCAGATCTGTGATGTAGAAGTTATTGTGCAGAAACCATTTTTCTTGTTTCAGTCAGTGACCTTGACAATTGACCTTTTGGCCATGACATGGACAGCATTCTTTCTTACCCCAAGTGTAAGCAATCCACAAAACCAAAGCTTAATAACAGCTGAAGGTAGACAACCTGAGTTATTGTGCTGAAATGAAACTGATAAAAGACTGACAAACAATACATTCAAAACAGGTGTATAATTGTTGCTGTTGTTACGGATTCAATGCCATTTTTTAGCACAATGACCCACAGAAAACATAGAAGACTACTGGCAAGCGTTTTCACATGCCCATGTTATCCAAGCCCATGGCTCAATCCCATGCAGACAGGTGAGATGTCAGTGATCTGTAAATGCGAGTGCCTTAGTCTACTCTGCCCCCAGGGTCCAGACAGGTGTATAAAACATATGCCCCACAGCAATGCTTTTAGTGACAAAAAGACAATCTACATAAATTGTAATTATTCCAATGCAATGTAACCCAAACATGAAGCTGCAAAAGGTGTGAGGGAAAATCAAAACAAAACAATACAAAAGCAAATGAGGGTCAGTAAAATAATTACCATGTTTTCTGTTACCAGAAAAGTATGATATTAAAGATTATACAAAACAATGATCAAATACACCTCTCCCTTGAAACTCAGGCACAACCAAGTCCAAAAATACAGACCACAACTTTAGCGAGTATGCAAGTTACTGAAAGACGTGTGAAAAATTTAAGAAAAAGATTAACAGTGTGAGTAAAAACACTGTATTAAGTTATATTACTAATGTTAGTAAGACCATAAAAATTTCTTACTATTTTTACTAACACAAACAATATTTGGCAATACAGAATGCACACTATATTATAAACATAATGGCACTGACTTGCTTTAAGCAAATATCAATATTAGTTTCACACAATGGATCCCAATTACAAGTCTGTTAAAATCTTTCACACAGCACATACACTTAATTGTTATTAATAAACTCCAAACTTATTAAATGTCCTTTTTTCAAAAGAAAAAGGTACAAATTAAACACAACATATTTACATTAAATAGTTCTCCAAGTTTGCTTGAAATTACTACTTTCTTCCCTCCAACTTGCAGATGAAGCTGAATTGATAAACATAGAGCCTATCATATATGGAATTTAGGAGAAAATATATTGTAAAGTCAGACCAAAGGAACTTGGAAAATGTTAAATAAATTAGATAAATTAATAGGAAACGTTTTGCATTGAATATAATTTAATTTCTACTTCCAAATGCACTGGTCAGAAAGGGACTTCTGTGTAAGCCATGATATATGTATACGGCAAGAAAGAAATCTATCTTGGCAAGAGGTGAACACAACTACTTAACATTTGTTAGTAAAGCCTAAACTGTAGGTCATAGTGACTTAAATTCTTTGATTGTCTCAGAATAGTAGTATAGGACAGAGATGTACCCAATTATCAAGTTTCATGATTATAATAGAAACACCACCAAGTACAGTAGAACCTATCTTGAAAGACTGCCAAAAGTTATGGTGTCTCAAGACAGGTGGTCTCTCATAACAGGTCATACCACTATATAATCAATAAATCTCTGCACTGAGAATATGGTCTTTCAAGACAGTGGTCTCACCTAGCAGTGGTCTTTCAAGACAGGCTTTACTGTAATAGAACTTTCAACACCAAATTTCAAATAAAGTCACTGAAACATGAAATATAGGTCACATAGATCTCTTTTGCAGCATGGGTGAAATACTTATTAAGACTCACCAAGATTCATTATTTAGGTTGGACAGTATGCAGATAGAATGCCTAAAGGTAATGTAAACGTGACCTATATGCAAATATCTTAAGCAAAGCCAGTCAAAGATGATAGATAGGTCACAATGAGAATTTATTGTAAGGGTGTGGCACAAACCAAGATGCAGATCACTACAAATTTCATGATTCTAGCATGAAGAAAGCCTGAAAAGTGAACACAAAAGTTAAGTCAATCAAGCATAAATATGGGCCATAAAGACTTGCAATGAGAGAGTACAGCTCATAAAAAAAACAATATCCATTTCATGAATGAAGACAGGTCAGTACATACACAGCATGCAAAATAACAAGACAGGTCAGTAAGTACACAGCATGCAAATTATCAAGACAGGTCAGTACATACACAGCATGCAAAATATCAAGACAGGTCAGTACAGACACAGCATGCAAAATATCAAGACAGGTCAGTACAGACACAGCATGCAAAATATCAAGACAGGTCAGTACATACACAGCATGCAAAATATCAAGACAGGTCAGTACAGACACAGCATGCAAAATATCAAGACAGGTCAGTACAGACACAGCATGCAAAATATCAAGACATGTCAGTACATAAACAGCACGCAAAATATCAAGACAGGTCAGTACATACACAGCATGCAAAATATCAAGACAGGTCAGTACAGACACAGCATGCAAAATATCAAGACAGGTCAGTACATAAACAGCATGCAAAATATCAAGACAGGTCAGTACATACACAGCATGCAAAATATCAAGACAGGTCAGTACAGACACAGCATGCAAAATATCAAGACAGGTCAGTACATACACAGCATGCAAAATATCAAGACAGGTCAGTATATACACAGCATGCAAAATATCAAGACAGGTCAGTACATACACAGCATGCAAAATATCAAGACAGGTCAATACATACACAGCATGCAAAATATCAAGACTGGTCAGTAAATACACACATGCAAAATATCAAGATCGGTCAGTACATACACAGCATGCAAAATATCAAGACAGGTCAGTAAATACACAGCATGCAAAATAACAAAAGTGATCATAAGCAATACATAAACACTTAATCTGTCAGTAGAATGTAAAAGGCAGGTTGTGGTGTCTTTTCTGTATGGTTCTCATCCTTACAGACATGTATATACTCACAAAGTTTAGTGATTGTTGCATGAACAGTTAAAATAAAGTAAAATTAAAATAGAAGTTTTAACCAAAGTCAGTAAAGTATGAAATACACAAAGAAACCATTAAAAAAAAACATATTTTTAAAAAAAAAAACATTGGTAAACAGGATAATAGCTGACATCCTACTATGGAGTATAACTTGGTCAGATTTTGTTTAGTTATTTGTACATTGTATATTTTTATTTGTGGGGTTTTGAGTTTCACTGCAAGAGTTTTCACACATAAATTATTTCAATTCATGTGACAGACAGATAGTCTGCATGATTGGTGCACTTGTGCAGCCTGGCAGCATCACTGATGCCCTCTAGGTCAAACATAAATATTTTATTATGAATAAAAACATATTGTGACCTGATTTTTATTGTGTATAAATTACTGCTTATACACTGTTTTAGCATATTTTATATGCAATACATGACAGCGGTCTTTTCATTTCTATGTAGGTCAGAATGCTAAAAATACACTAATACTTATGAGTTTGTATTAATAGATTAAATGTCAGCCAATTAAAAGCAGCTTCTGTATTCACATGCATCTTTGTTTTGACAGTACTTTGTTTTGCAGGAGGGATAGTGACATGGTGCACAGCCTATGATTTGATAGATTTAAGATGACTACTGTACTACCTTTACTACCACCCACATCACCACTACCACCACCACTGCTACTACTACTACTACTGTTGCTTATTCTACTACTCTTAAGATATTTGACAGAATTCTCATAACATAGAGTCACTTAGCATAAAACATGTATCTATCGCTCTGTGATGAAGTCGGTGTGCAGTGTTGCCTACCTCTTTACTTCCATCTATCGTGATTGGAATGATTATGTTTTCTCCCACAACTTCATACTGAATCTCGTAGCCCTGTAGATTTCCATTAATGGTGTCTTGTGGGGGAGCTTGCCAACTGATCTCAATTTTGTCACTCTCCACACTGCGGGCTGTTAGATTGAGAGGTGGAGAACTTGGCCCTGAAACGAGAAATACACTATAACTGCATATTAAGTGGATATCTAGGTATTATGATGACTGATTGATTCATTTGTGTTCAAAAGCACATGAAAACATGATTGATTATAAGAAATAGATGGCTCAGCCTATCTAATAATTAAGGGTCAAACAATACACATGTACTGATATTAACATGATGCACAGGCTATGATTTGATAAATATCAATACACATAAAGACTAAAGCAGCACTCACTACCGGTAACAATTATTTATGGACATTTAAGAATAAAGCTAACTTTTATAAGGTGTACATCATTTTGAATCAAGTTAAACCTTTAGTACTAATATATCAAAATGAAAAAATCCACTGGTGAATCACTTCACCCCTACTAAATATCTGGCATCAAGGTGTACTTACATGCATTGTTATTTCTAATCTACTTCTTGTATTAGTATAAAAACAATACATAACCAAACAATATGTGCCATATATTTTCAGTATAGATAGATTATCTCCCTCACGTATTTCCTTTAGGACACTGAAAGAACCTTTTCTCTTGTTCCTTCTCATTTTTGGTAAATGTGGCATAATTAGCTCTATGGAAGATACAACAATAGGGACATAGGGTTACAAACATGTCCAAAACAGTCCATTACTTAAAATCTGATGTAGATATATGATGTATTGGACATGTGTATATATATATGTATATATACATATGTACTCCACCCATGCAGTCTACATGTAATTTACCTATGGAAGTCTACAGATACTATACATGTATTAAATCCATGTAGTCTGTATATACTTCATTTTCATAGTGGGAATAATAAGCATACGATTGTCAGAAAAGAAGCATAAGTATCTTGCTGGTGTGTACGCATGGATGAGGTCAGATAGGTATGTTGGACTGGAGTCCAACAGTGAAACGTAGCATAGAGAACAAATTTTGTGTTTGATTCTGGATCGAATGGATAGCCAGTGTAGGATACAGAGCAGCAGGAAGCTGTGCTCAGATCATGGTACTCTAAGTATGATCCGAGCAGCTGTGTTTTGAACTTTTTGAAGTTTCTGAAGTAGATATTGCGATGAACCAGGCAGAATTGAGTTACAATAGTCCAGTCTTGAAAGTACTAATGAACATACAAGTGTTTTAGTGGCATCAACTGAAAGATATTTGCGAATGGAGCTGATGTGTTTCAGCTCAAAATAGGCAGCCTTGCACATGTTCATGACATGATGGTGCAACGTGAGAGTACTGTCCAGAGTGACACCTAGGATTCATACTGTGTGAATTTAGTGTTGGTGTTGCTGATATTTATTGTTCGAGGTAAAGGATGTGACTCAGAAAGTCTTTTTGTTGTGATCAGAATGGCCTCTACCCATGTAGTCAATATGTACTCTATATGAATTCTACCCATGTACTCTATATGAACTCTACCCATGTAGTCTATATATACTCCATATGAACTATACCCATGTAGTCTATATATACTCTATATGAACTCTACCCATGTAGTCTATATGTACCCTATATGAACTCTACCAGTGGACTAGTGCAACGTGAGAGTACTGTCCAGAGTGACACCTAGGATTCATACTGACTGTGTGAATTTAATGTTGGTGTTGTTGATATTGTTCGAGGTAAAGGATGTGACTCAGAAAGTCTTTTTGTTGTGATCTGAATGACCTCTACCCATGTAGTTTATATATACTCTATATGAACTTTACCTGTGTAGTCTATATGTACTCTATATGAACTCTACACATGTAGTCTATATATACTCTATATGAACTCTACCCATGTAGTCTATATGAACTCTATATATACTATATAAACTCTACCCATTTAGTCTAAATGTACTCTATATGAACTCTACACATGTAGTCTGTATATACTCTATATGAACTCTACACATGTAGTCTATATGAACTCTATATGAACTCTATCCATGTAGTCTATATATACTCTATATGAACTCTACACATGTAGTCTATATATACTCTATATGAACTCAATCCATGTAGTCTATATATATTCTATATGAACTCTACCCATGTAGTCTATATGAACTCTATATGAACTCTATCCATGTAGTCTATATATACTCTATATAAACTCTACCCATGTAGTCTATATATACTCTATATGAACTCTACCTCTGTAGTCTATATATACTCTATATGAACTCTACACATGTAGTCTATATGTACTCTGTATGAACTCTACCCATGTAGTCTACCATATATACTCACGTATAAGCTGAATAATTTAGGAAAAAATAAAAGCCTGGAAGAAGAGGGGGGGTGTCAGCTTATCTGCAGGCCAATGTCTAAACTTGACAGTTTTTAGGTCTTTTTGTTGACTAGTCTAATGGCTGTAAATCTTGGGACACGAAATAATAATTGTTTCCGTGTCCTACAACACAGGCATGTTAAATGAGTAACTCTCACTGATCCGACAATTATTAAACTGGTATTGATTTTGTTATTATTTTGCATGTGCATATTTTCTGATTTCTCCAACATGAAATTAAATAAAGGTAAATACAGACGTCAAATTCACCAGGCAACCAGGCTGAACTATAATCGACAGTAATCACCCAGTGGAAAGCGTGCTTAGCGTCACTTAAATCCTTATTTATTCCCAAACATATATGATGCAGATTTTGCTTTATTCATTGTTTCAACCAAATTGTGATCTTCCAGATAATGTTTCAGCTAGTCCTTAATAGGTGTTTCATTTGTGTTGAATCACATGCTCACGAGTTACTCATTTTCAATAATATAAGTGATCGTACAAACTGAGATAATATTTTTAAAAATGTATGCACGTTTCATTGTACAAGTCACATATCCAGAATAATTTACATGTTCACGAAGAGTGGTAATAATAAAGGCTAAAATTCTCATAGAGATCAGTTAAGATCAACATCAATCAGTTTTAGTTTTGTGTTTTGGCTGAACAAACATCATAGCTTTCCACACAATGGAAAGCTTGATGTTTCGGTATCTCCTGTGTTGATAGTTGGCGAATTTGTCTTTTGTTTTGCGACAGCAGTACAGGCAAGTAAATCATTAAAATCCTGAAACTGGCTTATGTTAAGTGGGAATTTTGACAGGTAACTATACCAGTACATTGATGTGTAATTCCATAATATTAGCATGATTACCATAGTTTTGTAAAGCGGGGTGTAAGGAATACCTATAAACTTTTCAAAAGCTAAGTAGGGAGACTGAATAAAAAAATAGATACTGGGACCTAAAATCAGGAGGATTTTCATGACATTTTGAAAGCCTTGTCTTCACTAAATATTGATTGATGTTCCTGGTCCAATATGCATGAAATTTGCAAAAAAGATTGCCGTTTCTCCGTGTGATGTGTCCTATTTTCCCCCAGGACATGCCCTATTTTCATATTTTGGTCAGCTGTGGTCAAACTGCACAATAGCTAAAGATTAGTCTTAAATAAACAAGCAAGAAAGTCAGTGTGACTAATTAAAAGTTAATCCTTATTGATGCAACTATTTTATGAAAACAACTGGCAAAAAGAAACTACGTTCTACACTATTGTGTGTTATGCAAACACCAGCGATTGATTGGCAAATAAAGGATTCCCAATTTTGTTGAACTAAGGGTACCTAAATAGGCAGCCTTATGGTACTGTACATGTGGCAACTATTTTCCCCTCGTTGTATATCCAACCTTATTTCCTTATTGTCAACTCATAAAGCATTTAGTATTGTTTACTATAAAATATGTACTGTATTCTGAATTAGTTTTTTGAGGACATATTTGCTGCACAGTATGTAGCTTCATTCCTTCTTTTAATTTAATGATAGTAATTAACATAGGTATATACGGTATAAAAATGCCAGGTGTTCACTCATGTAAGTTTCTTTCGTGGGAATGGCACTATAGCATATGGAGTTACAGCATTCGTAGTGATCATTCCTCGGACTGAAATTAATTGTGGACAATTTTATTGTTGTGGTTTTTTTTTTGTTGTGGTTTATTTTTTTTATGTTTGTATTGTTGTAGAGGTAAAAAAAAGATCATTAATGTATGCGAATAATGTTTAAACATAACATTCTATTTAGTAAAGAAGCGAATTCTTTCTAGTAATTATTTTGTCACAATAATAATTCACAGGTGATATAAATGTAGTACTTTTCTTGTTTAGAAGAATTGACAATTGAAGACATAATGTAATAATCAGGAGTTCTCTACAAAATTATTAGAATTGGGAGGTAGGCATGGAGTTTTTTTTCCCTCCCGGCATGAAAGTTGACAGGTATGGTGTAAGGTTGCTTACATCAAAGCAAACTACAACTCAGCTTTTATGGTATTAGCTTCATTTTTGAAGCATTATTTCTGAAACTTCATTATTGTATTTCGGAGATATCATTAAAGTTTAGCACAATGGTGCCCATGATTCGACTCCAAGGGATGTACTTAATTCAGCGCGTAATCAATCCTACAATGTACATGTGGTGGTGCCATTAAGAAAATATGTTCAGTAGCCTAATTGCGAGCATTGAATCGAACCGTATTGTTGTTCATTATGTTGTCATACTGGGATTACATTTTACTGAGTTAGGTATTAAAAATTTCAAAGCAAAGTAAATTTGTAATTACCAGTACGCTGATATGCAATAATGTATAAACAAACAATCGACTCAAAAGGGAGAGGTAGTGTTACAGCAACTTGCAATTGCTAAATTCTTGTTATTGTTCAATCAAATTATACACAAATCTGAATTAGGCAGAAACAACAAGAAAACAGAAATATAAATAAATTACTTTTCAAACAAGTTTATACCATTTCTTTTTAATAATCATGCATGCCAACCTCGAGATAATTACACATGTAATTTTTTAAAATAAACGTTTGCCTAAATAAAAGCATTTAGAACTTACCTCGTGCATCTTGAGATGTCTCGGAGTCATGAGTCAGCTTATACACAGATAATGCACTTGTTAGTGTTTATGCCTGCTCAGTTTGGGGGTCGGCTTATACACAAACGGGATTATACCCAAGTATATATGGTATATATACTCTATATGAACTCTACCCCTGTAGTCTATGTATACTCTATATGAACTCTACCCCTGTAGTCTATGTATACTCTATATGAATTCTACCCATGTAGTCTATGTATACTCTATACGAATTCTACCCCTGTAGTCAATATATACTCCATATGAACTCTACCCATGTAGTCTATATGTATACTATATGAACTCTACCCATGTAGTCTATACATACTCTATATAAATTCTACCCATGTAGTCTATATATACTCTATATGAACTCTACCCACGTAGTCTATATGTACTCTATATGAACTCTACCCATGTACTCTATATGTACTCTACCCATGTACTCTATATGAACTCTACCCATGTAGTCTATATATACTCTACCCATGTAGTCTATACATACTCTATATGAGCTCTACCCATGTAGTATATACATACTCTATATGAACTCTACCCATGTAGTCTATATATACTCTATATGAACTCTACCCATGTAGTCTATCTACACTCTATATCAGTTCTACCCATGTAGTCTATATATACTCTATATGAACTCTACCCATGTAGTCTATATATACTATGTATGAACTCTACCCATGTAGTCTATACATACTCTATATGAACTCTACCCATGTAGTCTATACGTACTCTAAATAAACTCTGCCCATGTACTCTATATGAACTCTACCCATGCACTCTATATGAACTCTACCCATGTAGTCTGTATATACTCTATGAACTCTACCCATGTAGTCTATATATACTCTATATGAACTCTACCCATGTAGTCTGTATATACTCTATATGAACTCTACCCATGTAATCAACATATACACTACTCCATCCATATAATCTATATATAATCACTCATGCTCTAAATAAAATCACATGTACTCTACCCATGCAGTCAACATATTTTCTATATGTACTCTACCGAGGCCCCGAGTGACTGAGTGGTCTAAAGTGTTCACCATTACATCTCACTGCCATCTCACGTGGGTTTGAGTTCCAGGTTCAGCCAATCTGGGTATGTAAGAAAGCCTGCCAGTAGCTTTTCATGGGTTGGTGGTTGTTTCCGGGGTTTTCCCCATGTTCTTCCTCCACCATTTATACTGGCCATCTTGTGCTGAAAAATGGTTAAACCATACAATAACAACATGTACTCTACCCATAAAATAAAAATATAGTCACATATACTCTAAATATGCTCTACATATACTCTCTCTATGCAGTCCACATATAGTCAAGTGTATTCTACCCATGTACTCTATATGTACTCTACCTATGCAATCTACATTTAGTCACATGTACTCTATGCAGTCCACATATAGTCAAGTGTATTCTACCCATGTCCTCTACATATACTCTACCTATGTAGTCTACATAGTTATGTCTATTCTACCCATGTACTCTACATATACTCTACCTATGCAGTCTACATATAGTCATGTGTACTCTATGCAGTCCACATATAGTCAAGTGTATTCTACCCATGTAATCTACATATACTCTACCTATATAGTCATGTGTACTCGTACAGTCCACATGTAGTCAAGTGTATTCTGCCCATGGTACTCTACATATACTCTACCTATATAGTCATGTGTACTCTATGCAGTCTACATATAGTTAAGAGTATTCTACCCATGTACTCTACATATACTCGATGTAGTCTACATAGTTATGTCTATTCTACCCAATGCATATACTCTACCTATGCAGCCTACACAGTCACATGTACTCTATACAGTCCACATACAGTCAAGTGTATTCTACCCATGTACTCTGCATATACTCTACCTATGTTGTCGACATAGTTATGTCTATTCTACTCATGTACTCTACGTATACTCTCTGCGTGGGTTCGAGTCTAGGATTCGGCCAATGTGGGTATGTGAGAAAGCTTGCCAGTAGCTTCTCGTGGGTCAGTGGTTCTTCCTGGGGTTTTCCCAGGTTCTTCCTCCACCATTAATACTGGCCACCATACATAGCCTATCATGTGCTGCAAAAATGGTGTTAAACCCCACAACAACAACTACATATACTCTGCCTATGCAGTCTACATATAGTCACGTGTACTCATTTGCTTTGAAAGCTGTATGCTCTTTAAATTAAAACAGCATGTCTGAGTATTAAGTTGTTACACATAAATAACAGCTACAGGTTATAAAAACTCTTCACTGTTACTTCAAATCATTAAGTAATATCTCTTATCATAAAAACACTCTTAACATTCCATAAACCTCTTCATAATGCACTCTCAATTTGGTTTAAGGTTTCCATTTACTGAACCCCTCATTTTTCTAATGTAAAAATATAGCCCTGAAAAGCAAATTACTGTGACTTCCTTTATTCTTGTAAAGAGTAGTACCCTCCAGAGTGAACACACCATTTAAGTTTTGAGTGTACAAGAATTGGAGAAACTGACCTAATGCAAAAACTTCACACAGATGCCTATACAAGCAATGAATTCTTCCTCTTAACAAAAATGCTGTAAGAAAAGAGACACCTATGTCTTGTCAATGGTTCCCATTGGGGACAAAAATGTACAAACATAATCATTATAGATATACACATAATTATTTATAACTGATTCAAATCATTTAAAGCTAGTCTCATGAATACAATGCAATTTTATACCTTTTTTTATAATTTTTATTTGGAATCATTTTTTAATAAATATTTTTGCTTTAAAGAAAAATGAATTTACCATACCCCAATCCTGGGTACTTAATATTTATAAAGAAAAAAATACAAGAAAATGAATCAAAAGATAACACTTTCAAGGGAGGTAATGTTAGTAACAATTTAACTTGGTAACTGAAAGAAGGCCCATATGATATGCCATTTAGCTCTTAAGATCTTGCAAATGAATTTATTTTTACGGATATAATGTTTTTGTGGTTTTGCAAAAAACAATTTTTTGGAGTCTTTTTTGTTCATATGAAATACTACTGTGTTAGAGGTTTGGTCACCTTGTAATAGGCTACACTGCACATAATATTTTTACTATATGAACATAACAGCCATATGAAAGTATGGGACCAATAAACTTCAATTCATGGATATGATAGTGGAGAGGTCCTATTTTTTACACAGGCTGATACTCATTCATTTGAATTATTATCTACATGGTTTTGTAGCAACCCACAAAAACAGTATTCCCAAAAATAAAGAAAATTTCACAGTAAATAATAAACAGTGTGCCAAAATAGTCTGAGCAGGACAGGTACTAGAGTTTGGTTTGTGCAGTGGGGAAATACATGAAGCTTAACACTGTTAAAAAGATGGTGAAAAATATGAAGACCTAAAAAGGTTAAAATAAAATAAAAGTCCAAGAATCATTCACCAATTAAACAAAAAATTAAGGAGAGTGTCTTTGATTATTTCAGAAAGAGAGTAGGGACCAGTCTACATAATTTGGAAGGTTTGTAATTATAAAGTAAAATCATCATGACTCTTAACTGCATTATTTATAAAAGAAAGTTTAGTAGTTATATCGGATGATCACACTGGTCTGTGTGTTTTAATCCATCAACTGACATTTATAATATTTGACAGAATACTGTACATGCCTTAATAACATCAGTGCACACTCTTCTCTTTGGTAAAAACATGCATAAAATAGTCTCTTCTAAAAGCACACATCTCAATACCAGCATTCCAGGTTGGAGGAAGGCAACTTCTAAGATCAAACATGAAATACATGATCTTCTCAAAAGCTACAATCATGCATGCCTAATGTGTTGTAATCACTTACATTTGTGGTTTAAATCAAGTCTCAAAAATATATCTTATATGGGTTTTATTAGGTATAACCATATTGGGAGGCAGAATGCATCTTCAGAGCTTATTAGCTTGGTTTGGTTTGGTGTTGTATGGCACAGCAACACAAATAGGTTATTTAGTGCCAAGGCAAATGGAATGAAGTGCAATAAGCACAGACACACCATGGCAGCTGACCCACATTGATCTGATGGTAGCATCTGGACCCAAACCCTCTTGGACACAAATCATAATCACTAACCACCTCAGTCACCTTTCCTACCCTTCAGCGTTAAGAGTGACAGTGCCTGAGATACTGAAATAATCATAAAACCTATTGCAGCTCAATTCAGTGTGAAATAAAAGTCACAGTGACCCAGTCTGAACTAAAGGGTGTAATACCCCTTTTGAGGTATCCTCAGATCAAGTTAAATTTACTTAACAATACAGGCAATATTTTTGAGAAAATGAGCAAAAATATTATTTGTGGAAAATAAACACAAAGTTAATCAATGTGACTGATGCCAGACAAAAGCTGTGAAAGATCTTAACCCCTTGACTGGAGCTGCCTTGCAATCCAGTCCAAAAGGTGAGATCTTGTACCAAGCATGCAGTGTTATTAATAATAATACAACTTTAGATACGATGAGTAACTTTAAAATCTAGTGCATAACAGTGTTTAAATATTATAACCAATGCAAAGAATATGAACTTAAAACATTTACTTTCAAATACGCTGAATTAAAGATAGTCAACAACAACAAAAAAGAAAACTTTTACCAAACCTTCTTCTGGAAATAATGCTGTTGAGAATCAGAGCAAAAATATCTTAAGAACAAATGCAGCCTGTATATTATGTTAAAATGTTAATTACAGAAATGTTCTCAGTTACTCAACTAAGTTATGCATTCTTGCTGTTATTTACATTTCAAACAGTACACTAGATCATGCCTTGAAAGACCACTACTTCTACCTAAACATCATGTTCTCTTAAGACAGGTGGTCTCTTATAACAGATCATAACTGAATATAATCAATAAATTCAGTTACTGACAGTATGGTTTCTTAAGACTGATGATCCCTGATAGCAGTGGTCTTTTAAGACAGGTTTTACTTTATCATATACACTTTTCTAAAGGACGAAACTTGCAATGTGTGACCTCAGTGACCCTGAAGCACAAAATGCAAAAATATTTACACAAAAAGATGATGCATACATATACATTCTGACATGGCAGAAAAAAGTTTTACACTCATCATACTCAAATGCATAGTCAGTGCCTTTCTAATGCCCAGATCTAAGTCATTAATTGCTACTAATTATTCCAAGATCCAGTATTAGCTTGCTTATTACTGTGTTGTCCATTCCTACAGACAAAATATATGTACCATCCCAATATTCTTTACCTGTCAGAAGCCATCCTGGAACTAAAATTGAGTAGGTGAAACAGCATCTTAACACACTCAATGTTTTGTTATGTTTTAAAACTTAACTAGTTTTCCTGATAATATTTATCCATTCAACTATTGTGAAATAACTTTATTTTCCTTGTTGGGTTACTCATTTTTGGTAGATTTGATGGTTGTTACAAGCCATGAAATTTTATATATGTATATAGTTGCATTTTATGCCATGGTTGCATTTCATGGTACTTCAATAAAATAACGGCTATAAGAAGCCAACTAAAGGTAAGCCTGACAAATGTAAAAATGAATTGCATAATAAACCCCTGGAAGATGAACCCTTCCAAATAAATGTAAGCATAAAATCCACAAAATTTAAAGACAGACCCAGCTGTGAGGACAATAAGACCCTGTTACACATCAGAGACAGATCCAAAATTTTAAACAAAATTCACAACAAAAACAGACCATGACAAGAATTTACAAATTTATAGCATTTAAGTATTCAACTTTAAAATGTAAAAACCAAATTGTGAAGAGTATTATCTACTTCCATCACTATGGGCATCATGTGTCTTTAACAGATGTTCTTTAAGCATGGCATCCTGCAAATGAATGGAGTCATGATGGTGCAGCCTTCTGCCTAGGCAGGTGAGACAGAATGCTTCAGCCTACCAGGGTCCAAACTTTTAGGCATGTAGTAATTAGTAGTGCAATGACTAATAGAAAAAATACTGACTGGTCTTATCGTCTTGTCATCTTTTTCTGCAGTATCACTAACTAAATATCTGACAACAGTTCTTTTCATATCTCATTGTTCTGTATGATTTGTTACAGATGATAGCAAATGCAACCGAAATGCATGTAAAAATCAGTATCATCATAACAAGCCATAGTGGGTATTTTTCTGCATGGTGTTATAACTGGCTATAGATAATAACTTAAAAAGCATTTAACTAATATAATGGCTGTGATAGTTAAAATAAAACAAATTACCATTCATACCCAGAAATTTACCCACAATGATCTGTCATATTGACTAATTTGAATAGGAAAATCTATATATTTATATTCATATGCCACAAATCACACTTTAACAGAAACTGAAATACATTTATCTGCTAAGAATAAAGATTCTCTTGTTGCTGAGGCTTGCAGTTATCATTTTGAATTTGGTGAGGTAATTTTGCAGCCATGAGCATTTTTTAATAATAAAAAAATACTTCACCAAACTAAAAATGATAAAGCTTTACAACATAAGAGCAGATATTTTGAGCATTCAAATGAATTTCAATTTCGGACATGTATGATTTGCAACACATGACAACAAACTGACACCATCTTTAATGTCATTGTAGGTAATTTTCTACATGGCACTATAGGAATAACTGATATTAAATTTTCATTTCAGAAATATTTCATCTATATAAGATACTTAAAGTAAAATGTGGTACAAGTCTTAACTAGTGCCTTGCAGAAGATTAAGATACTTAAAATAAAATGTGGTACCGGTCTTAGCTATAATACCTTGCAAAAATTAAGATACTTAAAATAAACTGTGCTACCAGTCTTAGCTATAATGCCTTGCAGAAGATTAAGATACTCAAAATAAACTGTGATACCAGTCTTAGCTATAGTGTCTTGCAGAAATTAAGATACTTAAAATAAACTGTGGTACCAGTCTTAGCTGTAGCGCCTTGCAGAAGATTAAAAGCACTTGCTTGCAAAATTGGCAGATTGGACAGGAATTTTCTTGTTCAACATCATCTACTACACATCATATTTAAAACAGAAACTGAAATTTATTAATTTGCTGAAAATAACTTGGTTCTCATGCTGATCAAAATGGCAACTACAATGCAAGTCTATTAACAATGAACTATGTATGTCCCTAAATTTTATTGATAAATATATACATGTATCTGGACATACTTTCTGGAGGTGTGAAGAAGAGTTCACTTGGACTGCTGGGTAGACTTGATCCTACTGCATTCCTGGCCATGACCCACACCTGGTATGCAGTGTTGGGTCGCAAATCCCTTAAAACAAAATGGTCTGTTTTGCTGTTTACTTCATAGACCTTCAAGTTATCCAAGGGATCACTTTCAGATCTGGAATGAATTTATAGGTACAAAGAGTTAGGGTCCTGAAATCTGGGTTATATTTAGACCCCAATCTGATTAAACTAGATCTCCACAGTCCTACATTAAGATTTGACAGCGACTGCTTAGGGGTCATGTTCTGGTGACCTTTGAACTAGCCAATAGAAAGGCGCCTTTCAAAAATCTGAAAGTGAATCAAATCATTCTGGTACACATTGATGCTCTTCAGCCATACTCCCAAACACAAAGATATAAGACTTCATCTGATTGGCTTATAAAATTAGTGATTATAGTAGTGACATATGTCAAAGAACATGACCCCTAAGCAATCACTGTCAGATCTGCATGAAGGACTGTGGATATCTGCTTTTAATCAGATTGATTTGGACCCCCAAATAAAAGATGAGGCCTAAGAGGGCTCATGACTGCTCAACTGGCTCAAAATAGCCTACTAGTCCTCTTCTTTGCCTCTATTTTTATTGTGCCATATTTGTCCCATATTAGACATTCTGCTTCCTCCATTTTACCTATTTATAAAAGCTGCCTTATGAGTAATATCCATGAATATTTTTGGACTCCAGTTGTTTTGGAAACAGTTTATACAGCACCAGAGAGCTGTACAAGGTGGAGTACTGTCCCACTGCTATAGTGGTGGAACTAATTAGTTTTTCAAAAGACTATTCAATGAGTTTTCAAGGACTTGAAGAAGTTTTCAAGTACTTCCAAATGTTTTCAAGTAGTATTTTTCTTTTGGAAATTGAACTTTCTCCATATGTCACTTTGTTTACCACTATATAAATACCACATATACTTATATGTAAAGTGCAACTGCAGACAACATAGGTCACGTTCTGCAGTCAGATAATGCACTAGCAGATCAGGGTCTATGCTGTTTCTTCTAGTGATTACATCTAACAAACTGCATAGGTTCAGTTCATTATTATATGACATATCTGGGTCTTTGCAGTCTGTAGTTGCTCTCAACTTAAGAGTACCTTAAAAATATGCTCCTAGTTCACCACTATAGTAAAGGGACATTATTCCAACTAGTAAATACATGTCCCGTGTCATTTAATTAACCAAATTTGATCCCATTTTATTTATTTAGTTATTTTTGTTTTTGAAATATATAACAGCAATTATTATTTGTAAGAGCAATATATTTTTGATTTTATCAAGTTTTAAACTGATTGTATTCACTTTGAGAAAATTAAAAGTTTTTCAACAAATTCAAGGACTTTTCAAGAATAACATGAACTTTTCAAAATTTAAGAGATTTCAAGGCATCCTGTAAACTTCAAGTATCTTCAAGATTTTAAAGACCATGGGTAATATATCATTTCATACACAGACACTATTTGTGTCAAACTGGAAAACAAATGTTCCCCTCCTCCTTGTGCCAAAGTTCCCAGATCTTGTATAATAATCACCCCAGTGCCTGTTATTTCAACCAAATAACAAAACAGTTCAAAAAGCATTTCCTGCTTTCTGATCAATATTTGTATCAAGTGTGATTTTTGTTTGGGCTGCACATTTTGTTTAAATAAATCTCATTACCATCAACGATTCGCACACAAAACATTGGAGTATAGTATAAATAGAGAAAGTAAATCAACAATCTTATAAAATGAGCACTGTCTTCCCATGCCCACCATTTATTTATTTTTGAACCGATTTTTGTTTTACAAGGTTATCAGTTCACCCAGTCTAGAACAAAATGTTTTTATACAAAGATAAAAGTTTTGTTTTCAAATAAATCTTCTTCTTGCTCAATACCCAGAATGCCAAGAAAACTGAAACTGGAGAGCCATAAAGATCACATTATACACCTACCCTGTAATTAAAAATGTCAATGTAGGCACTAGTATGATATGGCTGACTTGAGCGATTACTGACCAAAGTACAGTCTTGAACTAAACTTACTGTTCAGAAACCATCATTTTCACTATGGACTTACCATGACCGTAAATGTTTATCTTTAGATCCTGAATCTAAAGGCTTCCTTTTCTTGGAACTCATTGACCTTGACCTTTGACATTTTGATCCAAAAATCAATGGACTTCCTTGATACCTTAAGTGTGTGTGTGTGTTTGATTTAGATTTAAAATGTAGTTTCAACAATTTTTCAGTCATATCGCTATGATGTCGGTGGTGTGACAGTTCGTAGTGATATCTAGCACCTGGGCATCACGCCTGAGACATTTAGCATCATGTCCAATCCAGTCAAATTATTCTGACATCTATTCTGACCAGTCCTAACAGTAACCTCTTAATGCTGAGTGCCAAGTGAGGCAGTTGCAAGTACAATTTTTATCAGTCTTTTGTTTAATGAGCAAGGCAAAATATATATAAGGTATATTAAATGGACGCAGGAAGCTTCTTTTAATTTTCTAATCATCAAAGGTCTCTTACAAAGACTGTCTTTTTTATCTCGGTGAGTGTGAGCAACTGCTTAATTCATCGACACCTGTTTTCAAGTATAATTACACCAGCTGGACAACAAGTCAGTGCTGTGTTTAGCAATCAAAGGTAAAGTTTGATTGTGAATTAAAGGAACATCTAAAAAAACAATCAGAACTTCGACATGTAGCAATGACAGGGGAATCAGTGAGATGTAATACAAATGACAAATTAGATTCCGGATACAGTATTCTTTTTTGGAACATTTTATGTTATGATTCTGTTAATGTTTTTTTGCTAAATATCTACACTAATACATGTATCTTGATCACATACTACAAATGCTAATAGTAATAATACAAGCACAAAATTATAATGATGTTGCTACTAATAATAATAATAGTGCAAATTCTATTCTGTGCACAGTACATGCATTTATCATGAACCAAGTTTTAGAGCTGAACCTACCTTCAGAGGTCATCTGTCTACAAACTTGGCCACTTTGGCTTTTTCCTGTGGATGGCTGCTATCGACAGGTTTTACTGTATTTAATATGTGCTGCTCAGCCAAAAACGTTGATCATGATTAAAATACCTCAGACAACTCACGCTGGTTGAAGAGTTCAAGAACTGCATGCACAGTGACAACATGACCTACCTTGATGAGCAAAAAAGTAGACACTTTGTACTGCTGATGACTATTCTTTGAGTCACCATGTTTCTTTTGTCAACAAGTCTTCCTCTCAGCAGTTCTTTCTGGTAAAATCTACCTCAGCCTCATATAACTATTTCAAATTCTCAATCTGGCACAACTTTTAGGAATCAAAAGTCTCATAAGACTGATCAGAAATCTGTATCTCTTCCTATGTGTATTTATTGGCATGTTATTTCTGATGGCTACATACAGAAAAATAAGCAACATAATAATGATAGAGCTATTCCAAATGCTCTTATTTCTAATAGGCCAAGGTTACAGTCATGTATTGAAAGCAATACATTTGTTGGGTTAAACAAACACCACCTTGATTTTATTATGGAGAATTATGAACCATTTATGTCAATTGGTTCTCTTTCACTTACTGGTGATTCTGCCAAGACTATACCTATTAAAATATTAAGAGACACAGGAGCTTCTCACTCTTTTGTTATCAGGTACTTGGCCCTTGTATGAGAAGTCTTCTTTTAGTGAAGGTGTTTTTATTCAGGGAGTAGAGAATGGATAAGGTTGTGCTTAATCCACTTGTAACTGACAAGTGTTGTTTGGATCAGAACATTAATCCTGTCATGACTGAAATCCCTAATTTATACCCTTCTTGTGTAGTCACTAGAGCTACTGCAAAAGGAGCTCTTGAGAATGATGTTGATAGGAAATTATTTCTTTAGCTGACACATTTATTGGTCAGTCTTTGATGAGGTCACTTATGCTCATAGTACTGAACAATCAGGAGTCACAGTGACCCTCTTTTTACTATTCATTCTCTCGACTCTAAACAGGGTTACAAAGGACAATCACTCTTTGTTAAACAGGAACAATATCATTTGATCTCCATTTTCTTTCAGAGGGTTATAAGTGAAAATGAAGCCACACAAGTACCAGTCTGTTCTTTTATGAAAAATGGGTCCTCATAAGAAAATGGTGACCACCTGAGGTCCATGCTGATGAAGAGTGGTCACTTAGCTAACAAATTGCTAACAAATTGTTGTCTAAAAGTCATAGCAACATGAAATTCTTTGTCTAGCACATGAAAGTCCTTTGGCTGGTCATTTGACAGTCAATAAAACTTATCACAAGATAATGAATCATTATTTTTGCTGAAAATAAAAAGTCGTGTTTCTAATTATTGAAGATTGTGTCACACTTATCAAATGGTAAGAAATAAGAAAACCCAATCCGAAGATACCTAGGCTAATCTGCAGCCTATTCCGGTATATGATGAACCATTTAGCAGAATAATGGTTGACTGTGTCAGTCCCTTACCTAACACCCAATAAGGCAACAAAAATTTGTTGATAATATTCTATTATGTCCACAAGATTTCCAGAGCCAAATGCTTTGAGGAAGATTAAAACTATAAAAGATTAATAAAAGCTTTAAGTTTTTACACTCTTTGGCCATCTCAAATCTGTCAAATCTGATCAAGAGCCAAATTTTATCTCTGGAATTTTCCAGCAAGTTATGCATAAATTAAGCATCCAACAGTTTAAATCTTATGCAATGAAAGTCAAGAGGCTTTGGAAAGATTTCATCAAACTTTGAACAATATGAACTGGTCATATTACTTTGATACAGGAAAAGATTGGGATGAGAGTTTTCAATTGCTTTTGTTTGCTGTTAGAGAATCAGTTAAGAATCTGAAGGCAATAGTCCTTTTGAACTAGTTTTGCTTACATCAGAATTACTTATTCCTACCTTAACATCTATAGTTGAATTAGTCTTTTGGTTGTGTTCAGTTTTAACTTGAGAGAATTTATATATTGAAATTATTCATTGGAATTACAAAGTTCTCATTGATACTTTTGGACTAAATCACCATTTTGAGATTATTGTGAATCTGTTTAAAGACATTTTGGATTATATGATTGTCATACATCAAGACTGTTGGAACATTATCCCATTAAAGACCACTGGAACATCAGCACATTCAAGATGGAATTTATTCAGAAAAAAAAACCTACTATATTCCATTCTGAACATTCTATACTTTTAGATTTGTGATAGAGCTTTTAGGACTATTTGGGATTTAATTCACAATACTTAAGTTCCTTTTAAATTTTCACTTGGTATTCCAGGGAAATTAATTATTTTTTGAACTTTACAAAAACGTGGACATTTTCACTTTTTTTCTGTTACTTAGCATAAGACCATAGAGTGATAATAATGTGGATAAGCTGATCTTTTGGCGCAAAATATGTTCTGCTTCTCTCACACTATGTGAGTCTCTCACATTATCATTAACCACTTCCCAAGAAGATGCATTCATGTTAATCACATTCAATATGCATCAAATGATTTTCAAACTTGACTTGCTACAACAAATAACCAGCAACTCTAAAGGATTTCTAATTGCAGTGGTCCTGTTGTATGAAACGTGTTCCTAAAAGCATGAAACAAAACAATGTTGCTATAGACAAAGAGTTAAGGGAACAACAGAATGATGGAAAAAATGCATTTCAATAGAATGAAAGGATCAGTGAAAGATAAAATTACTGTATTTACTTGCATATAAGTCAAAATCCAACTGCAAACTGCACATAACCAGATCTGCTGTCACACAGAAGATATGGGTCTGTGCAGTTTGTTAGGAGTAATCAGAACAAACAACATAAACACTGGTCTGCAGGCGCATTTTGTTACAGCAGACAATTTTCTTTGTTGTTTTCAGTTTTACCTGGCTTATATGTGAGTACATACGGTACACACAAAAGTTTTAGGAGCAATAGAACATGCGTATGTACTCACAATAAATCAATAGGCAGTACTTACTCTTGAATCAGTGGATTCTTTATAGATGTGCTGGTAATAAAATGAAGTTAAAAATTTTGTGGGATTTAATTTTTGTATAGATTTTTACTGATATTTTATTCTTTCTGGAGCTTATAAGTGCTACAGCTTTTTTAGTAATGTACTTATTTGTTGCTAAAAACAGTAAGAAGAGAAAATGAAGCAGATGATTTGTTATAAATGCATCACATATTCCTTTTATAGGATTATACTGCAAGACACACTTCTTTCTCAACACTCTTTTTGAATTCTCTGACTGCAATTTTTAAACTGTTGCTAATAGATCCCGAATTCATTTATTTTCCCACCTCTGTCTTTGATTATTTCATGCAACTGTGACTATCTCTTGCTCCCTCTCCTTCTCCCTCTCTCAATGTCTAAATGTATACATTTTAATCAAATGTCATGTTAGATTAGGTCTATCTGCTTTTCATTAATAATATGTTTTTTATGTTTTGTGTGGACTACTGTTTTAGTACTGTTTTCTGAGGTGAAAGTACATTATTTGCATTATAATGGATAAATGGTGAAAGGGGTGAAGTTCAGCTATTCTTATCCAAAACCTGAATGAGTATGACTTTTAGGTTTCACATTCAAGCAATTCAGAATTAAGTTATTTAAAGTGGTCTCATCATCAGCAAAAACTTCAGCTGAATGCAATACAAGTTTAAAATGTTTCAATAGTTAAGGGAAATTTCTTTTATACATACAACATATCTAGAACACTCTACAGTGTGATTGTACCTTCATTTGAAGAGATCTTTCAAAATATATAGATAAAAAAGGAAAATCAAAATTGCCAAAACAACTTATCAGTTGTTCTCACTTTTTGTGTGAAATGTTTAAATCTGAATCAGGCAGCGTCTCTCAAGGAGACATAATCTGTTGCGTCCATTGTGTGGCAATGTCTTTAATTGAAAAGGTAGTTCAGAAAATTTACTGACTAGTAACTACTGTACTATCCATTTAACAGTAGGGGTACAATGGTACACCCCTTCCACATGTTCACACAGTTCACAATACACAACCTAAGATAATGATACATTACCGATACATATATCAACTTGATGATCTTTTCATCTTTAGAAGGTCTTTCATTAGTAGGGTTGTGCTATTTTATATGTGATGACATCTTGGTTGTGTTTCTACTATGCAGACTACATACAAAGTAAAGAATACTTCCTAACAGACTACCTATCAGGTAGGGGTGAATCAATACACATGTGCTGCATATGATTCACGATACAAAGCCTATGATACAATATTATACATTATTGATACGCATATCAACTTGATAGTCTTTTCAACTTTTGAAGGTCTGTCACTGGCATGGTTGTGCCATTTTAAATAAGTAGACATCTTTGTATTTTCGATACACCTCTCCCTCGATAACTCGCGCACAACGGGGTCCACAAACATAGACCACACTATAAGTGCGAGCGTGAGTTGCTCGTTATTCTGTTTAAATAACATTTATTTTCAAAATGTCAAACATGTGAAAGATCATTCCAACTGGTTTCAACAACCATCATGTGTACGCGTACAAAATCTGTGTTTTATAACACTGCTTTTTGATGAGTCTGGTTCCTGTAATGGTGTATAATATTATCCTGCCAAATCGGGAGTCCAAAGAGCACAGAACTAAACTAATTGTTGAATCACCACCAAAAAAACATGTGACATTTATTTCGTGAGGCAATTGTCATCAAAAAATTTTTATTGTTCAATTCGTACAATACTGATGTCATGATTTCAATGGAAATAATAATGAAACTTCTTATCATCCTTGAGGATATCTATAAGTACCAGTTTAAGAATGCTCTGAAACTTGCTTGCCCACAATGGTCCGTATCTGTGAAATCAAGCTCTGTTTTTTTACGAAGTATTCATTTCACTTGGCTGCCTTGCTATCTTTGATCACAGTTATGAAAGAGTTGGTTAATTTAAGGTAGTTTATGTTACATACACAATAACATTTATAACAGTGTTCGATTGATCAAATAAAGTGAGTTCACCCGACATACGACCGGGGTGCCGCAAGATTTTATGCTTGAAGGATTTTCGTGCCTTTTAACTTTTCTTTTACTTCTCATCCTTTATTTGACTCAAAAGACATAGTTAATGTGATAATACAAAGGAGGCCAGCTTTTAATTCAGTGCAACAATACAACAAATATTTTCGCAAGTCAGTTATCAAAACACGGTCACCACTTAATTAGTATCTCAGAGAAATGCTCACTGACATAACTGTTACAGTAGATTGATGCATATAGCTGTTACAGTAGATTGATGCAGATATACTCTTGTCATCTGTTCATGTGAACTTTTTTTAAGCCATTTAAGGCCACTCCATTTGATAAGATGCAGGACTTGTCTTAGTCATCGTGCCCTTGATTTTCACTGCATGACTGCTTTATGAACATTTTATTTCAAATTTCCATTTAAATTTAGAAGGTATTACGATCTTATCTTCAAAACATAAGAAACAGAGCACTTTACTCAGGCAATGAAAATCTTATGGGAGTGGATATGACTAACAACCAAATTCATCACAAATACTAACTGCATATGCAAAACAACTGTTGCAGCCGCAAGCTCTTATTTCTGTTAGTGAAAAATGAAGTTACGGACCACACCAACTTGCCTTGTAGAAATTAAGGAGGTGAATATATTTAATTTGGTTTGAAATCTATTCCCTAGCCAATTCTGTGCTATTTTTTTAAAATCCCATCAGCACAATCAGTTGCTGATTACAGATATTGCTTTAACAAGGATCCATTCCTAGCTTTTTCCACACGTACAACTTAATTACTTTACAGATCATCTAACAGACCCTTTTGCAAAATGCTTATGGAGTGTAGAGCAGTAAACAAGCTACTTTTTTATATCAGTGGTTACTGTTTTACCCTGGACTTGAACAAACATAAGCATTAACCAGAACTGATTTTAACATATTTCACTGCATGACAAGCCAAAAGTGCACCCTAATTCAATTCAATCCAAGTAGACAAGATATGAAGCAAGTGGGAAGCTTCATATAAAAGTGGTAATTAAATGATCACCAAAACAATTAATTCAAACATGAAGAATAAGTTATAAAGTCTCCATTACAGCAATATGTTATCAGTGGCTGCACATGTTGATGGGACAGAATTTGCTAGTGGGAGTAGATTTCAAATCGTGTGAGTTTAAACCACCTTGTGTTAATTTATAGAAAGCAAGTGGGTGTCATTTAGTTTTTTCTTAATCTGACAAAAAATAGTACATATGACCTCAAATGCTTTCTTAGATGAATTCTCTACTTTAAGAAGGAAAAATGGCAAACAACTAATAATTATTCATGACTGATGAGGATTAAAGTAGCTTGAATATAGAAAGTATTGCTTTGTGTTTGTTCTTCACCTCTTGTATCAATATGGAAAATGTATTTAAGCATCAACATATCAATTAATCACTTCACATCTTCTGTTAAGGGTTGTAGTTTTATTCTACCATTAAGGCCAATTCAGCCTGCTCCATTTGATCAGGTGCATGTCATCAGTCATGAATAATTATTAGTTGTTTGCCATTTTTCCTTCTTAAAGTAGAGAATTCATCTAAGAAAGCATTTGAGGTCATATGTACCATCTTGGTCACCATGCCCTTTGTTTTGAATTGCATGAATACTTTTTATAACATTTTATTATCCATTTTCAGTTCCTCACTTAAATCTGTAAGGCATTAGGATGTTGTCTTCAAAACAGAAGACATAATGCAATTTCCTTGTGCAAGGAAAATCCTATCTATAACAAGATCTGGTATGGGAGTGGAGACAGATGAAAGCCAAATCTTTTGCATCGTAACTCATGTTGATGCAAAAGAACTGCTACGAAATGATTAAAAACCACCCACTTCCCTTCTACAAATTGCCATGGAGATTATAACTCACACAACCTGGAATCTCTGATACTGAGCTAAAAACAAAATCATCTGATGGCATGTTAAGTTGCTGATTACATACATCAGCATAAAAGGAGACATTCCAATCTTGTTCTCTGTGCGTGATTCAAGTACTGTGGAGGTCATTTAATAGCTACTTTTGAATGAAGTTTTTCTGTTGCTTGAATCTATTTCTATTGAGTTTGGACATCAATACTTCATGTATGTCAGGACAGAAACAAGCTAGTTATTTCTGATTGATGGTTATTGTTTTACTCTGGACTTGAACAAACAAAAAACCACCAATCAGAAATGAATGCAACATATTTCACTGTTTGGTGCACCTAAAGTGGTGCCTTCATATTTGATATAAGTAAACAAAATCTAAAGCAACAGCAAAACTTGGCTTAAAAATGGTTATAAAATGATCAGTAATGAACTTAAATCAAGAGATGGGGCACAAATCTAGAATGTATTCTTTATATTAATATATATTACCAGTGTCTGAGTGTACTGATGGGACAGAATAATCAGCATAGGATTGGGGAAAGGGTGAACCAGATTTCAAACTATGTGAGTTAGTCACTTGTGTTTTCTAATGTGTAGAAGGCGAAAGGGTGTTGTCAATAATTTTCCTTTGTTTCTTACATAAATATATGCATGTACCTGCTAGGGCTGTCTCAAAAAAATTATCAATTTAAAGAATAAACTGCAAGTAACTAATAATTATTCATGACTGATAAAGATTAAATTAACTTGTAAAAGGTCAGTATCATTTTGTATTAATTCTCTACCATTTGTATTGATATAAGTATCGATATGGCAAAATACTAATACAGCAATAAACTGATTAATCATTTACCTCTGGACTGTAAACAGTTACATTTACTGAACACATCATGAGACAAATATCATAACCAATAAACTTTCTGATGTTATTAAATTGACAAAAACTGTATAATCACTAAAATTATTTTGATTTACTGTGACAGTAAGTTGGACAGAATTATAAACTCACTTGACTGTTATAATGTAAGCAGTGATCGGACTGTTGTTGTCCACAACACTGTGATGCCAGCGCACTGTGGCATTTCTGGAGTTCAAGTCGGATATCACTGGCGTACCTGGTGGATCTGGGATATCTGAAAAATGATTGATGGAAATGTGATTCTAAAAAATATAAGCATCATCGAGATAAATAAATGAAAAAAGATGCTTTTAAAATAAATAAATTTTTTCAAAAATAAAATGAAAATTGTACTATCCTTACATCACTATATTATTTTGCAAATTCAGCATTTTAGTGAGATAAAAATTTTGCAATGAGGTCACAGGCAAAAATTACATAACTTTTTGGGGTACTGAACATAAATATAATTTCATACAAATTAAATTTAAATTAAAAATTAAAACCTAAATTTACAAAACTTCTGTGACTTTAAATATGTAGTTGTGGGATTTAACTCAAGCCTCTATGTAAAATTGCTGACAATTTTTTGTCTCTGTTCTAGACAAAAGAAACATCTGGAATTATTTCTGCTGGCTTTCTTTTGTTTTTACATTACAAAGCTTTTTATGTCCAACAATCTCTGTATGCACATGAGAACAGGCAATATCTCAAAAAGACCAATCTATAAAAGGCTAATTCAGGAAATACCAGACATGCTGGTACCCAAATGTCTATGGATAAATAAAAATGTTTCTCTTATCCACAAAACACATAAGTGGATCAGATGGCTAAAAACCATAACTCTATATATGAATTCAATAAACTGAGTATTTTACTAATGGATTTGGAACTGCATTTTTTTCTTCAGTTCGATGGGATACTTGAACACTACTAAAGGCAAAACGTGCACTACCAGATTGACTCACAGACACCAGAATGCAAATTATGTCTTTTGAATGAGTAATATAGTTGTTGTTATGGGATTAACACCATTTTTCAGCACATGATTGGCTATACATATCAGCCAGTATATCTGGTGGAAGAAGAACCCAGGAAAACCCCCGAAAGAACCGTCAACCCATGGGAAGCTACTGGCAAGCTTTCTCACACACCCACGTTGGCCGACCTCTAGATTCAAACCCTCCTGGGATGTCAATGATCTGTCTAGGTGAGCTCCTTGGACCACTCAGCCACCCATGGACCACTCAGCCACCCATGGCCAAGTAACCAAGACTAGTACGGGACTGATTTGATTTTAGTGCTCTGTCCTAATAGTGCCCGAGTACTATCATTTCAAATGTAACATGAAATACAAGACCTCACCTGATAAAACACCTTCTACTGATTAAACAAACTACCATAAAAAATGGACTATGCTTACAACAGGAGCAATACGCTGACAACTTTTGGACTGAATGCATAAAATTAAACTACAGTACATCTCACACGTATTTTCAGTACCCCATGCTATGTGGTGGGGATGAAGAGACAGTGCAGAGGATTAAGAAAAAACCGTCCACCATTTCTCAGTGTGTCCTGAAAAAGTTGCTGTGGTGCCTCACAGAGAATTGCTCTGCTCACCATGCTTTCTCATGGAGTCATTGAGGATAACCACCATGGAGTGGACGTGGTCCCTATCAAATGCATGTGATTCACTCTCTATGATTCCTGCAAGCTTTTTCACAGAGTCAACAAGGAAGGACATTACAGAATGGATGTGGTTTCTATCAAATGGGCACGGTTTGCTGTGTATGATTCCTGCAAGCTTTCTCACAGAGACAACAAGGAAGGACATTACAGAATGGATGTGGTCTCTATCAAATGGGCATGGTTTGCTGTTTATGATTCCTGCAAGCTTTTTCACAGAGTCAACAAAGACGAACAACGCAGAGTGGATGTGGTCTCTATCAAATGGGCATGGTTTGCTGTGTATGATTCCTGCAAGCATGCTCTTTAGAGATTCATAGAAAGAGTGAGGTGCCAATTTATCTACATCATTATCAGATGATTATATACATTTCCTAGTTCTAATGAAGATAATGTAATAGATAAAACACCAAATCAAATTTTAGATAATATTAACAAAGATGCAGTTACTCAAAATCTGTAATACTACTGTTCTTTTGTAATAAATTTACACTTTTACTTCATTCAACAAAATCTGAACAAATATGCACACTATCCTGATAAGACCTTGTTGAGTTTCTCTTCAAAAGAGTAAAGTTATCGTACTGTTTAAACATGAAAAGTATCCTCTGAGGCATATACATTTAAATTCTTGATGACAGCTGCTTTTGTTAAAAATAAAACAAACAAAACAACAAAACACTGTGTTTACACTTAAATAATAATCACATTTTAGTCCTTAAAAAGTAATGACCCAATCACAAGAATGAATATACATGTACACAGCTATGAGCTTTAGTTCAATTCTGACTGCTTTTATAAGTAAGGAACAATACTGGTCATTTAATTTATGGGACTAATTTTGTTCTTTACTACTGGTTTTTTTAATATTCTTTCGTTCATCATAAGATAAGTTTGTTTCAAATAAAATAACCCAATAGAAACTTAAATGGTTTCTCCCTAATAAAGACTTATCTTGAGCAGATGTTCTGCAGAAATATAGGCAGTGACCACTGTAAACACTGTTATAAAATGCCAGCATGACAAGACAATGTCAATTTCAAGGTGCATTTCTAACATGAAGCATCTGACTTGATGAGCTGTACTATCAGCCCAAATTATGGTCCCATGATTAACAGCAGAAGTTTGGTAATTGCTCTAATTAATCTGAACTCACTGTTTTGTTGAAATGAATAATAGTGTGGAAAACTATCAAATCTTAAATGTTCAACAAATTAAAGGCATTCTGCATGGTTGTATCCACATGTGTCCTATTATCTGTTTGTTCACTGAAGGCATTCTGCATGGTTGTATCCACATGTGTCCTATTATGTTTGTTCACTGAAGGCATTCTGCATGGTTGTATCCACATGTGTCATATTATCTGTTTGTTCACTGAAGGCATTCTGCATGGTTGTATCCACATCTGTCCTATTATCTGTTTGTTCATTGAAGGCATGTGTCCTATTATCTGTTTGTTCACTGAAGGCATTCTGCATGGTTGCATCCACATGTGTCCTATTATCTGTTTGATCACTGAAGGCATTCTGCATGGTTGTACCCACATGTGTCATATTATCTGTTTGTTCACTGAAGGCATTCTACATGGTTGTATCCACATGTGTCATATTATATGTTTGTTCACTGAAGGCATTCTGCATGGTTGTATCCACATGTGTCCTATTATCTGTTTGTTCATTGAAGGCATTCTGCACGGTTGTATCCACATGTGTCATATTATCTGTTTGATCATTTAAATAAAAATATAAAAACAAAATTTTTGTCATGACAGAAAAAACTAATCTGTCAGATGGAAATCATGTGTCAATAACCTAATTGTAATATAGATCTAAGACATCTAACTACTACAATGCAGTTCCTTGTTTGGTGACTATTGGCAAATTTGGCTATTGAGTAAAAACACAAAACAGGCAAACCAATTTCTTACAACAGCATTTAGTGGATTCCATAATTTGGTATACTGCTTTGCAGCTAAAATGGATTAAATGGAAGACTTGGCATTGATTTCTCTCCCTCTCTCTCAATAAATCTCTCTCTCTCTCTCTCTCTCACTCTCTCTCTCATAATAACATGATGATGTTCAATTTACATTTCTCTAAAATGATATAATGGTTTTATGCAAATAAAAGACCTATCAGTAGCAGTAATACTAAGTTTGGTTTTTACACTTATTACAAATTGGTTGCAGATATCCTATAATTAAAATGAAACAAAAACTTAAGAAAGTGCTAATGGATCTATTTCAAGTACATTTAGTGCAATGATCTTATTCAAAAGATTTCTCTTATCATATGAAATTCAGTAATATTGCACTCCATGCAGTGAAAAGAACAAATATGAAAGATAAATATAAAACATTTTGCACCAAAATTGCATTGATACTTGACTGAAGTGAACAGTATTGCTCGAGCTTGATAGTTACCCTGTGCACAAGTCTCAGTAATATACTGTACTATTTCTACTGACATCCAATTAGAGAATTATTGAGGGGTATTTTAAATTCTTGTGGTTGTTGCATAAAGAAACAAAAAACAAAAAACAACAATTATTCCTAAAAGCTAACTGACCCTTTACTTTTCAGCAATATAAAGACAATGACAAAGTTACGTTCACTCATATACTGAAATTCTGTATGCAGGGTCAGATCAGGTCAAGTGTGTGTTTGGGAGAAGTCCAAAATTTCAAAAGGTCCCCAACTTTCCTCAAAAGGGCACCAAAGCAAAAGTCTACTGTACATGTTTATTTATTCAAATTGTACAAAATACCCAATAAAAGTACACAAGAATAAAACGATGGTCAAATTTCAATGACTATGTTTATGTGTGTATGTTGTTGGTTTTATTTTAGAATGGTGGTTGGTGGCAGGAAACCCTGGAAACCTTTCCCCCTTTTTGACCCTGGTATGTTGTGGAGAAAAGATTCATTCATGGATTCAGTAACAAATCTGTGGGCAAAGCACTAGATACATCTAACTGTATATCAGTCTCAGATATGTATGTACGTGTGTGTGAGGTACAGAGAGAAAATTCTTAAGATTTCTTATCTTTATTTTAACTCTACTATTTTATATTAATTACCAATGGTCAAAAATCACTCCTGATACATGAAGGTTCACAAGTACTTTTTCAAGACAGATGATCATTTGCAAACTAACAGCCTAGCACAACAGAAGCCATCAACACGGTTTATTTCCTTTGCCACTGAAGCATTAATTTCTTGTGCAAACTAATTACCTAAAACAACAGCAGCTTTTCTGCAGCTTCATTTTCTTTGCCATTATGTTGACAATAAACAACCTACTCAGGGTTAAGTGACTGGTGCATTTTGTTTACTTTGGCATCAGCAATTTATTGAATCATTCAGTACAACCTGAAGGCTAATCCATATTTATAATTCTATTAAAAAGAATTATCAATGATTGAAAGAGGAACCCTTGAACTAACTATTACATCTATTATGAAACGTTTGCATGTCTCAATCTTTCCATTCTGTGCTTCCTTTTTTGTTGTTTGTGTTTTTAAACAGAAGCTGCTGTTATCTGTATTTAATTGTCCATACATCAAAGGATTAATTTTCATATTAAAACAATAGAATAAACTTCCACTGTTCAAAAATGTTCAACAAGGTGCGCCTCTCATCAAGTCAGTTAATACATTTTCTAAATGTACAGAATATTCGAGACTTTATTCTTACATTAATTTCTACTGTCCATATGTATAATTGAAATAAAGATTACTAATTGGTGAAATGGCATTTGATTGTAAATCACTCATGACATCTCAATTTTTCCATGAATGGTCGTCATTGATGGGCTGTTCAAATGACAATTAGTAACGCTGATCCACCACTTCATGGTGGAGAGGCCATCCATGTGCTGGCTGAGGTGCGGTGGTGATTAGTGGGTGTTTTATTGCTCCATTATCGAGCGAAAGTGGAGGGATTAAGTCCTCCACTGTGATGCAATGTAATCTGAATGCATTAAAAAAATTCCTTCAATCCTTTCAAAGTATGCTAATTATCTAGAACTCTATTACTTAAGTTTGAAGTTTGTTTAGCATATATATATATATATATATATATATATATATATATATATATATGCATTAAAATTGCTACCACTCAAACATCAATCTGATTCTGGGCATCAATGGAAGGACATGCTGTGTGGGACTTCTCTTGCCAGGCACCTTAAAATTTCAACAACATCCTCAAACAAGTTTGGACCCACCACAGAGTCCTGATAGTCCTAATTTATATACACTGTTTGTCCTCACCTAGAAGTCAGGTACATGGACTCATATATATGCCACCATATAAAAGCTCCAGCAGATCTGGGTCTATGCAGTATGTTAGGAATACTCAGTTTAACAAACACACAGACCCTAACATGCAGGTGCATTATGCAACAACACAAAGGTTACAGCAAAAACAAACCTTGAACAACTAATTCTATTGTGTTATTATAGGTCAAGAAGTTGTTCTGGGCCGACGTAAATATTTTGCATGTGTAGTCATCAGCATCTTCCTTCTTTACTGTAAAAATTCTCAAGCTGAAATTCGTGGTGATAGTCAGTTTGCTACTCCATATTTCTGCATAGTAATTGACTTTCCCTGATTGTTCAGCAGAAGCTAGTGGAACACCATTTTTGTACCAAATGGTATGCAGGAGGTCCTTCACAGGGAAATCAACTTCACAATTAATGTCGATGTTTTGACCCACTGGAGCAAAGATTCTCTCCAAATCTTCTGCCAATACATCTGTGAAAGACAAAAGGACATACGGTGAATCTTGATATATAGGCAAACATGCAAATTTCATCCAATTTAGCGAGATAACTCAATTCACATTGAAGCACTATGTTGAATATGTCAAACTATATATACGGTAAATCTTGAAATACAAGCGAGCATTCAAATTTCATTACATCTAGCAAGATAACTCAATTCACAATTAAATTGTTTACTGCATTTTAGCACTCTAAATGGAATATATATATATATATATATATATATATATATATATATATATATATATATATATATATATATATACACATAAACATACACACACATCTACATGCACATACCTTAACAATAAGGGGTGCTAAGATCATGCAAGTGATACAAATGTTGAGAATTGACGTAGCAGGTAAATACTACATGTAGGACTCAAAATTAATGAATTATTTTTACTAACCCACAGGATCAGGAAAGAAAAGATTTTACTGATCTTGCCTAAATTTTACTGATCTGCTAAAATTAAACACAAGCAACAACAACTGTATTTCATCAACAAGATTAAAAAAATGTTTGCTTCAGGAACAGTTGAAAATACTTGTTTCAAAGATGTTACAATTTGCTCTGATTTTCAGGAACCAACTTTCTGTTTTGATTTCATGTATCTCTCTGCCATTATGTGTTGGGAAATTGCACTAATAATGTGATTTCTGGGATGATTTGTTTAGTTTTTATTCCTATAAATGAATGAAGTAACTGTGGGCACTTTGTATTTCTTTGAATACTCAGTTCAGAAAGTGCAAATGGCAGCCTTTCTCACATCATGCTTCAGGTATTCATATCCATTTGTCCAGCATTTCTGGTACATTCTTAGTGTCTTCCCTTGATCATACTAGCAATTACATTCTCCCTCATCAATTAATTTCTACTGTTTCGGTGGCAGCTGTACACCTTGCAAATACTTCAACATGTTTACAATTGTCACAGTACAAGGCACTGAATGCCTATTAGGAATGATATAAATATGAAAACATTGTTCGGTATAATTCTAAATTATTCAATGAGGTGGCAAACATGGCCGTTTTGGATTGGCCAGCCTCATTACCTACAGCGTTTATTATACCTTACCGTGTACAGGATGTTGATAGATCCTCAATTAACATAATAAACAGACCAATTAATCATTAAAGGGATTGCCAACCATGTTTCATTGGATACATCCGACAATGGAATATTTGTTGATTTTTATGATAGCAAAAACACAATAAATTTCACAAATCCAATCGATTAGTAATGGCTGCAGTTTTAGTGGCCCATCTGCAAAGTTATTAACTGTGGGTTAGAGGATTATTGTTAATTTTGAGCCCTGTACATTAAAGAAGATTAAAGGGATGAATATAACTTAGGCTAATTATCATGTTCCTTTTTTTAAGCATATACTAACTGCCTTCTAAGTACTTTCAATCTTAATTATAAATGACTAAAGATTTTTCTTCTCATTATCTTTTAACAGAGAACGATTAAAATACTTATACAATATTTTGGAAAATATTTAAGCAATTACCTTTGATAAGCATCTACCATTGCAGTGGTTTCCAACACTCAGGTTGTGACCCTTATCAGGATTGCAAGATATTCCAGAGTGTTGTTGAGGGTGGCCAGTATTTTTGTTTAGGGTGACAAAAGTTTTAAGTCTGTGGAAACAGGGTTGTGAGGCTCAGAAAAAATATTTTTTTAGGATTGCAGTTGTAATGGATGGGAACCACTGTTCTACTGAAAAGATTCTGAACTGTTTGAAGTGCTATGTAGTACCTGTCAAACTACATGTTTATCAAGTAAGGTAACCACTGACAAATTGTTTCTTCTCATGATTAGAATGTGAGTTATGCCCCTTTACACACACACACACACACACACACACATATTAAGAGAGGGAGAGGAGGGAGTGAAGCCTTTCATGCTCTGAAGGTAAGTAGAGCCAAATATAGATAAGTGTGTGTGTGTAACTGAGACAGAAAGAGTAAGTGGAAAAGCAAGTGTACAATCAAGTGATATATTTGGTAAAGTGTTCATGAGTTTTATGTAAAAGTCTGATCATTTCATCTTTTTTTCTTCTTTATCTTAACACATTAACCCCTAGCGACGACTATATGGAGCAGGAAGTAGTAGCCTACTGCCGAACTCTGTAGCGTCATGGTCATGCATGATACACTAAAGTGGCTGGTATTACAGAAAGGTAGACAGATGTAGCTCTACAATGATACCAAATAATCTGGAATACCTAGTTGCACTACAAAAAACAGATAGAAAAACCTCCTTTTTTTGGACCCAACTTTTTTTTACCCAAAATTCACCCGTGGTCGGAATCCGATTTTGTGTTCTGATATTAGACTTTTTGGTCTCAGATCTAAGGCAAACTGGTATGAACTGCAAACAGACAGATGAGCCTTTGCAAAAAGTAGGACAAGATGGGTATTTGGAATAAAGAGTGGTCTCCATACAAAAATAATGGCTCTGTTTCACCAAACAAAATTTAAAAAAATAAAAAAGAAGTCCAACTTTTACCCTTCTGCTCATGCGCGAGTCAAATAGCCAATGAAAATCGATGTTTCTAACACCACTTAAAGGCAGTATGTTATTGAAAGATGACCAGGGATTTGGTGTTTTTGAGTCTATTCAGAAATAGCTTTCTAAATGTGTTTCCTACTCGATTTTCAGGCAAAAATGACAAAAAGCTCCAGGGGTTAATGTATTAAGGGTCAGTGGGGAGACAAGTGATTGTACCACTTACAGTGTTACCCTATCAAAATGAAGTAGTAGTAGAAGTAGTATTAGTAGTAGTGGTTAAAGTACCAAATGTTTCTTATTATTAGAAACAAAAGTATCTTAAATCATCTGCCAAGACACCTAGCCCTAGGTTCTGATGGATCAAATTCCTTTAAGTCAAGTACTCAATTATAGTGACATTTTTATTACTTTTTGTCCAAACGTTAAATGCATACTGTAGAGACAATTGATATAATTTAATTGTATCTAATTTTTCAAGTCTTTCACATGTCATGTTGATTAGAATCCACACTGTAAGAAATCCTTCTGCTATCAAACATACAAACTGAACCTTTATGTCACAAACACCCCTAAACCTTTCCATTCTACAGGCATGAGAGTTTGTTTCACAGGCCCAAAGTCAGTTACTGGTTGTTACTGCTAACCACATGTGCATATATATGTGTGTGCTCATGTATATTAAGAATGTGACAAAAACTTGACAAGTTTAAACTGCTGACGGTACGAGATAGTAACTTACAGGTATATAATTTTAATGGAAGGACAGATTTTATTCTTAAGCTCTGAAAATCTTTGCCAGGCTTCTACACTAAATGCACTTTTATTTTACATCTATATTTTGTTGCAAAGATCTAAAGTCAGTGTGGGTGCAATTAGTCATGTAGTAAATTACAAGCATGTTAAAAAAAATAACTTTTAAACAAATCTTTATTGAGAAATTAAAGTTTTAATTTAATATAGGAAACACATATGCTACATTAGAAGCAATAAAAACAGAAATATGACATAGTATCAGGATGATTATTTATTGTGCTTCTATAAGGACAACAACATTGAACAGGATACAGCATATGTCATCGCCTTCTATCTTAGATTCTTCGTCGGGTCTCAAACTTGAAATCATTACAACATTTTGTATTTAGGACTTCTAAAATTTTATTCGTGGATTATTCTTGGATTATTTTTGGATTTGATTCTTGAAACCTTAAGTTCTTCTTTTTTTATTTTTAACAGTTTTTTTCCAGAGAAATAATTTATTTATTACATTTTTCAAAGCTTGTTGTTTTCACTCTTTCTTGTGTTACTGTTTATTTGAGCCTAAACACGTAACATAAGAATATTAATAACATTCTTATTACATGGATGTAACAATATTGTTAAAAGAGATTGTCACATACTGTGCATACATAAAACATCATCTGAATGCAATAGAGAAAAAATGAATAAGTATGAATTAAAATGCAAAGTTTCAAAAGGACTGCCTGCATAGCCTACATAGCCATGGGATGTGCAATGTGAAGGAATGGGCTGCATGCTGCCCACTGCTGCTTGGACATGCCTGGGTTAAGTGAAAGGTAACAATTATGCAAGTTGCCACAAGCTTGTCTGCTCTACCTCTATTTCCTCAAGCAATCTATGCACCCCATATTTGTTGGGAGAGAAGCTATATACATATATAGGTAGCTGACTCGGATTATGCCCCTAGGATCCAGTTCTGATCCTCTGTGTGTGTGTGTGTGTGTGTGTGTCTGTGTGTGTGTGTATGCATATCTCTCTCTCTGTACACATGTACAATAATACTGCAAATAGCTTTCGATACACCCACTGTAATACCTTCACCCCCATTGATGATCTTTATATCTTGTTACGTGTATCTGATTTAATATATATTTATTTTAATTTAATTGTTTGTTTGTCAGTTTAAATTTTTTTAAATTATTTTTCTTACACGCTATTGTAATGAAAATTTAATCACTGGAGATGATATTTTTTCAGAAAATTGGTTGACCTGAATCATTTTTTTCATAAAAACCAGGTGTTGGCCTGGAAACTGACCATGATTCAAAATTAGTAAACAAAGTTCTATTTTATTTTAAAATGATCGGTTGTTGTCAAGGTCATGATTGGATTACGTGGGTTAAGAAGTAAACACTTTTTTTATTTTTATTCTGGGAATAAAATCATTGGTCTAATCAAGGCCATATTCTGTGTATGTGATATTAACATGATCATGTGACCCCCCTTCTGATTTCACAACTTGGGGGAATTTCGAAACTGCGTCTTATGATACAATACAACCTTTGTTTTACAGAGAGATCTCTGTTTTTGGGCTTTTACACTTGGTATCAAGTTGTTTTCTTTGTTGTTGCCAGATTTTGAGTTAATTATCTTCAGATTATTTGGATTTCAAAAGGATTAATTCTTTATTCTCTGGAAATATTTTGAGGAGTGCTCACACAGAAATTTTGGAAAGACATTGCTAACAAGTTTAATTTGGATTTCCGACACCGGAGTGTCATTATTTGTATTTCTACAAGGAACTGTAGATAAGCACAGTACTGACTACAGCATACGTCGTTGTCATCCAATTGGCTTTTCCATCAGGATTCGAACTTGAAATTATTAGAACATTTATTACTAGGACTTTTGCAATTTAATTTGTGGATTATTCTAAGATTATTTTTGGATTTGATTCTTGAAACCGTAAGTTCTTCTATCTTTTTCATTTTTACAAAAATTTCCAGGAAAATAAATTTTTAAATTTTAAAAAGCTTGTTGTTTTCATTCTTTCTGTGTTACTGTTTATTCGAGCCTAAACACATAACAATCTATCCTTGGATTTTGACTATTGGATGATACGAAGTAGACATGGGTAAAGTTTCATCACATTATTTATCAGGGATAAAGGAAATAACAGCTCAAATAAGGAAACAAGTTATTAACATATATTATCCTTTGTTGTGACCTTGACCTGGTGGAAGATTTATTGCTGTCAAAAACATGAGTCACTGAGCATAGGTCACAGATTTATATCTTACCTTGCTGGGACATTGATTTTGAGGCAGGAAGTATGGCTATGTTATGTGACACTGTATAGGCATGACACATAAATTCATGATAATACTTTCACTCATCCAAAAGATATACTCCTGACATAACAGTAAAAGGTTTAAATTTCCTTGTCATGACCTTGAGCATGAGGCATGTAAACTCAAGATAGATAAACTCAATATAATAACTTCACTGGTCCAAAAGATATACTCTCGACATAGATGTCATATGATTATATTTTTCCTTGTCATGACCTTGACCATGAGGGATGTATAGTAATGATATATAACTCAATATAATACCTCCATTGGTCCAAATGATATATTCTTGATAAAGATAGCAGTCATAGGATTATATTTATCCTTGTCACGGCCTTGAACTTGGCACTTCAAGTCAGGATATATACTTAAAAAAATTTTCAATAAAATTGCTCCAACAAAGTTATGGACATATGGATGTACAATGCCATAACATATTACACCCAACTTAAGATGGGCATATAAAAAGCATGGGCATTCGAAATGGTGAGCCATTTAAGTTGTTGTTTTGATTGGTCTCATAAAAGAACAAAACAATCCCAAAAAGTACAAAATTGGGTCAATAACACTATCAAGCATAAAATGAGTTCTTGCAGCCAACGAAATTTAAGTGAAATTCAAGCCAGTGGGCTACTATATTAGACCATGGACTGTTAAAAAGTTCTCCACCTTTTCAAGACTTGCCAACAAAAAGGTTTGATCAAGGAGAAGAACTGTCAAGAAATAATTAGACACTGTGTGTGTGTGTATGTGTGTGTGATTTGGATTTTTAAATTAGCTTTAGCAATTGTAAAGTTATTTCGCTATCATGTCTGCAGTGTGACAGTACCGGTATATAGTGAAATCTAGCACTGGGACATAATGCCGCAGATATATAGCATTATGTCACACCCAGTCACATTATCCTGACACCGGGCCGACCAGTCCTAATGCTAACCTCTTAATGCTGAGCACCAAGCGAGGCAGCTGCGATTATCATTTTAATAAGTCTTTGGTATGAATCGGCCAGGGTTCAAACCCATGCCCTCTCACACTGGAGGAAGATGCTCTAACCAATAGTCCACCAGAGCAGTCAATTAGACAGTAAAGGGTTGTCTTAAAGCTATCATAGTCAAGTGGCTCTTTATTAATGTGGCATTTTAATCCCTGGTCCAATTATTTTGTATACAAACAAAATGTATTTTGTAAACAAACGTACAGCACAAAACTTATGCAATAAGAATATTTTTATCACCTAGATGCTTATGATGCCTTTAAAAATAAATTAAACAGCTTAGTGATCAAGACTAATTCATGGTACAGAAGTTCCAATTCAAAACAACTGGTAAATAATTTTACTCTGCCTATCTGCACACATATACCAAAGTGACTTCTCTACTAAGCTTTAACCAAGGTGGGCTTGACAAATCAACAATGGGGGGTCCCAAGTGTCCGAATGGTCTAAAGCGCTCACCGTTCCGGATCAATGCAATCTCACCTCTGTCTGCATGGGTTTGGCCAATGTGGGTATGTGACAAACCTCGCCAGTAGCTTCTCATGGGTCAGTGGTTCTTTCCGGGGGCTTTTCCCGGGTTCTTCATCCACCACTTACATTGGCTGCCATGTATAGCCTATCCTGTACTGAAAAATGGCATTAAACCCTACAACAACAACAAAAACAACAACAAATAAAATATGTGATAATTAAGCATACTCATGTACAAATCTATTTGTTCTATTTATTGCTTCTAACAAACTTAAAGTATGAAAGGACTGAGCAAACCCATAGCCCAATGTCCTGGACTATTTATTTTTAAAGTTGTGCAAGGAACATTTTCTCAGTCACTAGTCCAGGACAACTGTAATTTTCCTACTTTAAACAAAAGTCAGGCAAGTGTTTGTTTTCATGCCAGTATGTAACAGCCTTAAGCAGCCACAAAATTCAAAATGGTCAAGTGTCAAAGGGTTGTGTTATTCCACATGGATGTACCAGTCATCAAAAAATGGATTTGATCTGGAAATGTAGCCAAATGGACCCTTCAAGTGACAGAAGCTCAAGAGATATGAAAAATACTAGTAAGTGCCTAAAATGTACACAGGTATGTTGCATATTTGTTCGCAAGCAATCCCTCAATTTTATGAACAGGTGATATTTGACCCATAAATAGTCCATATGTATTCTGAGGGCTAATTTATCGGACTAGCTCTATTCCCGCTTGACTGCATACTGGGCAAAGGTGTCTTCCATGTCTGATACTGCATTTAAAGTGGAATAATTACACAAATTAGGGAGCTGTCTCTGTTCATATTTACAACTCCGGCGGCATATGTGGTTAGAGCATCTGCCTCTCATATGGTAGGTCGCAGGTTTGAACAATGGTTGAGTCATAAAAAAAAGACTTATACAAAATGGTACAAGCAACTGCTTCGCTACGTGTACAGCATTAAGAAGTTAGTGTTAGGAATGGGCAGCCTGGTGTCAGAATAACGTGATTGGGTGGGACATGATGCTACATGTCTGCAGCATGATGTCCCAGTGCCAGACATCACTATAAACTGGCCCACTACAGACATCGTAGCAATAGGACTGAAATTTTTTTAAAGCCATGTTAAAAATCCAAATCACACTGTTCATACTAAAAGGGCAAAATGTATATTATGATCAGTTTAGCTGTCAAACAAGATGATATTTACATGTGGCTAAAATGAGTTTACTAAATTATTTTCACAAAGAAGTTAATATGGAATATCCAGAGAACAAAATTCACCAGAAAGTGGGGGGAGTAAAATGTAAGAATGGCACTGAGTGTGAGGCAACTATTTCTCATAAAGAGAGAAAAGTTAGGCAATATTTCAACAAAACTGCAAAATATGATGCTACTAACCGACATATATTTTAGGCTTAACAGGGTTGATAATTATCCCTGGCTTTATTAAATCAATGACTCAGAAAGATACATATTTTGCATTTATTGCAAACAATATCCCAAATTGGCACAAGTTGGAATTAAGTTCAATCAGTTTATTTGGCAATGGAACTGACAAATTCAGAATTGAACCAATCAAGCCTCATAAAGACAGACTGGATGACACTCCACAACAATATGCACCATCAAAGCTAAATAAGACTGAAATGAAAAAATATAAGTGCTTTCTTCAACACAGCCTCTACAGCCTAGCTCGTTATGGAAAACTATTATCAAGTATGGAAATGCTGTCTGTAATCCTGGAGAAGAACATTGCTGAACCTGGTACTGCATATAATTATATAAAGAGATTTGGGCCAAATGATTCATTGTATGAATTGATCAAGTTGTTAGAGAAGTTAGGGAAAGTCTGAATTCCCATAATTGCCTTTCCATTCTTGTAACTGAAGTTCTGATGTTATCATACTGGAGAAACAATAGTGCATATAAGATACTCTGTATGTACCTGAACTGAAAATCCCTGATGTAACAAAATGTACAATATCATCCTTATCAACCTTGTACATTATTTAATTTGCTCTTTCTATGGACTAATGTGCAAACATCTCATCAAATCTTGGCAAGTGATTGAAATTTTGAGATAAGTGAAATGGTAGATGGGCTAAGTGAATTTTTGGTTGGGGGAAAAAACAAACATGCTGAGCCCTAAATGACAAATCTAGGTCGGTGTAGTTTGCAGCTGGACTGGTCTATGGTTGTAGTTGTTGTAGGGTTTAAGGCCATTTTCAGCATAAGATGGGCTATACATGGCAGCCAGTATAAACGGTGGAGGAAGAACCCCCAGGAAAAACCCTGGAAAAAACCACCGACCCATGAGAAGTTATTGGCAAGCTTGCTCACATACCCACATTGGCAGAATCCAAGACACGAACCTACACAGACAGAGGTGAGATGGTAGTTATCCATAACGGTGAATGCTAAGAACACTTGGCCACTCTGGGCCCCGGAATGGTCTTGGAAGCAAGCATATGAAGTGGTAGCTTCTTGTGACCTCAAATATGTGTAGAGTTAGGATTTTACCACCTTACACATAAAGTTTAAAAAATCACTAAAGTATAACAATAGGCCACAGTGACCTCATTTTGGTACAGTTGAGTTACGCTCTTTGGCTATGCGTCTAAGAAGCCAGTTTCATTAGTGTTGAAAATAATCCAAAATAATGTAAGTAAATGAATGGATGTCTGACAATAAAAATTCATCTTAGTAAAAAATTAGGTAACAGTGACCTAGTTTTGCTATGAATGAGTTACCAACTTTGTAATGCATCCACATACATATTTTCAAGAATACAGGCTCAAACAGGGTCCAAGAAATTGTGGGTGTAACCAGCAAACAAATTAATGATCACACACATATAGAAATAAACATGCATGAAATGTACCCTTCTAGGTCAGTATTTTATCAACAAATGGCTTCATGTAAGTCATTTGACTTATCAGTGCAAAAACCAGTGAGTCAAAATCCAAACCTATGAGTCTTATTCAAGCCGATGATCAGTCTTAAGTAGTTTTTGAAAATAATTATATCGTTTAAGTACACGAAAAAAATATTAGTTATGTAATGTAACTAAAGCCAAGGCATGTTTTCTAAATGTTTTTGTACAAGAAAATATTACACTAAGTAGTAGTGACTAGAATATGCTTTTCTGATAAGCAAAGAGTAAACTAGGTTGTAGTGACTGGAATGTATTAATCTGACTAGCTGGCAGAGATGAGCTTATCCCACACATCATGCTATGTTTTCAATGAGGAAGTCTTCTGAATGTAACTCTGACTCAGTAAACTGTTCAAAATTTTACAAATCATTTCATGTTTTTAAGTTCATAGATTCTTCTCTCTTTTGTTTTCTTCCATTTCTTCAAAGTTTCCTCAAAACTGAAGGTACTCCTGTCTTCCCCATCAATCTTGATAAGCATCAGCTTTCTCTGTTTCTCAATCCCAAGCCTATTCCTAAAGGTGTTCAAGATCCTGTTCTGGACCGAGAATAAACTTTACTTCTTTTTGAAAATGTAGCCAGCTGTATGTTTTCAGCAATTGCTGGACAAAATTATGTTTTATCTTATGAGTAATTGTTATCTCATCTTTGGATGATGATGGCTCCACTGGTTTAATAACATTACTTTTATCACTTGTTTGTCATAAACCCAGTCCGAAAGATAATTTCATCTGTTTCAGGTCTATTTTAATTTCTTTTTGCCTTTGATGCCATTTTCATTCAAACGCTGATGGTATCTTGGAACAATGCAAGGTATATAACTGAGCGAAAAGAAATTGTTGTTTCACTGTGTGACAAGGGTGCAAATAAAATAATAGTTTTTCGTGCGAATCACTTTAAAACCACGTGTTTATTTTCTGACTCTTTCTTCGACATGGTAATATACGGTTCTAACATCCTGTTTCTACAAATGATCTCAGTTACAGGTCACATGAGGTCAACTCAAGGTTCTACACTCAGTTATAACCCTGTGTCTTATAACATTAATGTAAAAAGCTGGTGTGCAAGTGTTTTCTCTGTTTGGGGGAGTTGTGATCTAGCCATTAAAGTAAAAAGACCAAACCTTTGTTTTGCGTTAATCAGAGTAACAACATTGATGTGCGTCAATTTACGTACTGGTGACAATATTTGTGTATCAAATCAGAAAAGTTTGCATATTTGATACATGACACATGGGGAGATAAAACACAGCTAGGTATGTTGAAATTTTGGCATGGTGATAATAAATTGCCAAGATCAGTAATATCAAGTCTTCAGTACTGGTATCTCACCAAAAATATGAATGCACTGCATATATAAATTAAATGATATTTTTGAGCTAAAACAGGAGGTGAATACATAATACATTTGGAATTCTTTATGTTGTTGTCAGGAGCCAAGAAGCTGATCTGTATGTTATCAGAGACCTTGCAAGGTCGTTATTCAACAAATTAAGCTTGTAACTCCATATCACTGACACCCCACCCCTCATACACAGTGTGGTTTTAACTGACTCATAAACATACTGTACAGATTGATTAAGACTTGATAATATTTCAACAAAAAATGACTAAGTGAAACCTATGCTGATGGAAATGCATGAAAAACTTGAGTAAAACAGTCTGAACATCCCACTCTGTGGTATTTAGAAGCCATGTTGTTGGTGTATATCTATATAAAACAAGAACCCCCATGTAAAATGTCCTGTTTCTAATCAAGTTTATTAACATTCATCCTCCGTTAAATAGTTTTGCCAGATGATGTAATTATATAGCACCAAATTCATGTGGGCAAATGGAAATATATATGATTCCCAAAGACCATAATGTTATGCATGTCCAAATTACTATAAATTTTTGTAGTACAACTGACAAATGATAATGACATCCTCACTGAGAGAAAACTTTAAAAACGATGAAAATGATATGCTAATAATCCCTTGCAGGCACTCACTATAAATATCTGGTTTTGAGTAACCTGTCTACTTATATCTGCTGGTACCAGTATGGTAATGACATTTACTTGAAAATAACGTAAGGTTCAAATCAACTACTGCATACACTTTGCTCACACATTGGTTACATTGGAAAAATTATATTAATTTTTTCCAATAATTACTCTTTACCATATAAGCAACCATTGCTCTTTTTAATTTAATGTACCACCATACATAGGCTGGTTCAATACATGTAGCTCATAAAAGAAATTAGTTGGCTGTAGCCATTTTCACTTTCATGTAGCAGTAACTGAATGAGGCAATAATATGCAAGTTATGTTAATTTTCTCTGATATTTACTTTTTATCCAATGAGCAACTTCATTCTTTGGAATAGAATATTTAAGGTACCATCACGTACAGACTGGTTCCAAGGTTCACAAAAATGATTAGTTGCATAATGACCATGTAATCTTGTAGTAATGACTGAAAGAAGCACTAAACATGCTTTGTGCTGAATCCAGAATGCACTGATGCTCCTGTACAATTTGCATCACACTGCATCAATATGGACATCATCATGGCAGAAGCATTGTTTTTGAAGTCAAAGGCCCTTCCATGTTTTATTTCAACCACATGTGTTGGCTTAGATCACTTGATACCAGCTTCATTTACATACTTCAAGGTATTTACATGTCATACTGATTGAAAACATTTTGTGAAACTATGAACTAATCAGAAAAATTAATATAAAGAAAAGCATGTGGCAGATGTATGCCTAGGTGTTGGTGGCAATATACATATACCATGTATAATGGCTTATAAGTCAAGTCAAATTGCAAACAGCAAAGATCCTAATCTGCCGCAGAATAATGCACCTGCAGATCAGAAACTTGTCTTACAAGCAAGCACAGATGATAAATGTATTTTGACTGCTGAAAACTTATGAAATTCATCAAAATACCTGGATGTACATTCAGCTGACAACATCCCATCGTTACATAAACATGTTCTAAACAATTTGTTTTATGCCAAGCAGCTTTGAAGGAATGATGACAAGCTTCTTCTAATACCTGACTTGCCAAAATAGCCCCATTTCAACAGATTTTCAAGAAAATCATCCCAAAAAGGAAGCAAAGTAATAAAACTGACACCTTTCTGCAAATTTATGCCAAACGCATCTTTCACCCGTAATTTTCAATAACATTCTTTCAGAAGCATTGTAGAAGGAACAAAGTTTCTTCTTAAAATACCCATTTATTTTAAAAAATCTCAATACAATTACCCAAAAGGCAGATGACCAAAGTGGAACCTTACCGTTCATCAACACCCACAACAAAAATAAGCCTAGAAAAAAGTAAAGCCTCAAGGCAGATCTATGACTACTACATACATGTACCTAACCCATGCAATTTCAACAACAAAATTCTTCAGACCAATTAGAAAGAAATGCAACCCCAAAAGCAAACTGAAGTTCTAAAAGTCCTTTCTTAATTTTTCAAAACCTTCCCCCAAGAAGCAAAGAAAATGTAAAACCTAAGTTACACATTACACCAACCACATATCTAGCATGCAAATTTTTTGAATGAATCCTTCATGCAGTTAAAGTAAAGCAACAACAAACTCATCTCCCAAAAGTATCCCATTTTGCTAATTTTAATAAATCTCCCTTCAAAATGGGTCAGAGTAAAAACCTACTGCAGATATGACATTCTTTACATTTTTCCAGTCGACAAGACATGTACTGCAAAACTGTTTCCAAATATCAAGCTAATATTATTTTGTTAACAGTCACGTTAATAATAATGATAATAATAACAATAATAATAATGCTTTATTTATAGAGGGTGACTCATTAGTCAAGAACTATTCTCCCTTGAGGCCCTCTTAACGAGAGTATAACAATTCACATTATATGAAGATAGCAATAATTACTATGTATTTTAATAACTTGTTAAATTTTCAATCAATTATCCTATTTAAGTTGGCATTAATACAAATAAAACATTCTGTCAATAGTGAACATACTTAAAAGCAGCAAAATGTGTTTGTACTGGATTTGGCAATTAAGCCCACAATATGAAATTACATAAATGGAATCTATAATTGCCTAGTGTCAATTCTTTGGGAACCAAAACAAACTTTAAATTAATTTTTTTTTTAAAATAGTGATTCTAAATTGGAATTAAAAGCAATAATAATTCAAGGTTAAATGCCAATAGGTATTCATACAGCAAAAAAGGTTAAGGCCAGTTATTAGGGGAGGAACCATTAATTTTCATGGAGGGGGGGGCGGATTCTGACCCTCAAATAGCTTGAGAAAACGGTTTTGTTCTGATTTATAGAGAAAAAAAGCCTATAGTGCCCATTAAATTATCTGTCGCTGATGGAAAAAAAATCCAGTTTGTTTTCCTTTCCAATTGCTAGATAAGCAAAATGGCTTATGCAAGAAATAATGACAGTATAAGGTGCTATTAGCAGTAGCGGTTAATTTCTCATTATCATCATCACCATCATTAACACCATCATCATCTTTTGAAGTTGAACTGAAATGCCTACTAACATTGTTGTGAAATGACTTTCTACAAATGGATATAAATCGCATCTAGTGTTTGTATGTCGTTTTAAATTTAACTTAAAAGTGGGATATCTTTCTGCATTATATTTTTTGTACTGTATTACAGATAATCTGAACACACCATACCTATCAATAATGAACTGTAGATCACCCACACTTACTAAGCCTTGTGTTTGCCAGGGCAATAAAATATATCTCTACTTTCCTAATTAAAATTATGTCAATTGCTCATAATATATCTTCATGAATTTGAACAGTTTAAAACAGTATTTCTGTGTGAACCTCTTTACCTGCTCTGAAGCAAAGTTGGGAGGGTTTTTGGCTTCAACGACTTCAAAACCAAATTACTGCCTCATGTATTGTGACCCTTCGGAATTAGTTCTAGATTCATCACAAATATTTTGAGTGTGTTCATTTTAATTAATGTTGCAATACTGACTGATTTGAATTTTGATCTATACAAATTTTGAAGATTTAGTTTGTTCATGTACATACCCACTGTAGAACTGACAAGAAAAAAAATTAAGAAAATAAGAAAAGCATAACAATAACCAGCTAATGACCCAATTAATTACATACAATAGGTACTTGCTTATAGGTCAAGTCAGACTGCAAACAACAAAGATCCTGATCTGCTGAGATTTTAATGCACCTGCTGAACAGGGTCTAGTTTCTTGCATGTACCAACTATCCTAACAAACTGCACAGACCCAGATCTGCCAGCGCATTATGTGAAGGCAGATCTGGTTCTGTGCAGTTTGCAGTTGGACTCATGCAGTGAATGCATTGCAAATACAAAAAGAACTGCTTAACAGCAATTTATTTTCATATTCTGCATCAAACACAATATCAAAACTGTTAAATATTATTAAATTTTGTAAACAGACAAATTCTTAAAACAAAGATGACTACAGCATATTCAAACAGTGTCATACTCTCTAATAATCCATGCCATTTTCCAAGTCTATGAACAAAGCCTTGAGTTACAATGACCAAAAGTGATATGGATAATATGAATTAGTTGATATTTGACTGTTTACAAGAACCTAAAATCAGCTGATATTTGGTTATTTACAGGAACTTCTATTAGTTGATATCTGGCCTATTTTAATGAACTTTGAGTCAGTTAATATATGGCTTATTAATAATAACTTCAAATTCAGTTGATATTTTGCTATTTTTCAGCTGATATTTAGTTATGTGAAGGAACTTGAAGTCAAGTGATATTTGGCTATTTAAAGAAGTCTGAATTCAGATGATAATTGGATACTGATAGGAACTTAAATTAAACTGGCATTTGTTCTTATATTTATGAAAACAACTCACTCAGAAATGCATTAGAACCATTCAGCATAAATGGCATATATGCATAAATACAAAAAGTCATCAAGTGAATTTTAAAGGCACTCCCTTCAACAGATGTTACATTTAGACAGTTAAAAAACCACAGCTAAATTTAAGCAATACACACTAAAATGATTAACGTATGACAGGTGGATGCTTCACTGATAATATAAAAATAACTTCAGAAAATATTTAAACTAAATATATTTGTACATTTATCACAATAAAATTAATCAACACATGGATAAAAATAAAAGTATGTCCAAACATGTGCTCCAAAAAAGGACTGACAAGAAGAAAGCAAATAGTTTCTACACAGCGTTGAGGAATTCTGATCTGAGGCAGTTTTAGAAGATATTATGGAGCATAAAAAGTCAGCTATCACTAAAAACTGTACACTTCTCAGAGTTAAAACAAAAAAATATGGTGATTTATGCAAAAGTAACCACCACTTTTAAACTCAAACTACTCCCTTGCTCTCCATCAGAACCAATTTGTTAAATCTGTGCAAATAGCAGTAAATCCAGTTCGACTACATTTTTCAATTGGTACATGTTTATACGCAATATAGTGGCAGATAGACATTGCCTGATTCATCATTAGGCAGAGCCACATAACTTCCTTTCCCTCAGACGATTTCCTGGATCAACATACTGTATCATCCATTATGTATGCAAAGCACTCATATTGCACATACTAAGTTTTATACTAATTTATATTGCATGTATCTACGGATCAAAGATCAAGCTGATGGTAGTACAAGAATGGGTCCCTTTGCCAAGGTCCACAAATAACATGAAAAGTATATAAACATGCAGTCAAGATTTTTTTATATAAAATTCCAGATAGAAGTGGTACTGAAGAATCTTTTAACTGATATCCAAATATTATTCATTTATTTTTCAAAATGTTTATTTTGTATTTGATCATGCTGATGATGCTGGACATACTGTAATTTTAATTTATATTTGTATCATTACTGTCAAAGCTCATATTTAATGTTGTTGTTATTGTTGTTATAGGGTTTAACGCCATTTTTCAACACAAGAGAGGCTATACATGGCGGCCAGTATTAATGGTGCAGGAAGACTCAAACCAATGCAGACAGAGGTGAGATGGCAGTGATCCGTGACGGAGAGCGCTTTAGACCACTCTGCCACTTGAGGCCCCCCTCGTATTTAATAGTAATAACATTTTCACACAACATACATTTGTATAAATACATTTTTATCACATCATGAAATAAAGATTAAGCAGCAAGTTTAAACCATCTGACAAAAGTGTCAACACATTTTCTGAATGGCAAATTTTCAGCCATTTCTACAACAGTCAGAATTCAAATGAACATGACAAACAGTTACTTTGGGCTGTACTCAATTAATCAAGATACAGGTATAAAATAATAGCTGTGGGATATATATATATATATAAATTAGGTTGTCAAAATGAAGTCAAAAAAGTACAAAACAAAATCATTTCTTTTCATGTATTAATCTTTTAATTACAATGAACCAGCAAAACCCATGATTCTAAAATACTGTTTATGAATTAAGTGTGATTCTCACACCTTTGTGATTTACAGATCATGAATGATGTATGATTATTACACTTTTGTTACCTGGCACCTAAGATGTATAAATGACAGCCATTGTTTATCTGGCTTGGGAGTATATGGTGATATGTTATAACCGAGCTAATTTTCTCATTTAGACTTTCAAATCAAACACCATAACCAAACACTATAACAAAAAGAAATTTATAACACAATCTTTTGAGTAGAAGTTTGTTAGAAATTTGTCTGGGGAGTTAAAACTCAAATGTTAAACAGAGGAAACATTGTATCCAACTACATCATGAACAAGCTTTACTAATAATAAGTGCAAACTGCTCAAACTGATGAACTACATGTATTTATCTGGCAACAGTATGGCTGGGAAATGTGCTGATTTCTTTTGAAGTGCGGGGTTGCTTGCATCTCAATATATCAATAATAATCATGTCTAGTCTGTTCAACTTTATCTGGCATTCTTTTGCAATGTTTCGAGTGGAGACCATTCCACACAAATCAGTCACAGCTTTTAAAATTGGCATTTGAAATCTAATGAACACAATTCAAACAGTATGGTTGACCATGACAGCTGATTACTGTAACTGTAATGCTTTAGTAAAAGAAATGGAGACTTTGATGAGGGAAATCGCAGCAAATCAACATGTAGTATACTTTGCTTTGTTACCAGTGATAATAAACAAAATATTGCTATATAATACAATTTTAAAAATATACATACACAGAGTTGTGGATTTTATCTTTGCTTAAATTAGAAATTTAAAATAAATAAGCAGTTCAGGAGACACAATGTCTAAGGTACAATATTGAATGGAAAGGATAAAGTAACTGCTTTCAACAGACACTGACAGAATATTAAAACAAGTTTGTTTGATTTAAAAGATATGGTAAAAGCATACAAAATATTACAGCTTTAAGTTCATCTATAAACACCACTGTAAGTTCTTCTATAAGTATAACTGTAAGTTGTTCTTTACTTACTCCTTTAAGGTCTTTGATAATTACACCTTTAAGTTCTTTGATAATTACACCTTTAAGTTCTTTGATAAGTACACCTTTAAATTCTTTGTCAAGTACACCTTTAAGTTCTTTGATAAGTACACCTTTAAATTCTTTGTTAAGTACACCTTTAAGTTCTTTGATAAGTACACCTTTAAGTTCTTTGTCAAGTACACCTTTAAGTTCTTTGATAATTACACCTTTAAGTTCTTTGATAAGTACACCTTTAAGTTCTTTGATAAGTACACCTTTAAGTTCTTTGATAAGTACACCTTTAAGTTCTTTGATAAGTACACCTTTAAGTTCTTTGTTAAGTACACCTTTAAGCTGTTTCTGTAAGTACACCTTTAAATTCTTTGTTAAGTACACCTTTATCCTAGAAATATTTGAGTGTTCATACAGAATTCTTGGACAAAAACATTTCTTGAATTTTTATTCGGAAATTCAGACAGCGGAATATTATCGTCTGTGGAACAACAAAGAACTGTAGACACAACAGCACTATACTGACTATAGTATACATCATCGCCTTCCATTTTGGATTTTCGTCAGGACTCGAACTCGAATTCATTAGAACATTTCATTACTAAGACTTCTAAAATTTAATTCGTGGCTTATTCTTGGATTATTTTTGGATTTGATTCTTGAAACCTTATGGTCTTATTTTTTCATTTTTACATTGTTTTTCCAGGGAAATAAATTATATGTTAAATTTTTCAAAGCTTGTTTTCACTTTTTTCTTTATTACTGTTTATGAGAGCCTAAACACGTAACATAAGAAAGATTTATTTAAATGTTAGGTAAATGACTGTCATTCCTTTGATGGGTTTAATGCCATTTTTCAGTACAAGAGTAAAAATGGATACTCGAATAAAAATAGATACTGGAATAAAAATGAATACTGGAAAGAAAGGGTGTCTTCTTCCCTGGTCAGACTAATGACACTGCTGAATAAACAGACAACTGTCTTCACTGTTCTGATTTTTCAACAGTGGTGGAATAATTTGCTGTGTGCCTTGGTTTCGGTTTTGTGGGGTTTAATGCCATTTGTTCATCACATGATAGGCTATACATGGCAGCCAATAGTTTTGGTGGAGGAGCCCAAGACTAGAACCCATGCAGGCAGAGATGAGATGTCAGTGATCCATTTAGGCAAGTGCCTTAAGACCATTCAGCCACCCAGGCCCTGACTTCATTTGTATATATGCATTTTTCATGGAATCGTCTTTGTATATAATTGTGAATAAAATGCAAAGAAACAACCACAAACCTTTTTTTTCCAAATCTATCTGCATGTTATAATTAAATATACGGCCATCAAAAGCCTAAAAAAGATTGAATAATCAATGTCTCTCTCAGCACAAACTGAATTCTTCACATTTTCACTGCATTTCTCCTTCAGAATGGTGGATCTGCAATTACAACCTGATTCTATCTAGGACACTACAGTATGAAGTGCAATCCGAAATGTCCAACCTACATGCTGACCATTTCTCTTGCAATTCAAGTGCTCATGGCCAGTTAGCGGCATGTATATAATTTCAGTACTTTATTATGCTGAATAAGTGACATATCATCCAAAAAATGCAGCTATATTACAGCAGAGAACGTAATATGCAAAACTGATCATGTTTGATCGGCAACATTGTGCTAGTCACATGGATAATACACAACATATGGTTATGAAGGTCAACTGACAAATGACTTTAGTTTGTGAGCCACATTTTCCACACTTTTGTAAACTTTATTTTAATTCGAAGGGCAATCTAACATATGCCAATATTTGATCCAAAGGTAATCCAGCCAAATGATCATTACATCTCACATGTTACCTATAGCAGTTTTCACCTTGCCAAATTCATCGAGTTAGCGAATGTAATTGGCAAGTGTGAGTGCTTGCAAATTTCCCTTCCTCCGCAATAATGTACTCAGAACTGGCAATTATGCCAAACTGAAACTGCCAATTTTGCCAAACTCAAAACTGCCAATTTTGCCAAAATGAAACTGGTAATTTCACCAAATGCACACTGGCAATTTCACCTCAATCAAAACTGCAATAGGGAGGATGTCATATAACATGATTTTTATGATACCAGATACATCAACCTATAAGAATGCTTATTAGGAATAATAGCATCAATATTTTTTATAATTTTGACTGCCTCTCTGCAATGCATACCACGTTGATGCATCTTCCTATTAGCCTATACATACTGGTATACAGTAATAATTAAGGTTCACTGAGAATAAGTTATGTATCCATTCTTCTGATTCCAGGGCAATAAATTCCTTCAACAATTTTGGCCAGATTAGTAATTATAAACATTAGCTTTCCCCACAAATTATATATATCTTTTCTTCTCTTCACCTCTGTTGCCATTTTTCATTGCATACCCCCCCCCCCCCAATTTTTATGGCAACCCTTCTCCACCATGAGAAGGGCCTAATAAGAGTGTTGGCTTATACTTGAGTGGTGTAACACAGACAAGAAGTCATGCTTACACATAAAGTATGAAAAGTTTAAATAATCATAAATATTTAATATTTTCATAAAAATATTAGTTTACACATTTTTGAATCAATGTGATTAAACTGAAATTGATGTTTCTGAAAATAATTATTAACAATAATTGCAAATAAAGATAGGTTACAAACATCTGTCTGTAATGTGTCCTAGCACTACTATTAGTGCCCCGGCATCCTTTATGAAGGCTATGGTATCATAGCTAACTCAATCCTTTCCATTTTCCCACTGTTTCAGAATGTGTGACAAACAATATTTATCTGAATCAAGGGTTCTCAATAGATTTCAAAACCGAAGTCAGTTGACCTTCAACCACAAAATCTCAAGAGTCAAAACTGAAATCTCAAGAGTCATTTATTTTGACAGACATAAACTCATAACTGGGATTGTTCATTATTCATGAAGCAAGCTGACATTTAAGATATCTCGTTTCATGCTGAATAAAGAGAAATACTTGTACCTGCATAGCAAATTCTTACTGAATAATACATTAATTAAATCACCTGAATTTTTAAAATGTCTCATCAACTGAAGAAATTAATCACCAATAAAACATAATTAAAATCTGTCCACTTAAAGTTAGGCAACTGAGCCACCATGTTTTCCACACTTTTGTAAACTTTGTTTTAATTTAAAGGGCAATCTAACATATGCCAATATTTGATCCAAAGGTAATCTAGCCAAGCACAACCAACTCCAAATTTTCAAATTTTTTACCAGTTGAAGCAAATTAATCACCAATTAAAAACAACATTGGTCCACTTACCTATGACAATTGGCTTTGCTTTCCAATTTTGTCTAATTCATTATAATTCGATGGGGAATCAGACATATTGGATCTAAAGTTAATCAAATCAAGTCATAGTTGATTCCCTCCTCCTCTATCATAAACATCGAATATATCTCAAAACAATCAAAAATTTATTCAAATATGCACACCTTATCATGGTATCATTGACCTGTTATGTCTGCCCAATAGTATTGATTTTACACAAGTGTGAGGGGACCCTGAGTGGCCGACTGGTCTAAAGCGCTCTCCGTAACAGATCACTGCCATCTCACCTCTGTCTGCGTGGGTTCAAGTCTCCGATTCAGACAATGTGGGTATGTGAGAAAGCTTGCCAGTAGCTTCTCGTGGGTAAGTGGTTCTTTCCAGGATTTTACCGGGTTCTTTCTCCACCATTAATACCGGCCACCATGTATAGCCATGCTGAAAAATGGCGTTAAACCCAACAACAACAACACAAGTGTGATATTATTGGCAGGTAAGGTGTAAACAGTTTGCCTAGCAAATGTCTATCACTGGCAAATGCAGCAAATTTTAATTAGACAAAGTGTACTTGATAGGAACTTAAGCAGGAGCTGAATCAAGTGTAATTGATTTTATGACCGAAACTGCTCTGCACCATAAAAATGCACAAGCTGGAATTTCCATGTCTTAAATTCCAAAGGACAAAACCCCAGGGTATGCATCTGCTGAGATCACATTTTTCAACAATAATCATAAAACTCTCCCCATTTCCATCAACCATAAACCATGGTTGACAGTCTGCTAGGCTCTTTTATCACCCATTGTCACTGGTGCTGAAATCTCCGCAGATGCAGCCATGGGTGTTAAAGGAGCGTTATCGATTATTACATGTGGCTTGCAACAATGTTTCTTTTAGTTAGTCAAAATTACTTTCATATTACTTTCTAAACCAAGGATATCACAACATTTTGAATTTTTGCAACAAGTTATTCCTTCAATGCCAACTATACCACTGTCTTTGGCAACTACAACACTATGAAACCAATTTGCAGCCACACTATATGTCACACAAAATACTGTCTTTACAAAGAAAGAAAGCCTGTCACATTTGGTCTGGTTACAGTCTGGTACTCTTTCAATTACATCTCATAATCTAAGAGAAAACATGATGGCAAACACATCAGTCTAAGTGTATGGTGACTGGACATCATGGTGATTTGATTTGAGCAACAAGGTACTTCTGAGATGGAAGATTTTGTCATCTTCATAATTATCAATGATAATAATAGCCAGTAATTACCAATTATGACAAAATCTGACATCCAAATAACACGAAGTAGTAAAAATAATCATATTATTTACCTCTCTGCATGGACTGAATTTAGGTATTTTATTAGCATGTTGGAACCAATTTCAATATAACAAATTTAGAAATCAACAAATAACTGTCAACTTGTATGACGAAAATTTGACTATGTACAATTATGGTGGCCAATGGCCATGTTAGAAGGCTGGCTGTCATAGAGGGAATTTCTGCACACAAACTTGCTGGTGCCATGAGATTCTGTTCATAAAAAGCAGGTGGCCACTGGTCAAATGGACTATTCAAGCTATCCACAGCCAATTCATCTGGTTTCTTATAATTCACATCAATTTTGTTTACCAGTTGAACATGCTAAAATACTTTCTCCCTAAAAGTGTCCACACAAAAAACTCCTGTTAAAAATGTTATACTACAGAATTCTGATTTTCCTAAATTATTTCAACATAATCCAGATACAGAATTTTCACTAAATATTCAGCATAATCCAAAATGATTGGCATCTCTGTCATAGCACTGGATTAAATTTTCTCCATAAAAAATAAAACAAGTATTAATTGTTCCCCATTAAAAAAAGTAGCAGGAAACATTGCAGCCATGCGGTAATAAGAAAAATTACTTACTTGAGATGATATAAGATATGAACAGAAATATGTGTCTTGTGGACCCCATCCTTGTAAATTCACTTCACACTTCAAGTTTCATCCTCATCATGGTTTTTCATTTTTCAATCTCTTTCCTATAAACAAGAAAACAAATATTGAAATGAGTAAGTCTTCTACAAAGGAAGGATTATTCCCTAAATTTCTTGACAAATATGCATTAATTAAAGATAGAACTGTCAACTAAAGCAATGGTAATTGCTTGCCATTGCAAATCCCGATACTCTTCACTTCATTTTTCACCACTGCCTATATATCCTGATCCAAACCCCACTATCCTAGTATGCACCCCCATGCATAGACAATGACCCAGGGGTAAAATTGTGAAGCCCAACACATACATGTGCATTCCCAAGAATGGTCATGTAACTCACAAATGTTTGGTTTCACTGCTTTTAATTTTCAATGAAAATAGTACTTCAGTTAACTTTAATACCAGTCATTTTAGCCATTTACAAATCCCAGTGATTTTGTCATTGACAAATAATTTCATTGCATTTTTTTAACAATGGGAGGTGCATGGTCAAAGATAAAGTAAAGACAGAAGTGATAGGTCAGTCAGAAGAGTAACGATAGGAAAGGCAGACAATAAGTAAAACAGTGTTAGTGTACGTTTTTGTCTCTTCATACTGAGATCAATCCGGCTGCTGTAGTGACGATGAGATATGGAACCTCAACTGGCATATCCCTGAGAATCACTAGGTCTTACTTGTAGCTGACTAGTTCATTAGAATGTGATTTTGGAAAGCTCCTGCTTGTGAAATACCAATTCAGGAGCTTCTGCAATTATTGATGGTAATTTGTTCCAAGTCTCTATTGTGCATGGAAGAAGCTGAACTTGAAACAATTTGTCAATGCTGACTTTAACTGGAACTTTTTCCTGTGGTTTGCCCTAGTTTGGCTATATGCCAGGGTCAGGTATTTGTCCACTAGTTTGTTCGCAATCTTGTACAACATGGTCATCACGGCCTTGGTTCACCTGGACTCATGTTATTCCCACTGGAGATGGTTCATGATTACACTGACACTGCTAGTGTTATATTTATTTATTTATTTATAGTGAACCTAGCAGCTATCCTCTGAACCACCTCTATCTTATTTTTTAGATCTTTATTATGTGGGTTGCACACAGTCAAGCAATACTCAAGACCTGGTCAAACCAGAGTGAAATATGCCACACTTTTTACTTCTTCATTGTTGATTTGGAGGTTATAGCACAGGAAACCAAGGTTACTTTTCCCTTTTTTCATTATCTTGTCTATGTGCCTTTTCCAAGAGAGGTCTCTGGACAATTCAACACAGAGATATTTTGTTGCTGGCTCATTGGTGAACTTGTGCCCCATAAGAGTATATTTGGACAAGATTGGTGATTTCTTCCTGTAAACTCTTAGAATGCTGCATTTTTCTGTGTGGAACGACATACCCAAGTTCTTTTCCTGAGGGCCAGTTGGTTCAGGTCTTCTTGAAGGATCTCACAGTCCTTGGAGACATTTATTTCCTGGTAGACTATACAGTCATCTGCAAAAAGTCTCATGCTGGATTTCACTCTCGCAGGTAAATGATTGATGAACACCAGGAAGAGAATGGGACCCAAAACACCCCCTTGAGGTATCCCACTAACAACTGGTGCAGGGTCTGATGTTGCTCCATCTACTAACTCTCTGCGATGTGTCTGATGGGAAATATCTGATCCATTTCTGGGTGCTACCACGTATGCCATAGTGGTCCAACTTACTAAGGAGTCTCTTATGAGGGACACAATCAAAAGCCTTACTGAAGTCAAGGATAGCGAGGTCAAACTGTTTCCCTGTCTAAAAATTTGGCAAACTCATACACATGCTGGCAGTCTGTTAGAATGTGAGTGTGTGTGTGTGTGATTAGGATTTTTAATGTAGCTTTAACAATTTTTCAGTCATATTGCTAGGATGTTTGCAGTGTGTCAGTTTATAGTGATGTCTAGCACTGAGGTATCACGCTGCTTATATGTAGCATGATGTCCCACCCAGTCACATTATCCTGACACCAGGCCGACCAGTCCTAACACTAACCTCTTAATGCTGAGCACTTAGTGAGGCAGCTGTTAGTACCATTTTTGTAAGTCTTTGGTATGACTCGGCTGGTGTTCAAACTCACGACCTCCCACTTTCGAGACGGACGCTCTAACCACTAGACCACTGGAGCGGTCTCTGTTAGAATGTTGTAGCGATCTAGATTTTGCATCATGTTGCTGACTATGATGTGTTCAAGCAGTTATGCAGCTGATACATGTAAGGGAGACAGGTCTATAATTGCTGGCCTTGAATCTTTCTCCATTTATGAAGAACTACTACTGGTACTACTGGTATACATGTACCACAGTTCATGGCTACTACTGGTATTCATGTGAAATAGTTCATGGCTACTAATGGTATACATGTGCCATAGTTCATGGCTGCTACTGGTATACATGTGAAATAGTTCATGGCTACTACTGGCATACATGTGCCATAGTTCATGGCTACTACTGGTTTACATGTGCCATAGTTCAAGGCTAATACTGGTATACATGTGAAATAGTTCATGGCTACTACTGGTATGTACATGTACACTGGTTTATGGCTACTACTGGTTTACATGTGCCATAGTTCATGGCTACTACTGGTATAAATGTGCCATAGTTCATGGCTGCTACTGGTATTCATGTGCCATAGTTCATGGCTACTACTGGTATACATGTGCCTTAGTTCATGGCTACTACTGGTATACATGTGCCATAGTTCATGGCTACTACTTGTTTACATGTGCCATAGTTTATGGCTACTACTGGTATATATGTACACTGGTTTATGGCTACTACTGGTTTACATGTGCCATAGTTCATGGCTACTACTGGTATACATGTACACTGTTTTATGGCTACTAATGGTTTACATGTGCCATAGTTCATGGCTACTACTGGTATACATGTACACTGATTTATGACTACTGATGGTATACATGTGCCATAGTTCATGGCTACTACTGGTATACATGTGCCATAGTTCAAGGCTACTACCTGTATACATGTGCCATAGTTCATGGCTACTACTGGTATACATGTGCCATAGTTCAAGGCTACTACTGGTATACATGTGCCATAGTTCATGGCTACTACTGGTATACATGTACACTGCATTATGGCTACTACTGGTTTACATGTGCCATATAGTTCATGGCTACTACTGGTATACATGTACACTGATTTATGGCTACTAATGGTATACATGTGCCATAGTTCATGGCTACTACTGGTATACATGTGCCATAGTTTTATGGCTATTAATGGTATATATGTGCCATAGTTCATGGCTACTACTGGTACACATGTACACTGATGTATGGCTACTAATGGTACACATGTGCCATAGTTCATGGCTACTACTGGTATACATGTGCCATAGTTCAAGGCTACTACTGGTATACATGTGCCATAGTTCAAGGCTACCACTGGTATACATGTGCCATAGTTCATGGCTACTACTGGTATACATGTACACTGGTTTATGGCTAATACTGGCATATATGTACATAGTTTACAACTGGTACACATATACAATAGATTATTGCTACTACTGGTATACAAACAGGGCTCTCAAAAGAGTTTCAGGATGAGGAATCCTGGACTCCTCACTCTAGGAACTCAAAAGTCCATTTATATTTCTGAGTCTCTAGCATAAAAAACTCAGGAGTGCCTTTGTTTCAAAAGGATATAAAGGAGAGTTAAAAATTATATGATCATTATTTTAATATATATCAGTAATGAATTCTTTGCCATTTATAATATCACACCAAAAAGAACATATTTTTCAGTAAATTGGATATTCATTTTTAATAATATAATTTATAAATGAAAAATTAAAATGTATAAATTTTCACCCCAATAGCATTAAAAATAAAAAATAAATCACAACAATAAAATCATCAGCTTTAGTTTCAATACCAAGAATGATCATTTTGAATGCTATGTAGTCTTCTCTGCAAGTAAAATACCATCTCTCCATTCATACCAAAGAAACTTACATGAGTATACACCTGGCACTACACTGTACTACATGTGTGTATATATATATATATATATATATATATAGGTATTACCACCACACAATGAAACAAAGGAATGAAAACATCCCAAGCCGCATATGAGCAAAGGACTAATTCAAAGCAGATATGTCAATTTATAAACAGTGTTAAATGCCCGAAGAGTTGGCCATAAGCAATAAAGGTGGATTACAATGCAAGTTCTATAGACAAGATGAATGAATCCTGGTACACGTACAGTAATTAAACAGCTTGAGACTGCAAATGTGAACTGTTGTCAAGATGAATTCACTTAAACTTTAGGTACGACTCTCAAATATCACCAGTCAAATGAAACATTCACCTATTTCTGGGGGCATTTAGTTGTCATTAGTGTCATTTTCTTCAGAAGTCCATTTCATAAAAATGAAAACAGATTTTGCTGACTCGTCTTGACAAGCTGATGCACTTTTCTGCATTCTTTTAAAAAGTCTATTCTGATCTTGTAGTGCCCTAGAACAAATCACATGTCCTTGTTATTATGGCATATAGACAATTTAACAATAATGTCCAAATTACGCTCAGAGAAAGCGTTCACTACTTTCATGGGACCACTCTGGTGGCCTAAGTGGTACAAGCATCTGCATCAGATGCAGGAAGTCACAGGTTCAATCCCCGCGGAGTCATATAAAAGACTTAAAAATATGGTACTAGCAGCTGCCTCATTTGGCTCTTAGCATTAAGAGGTTAGTTTTAGGACTGGTAGGCCTGATGTCAGGATAATGTGAGTGGAAGAGGCATGATGCTCCATTTTTGCGTCATGATGACCTAGAGCGAGAAATCACAATAAACTGCCACACCGCAAGCATCGTAGTGATATGACTGGAAAAATTTTCAAAATCCAAATCTCACAAACACACTCATAACTTTCATGATTTATATTTGTATCATCACAAATTTACAAATGCTTACATACATGCACAACTGAATATCCGTTTCTATGAAGTCACATCAAAGTAGCCTTCAGAGAGGCAATCACAAGATAATTACAGTGATAATAAATAACTGTCACAATGGCTTCATGCCTGTTTAATTAAGTTTAGCCATTACATAGTAGATTGGTCATGTCTGAAAATGAGGCATGTCACAAGAAAGCATAATAGGGAGAAACGGTTTCTCATTTGATAATTTCCTATGTATCTGACCCAGAAATTCAGGCAGCATAAAACCCTGATATATGTATGTGTATATGTAGTGATTAACTGCTACTATTGGTATAACACAGCACATGAAAAAAGAATTCTTCTGGCTAACCAACAGGATCACCAAAAAAAAATTTGTGCTGATTTTGCATAAATTTCACTGATCATGCCTACATTAAATGGAAGTCATGTCAGTTTATAATTCAATATTTATTATTCATAAACATAAACTCAACATACATGTAGAATGGTTAATGGCCACAAGTGGTATATATATATATATATATATATACACACACACACAAAGAATTTTAAGCAAAATGCTTTAAAAGGCAAAGTTTCAGCACAAAAATATAAGATTCATAGAGAAATAATTACATCCCCAAAATAATTGTTTATTCAACCTACTTTTTTCACCCAAATTATATGTACTATTTAATTCAAAATGTACTATATAAACACTTACCTCTTACACCTTTTTCGCAGGACTATGCCACATTTCAGTAATAAATGCAATGAATTACCATCTTATGGAAACCCCTGCAGTTTCAGTATTGGATGATTGTTTAAATTATCAATGTGATTAATCACCATACTTCTGAAGCTCTTCAATCCCAATGTTCTGTCACTTGTGACTAATACTGGAAGTCTACAAGAGCTATCAGTATGATCTATTCAATAAGATTCTGAAACTAGTCTAGGGCAGCCAGCCAGCTGAAACTGGGGCAGCACACACAGAAATATAAGATCCAAAGTCAAACTATATAAATATATATAAATATATATATATATATATATATATATATATATATATATATATATATATATATATATATATATATATATATATATATATGTGTGTGTGTGTGTGTGTCTCTCTCTCTCTCTCTCTCTATCTCACAGAAACCCTTAATCATGTGTATCTGAATGCAATGTTTTTATATCTAGGATGCAGAAAATCTCTTATGTGAGTGTCCTCTGTACACACACAATCAAAGACTTGCCAATCCTGCTCATGGGTCAAGCTAGACTTGAATTTTAGGAAGAAGTGACTTCTCCTTTTGGACATTATAGGGAGAAGTGAGAACTGAGCAGGGAGAAAGGGGACAATAACATGGTGACACATGGCGAGGTTTCTGGTTTGGACAAGCCACATCCTGGCACTTTAAAAAGACCCCAGTCCGGGGATTCCGCTCCTTTGATACCATGGAAATAAATTCAACAAAATGAAAGTGAATTCAAAATCTGAATACTGAACGAAAATGATTTTCTTATTCCAAGAGTATGAGGACTACTGTCTCTATCAATATTATTCAAACTTTTTCAACATAAACATGGCGCAAAACGGAAGAAATTATCCTAGTATAGAGCCAACGATTGCCCTGCGCAGTTAGATGTATACCATCTGGATCTATATAAACACTCCAGAATCCATGTAGTACGCAAAATGCAAAATAACTTCCACTAAATAACCTGGCCAACTCCAGGTTTACTCGACAAGCCTGATGATTGTACTGGGAACAAGTCAAACCTTGTACCACAAAATGAGGCAACATAGACCCCACACAGAAAAAAGACACTCCCCGTTGAAGGAAAAGGTCACACAACTGAATAATTTTATTGACAAGCAAATTCGGCTCCAAAACTCCAATATTATTTTCTCCAATCTTAAAGAACACTACATCTGGAACTGGGTCAAAGGAGGGCGGGTGGTGGAAAAACTCTCTACTTGGGACCCGGGGCGACCCTCCATGGAAATAACCAAGTCCTGAGGTTGATTACATAATCGTGACAACCACAGCAGTCTCTGCAAACAAGTTACAAAACTGTGTCCAACAATAAGGAGAAACATGATGCAGCCTTCCAAAAGGACAAACAAGGAATGATTAAACACTACCTTCAGGTTAAATGTAAAGAAAAGGATGTTAAATAATTTTCCATCACATCCGCATGATGAAAAATTTCGATCCTCTTCCGGTTGACAAGACATGCTATTCAAAATTCCTACATAAATTTCTTTAATAAAATAACTGTGTGGCTGCTCAAGTAGAGAACCCATAAATGGTACTCAAATGAGACTCTAGGAGAGATCCTTGCAGTTATAACATTTTAAACTAGAGTTCTAATTAAACCAACACGAAAATATCCTCTCCTATCAGAGGGCACAAAGGCGCCTTACAAACAAAACTAAACTAAACATGGGGGATGTTTTCCATCACGTCTATGTGATGGAATATTTCAATCCCTCTTACACCCAAGCTTGGAATCACAATGCTCTATGGTACATTCAAATAAAACTTTAAAAAACCTGTAGTTTTCAATCCCACTACACCATGCGCCTAGACACAATCAAATAAAACTTAAACACATAATGGAGTTTGGTGTACAAATAGATCTAAAAGTGTAACACTAAGGCGTAATATAGGATACAACCCAGATTAGACTTCAATATGCTAAGGCATACAGCTACAACTGAAACACAATGAATGCATGCATACCACACACTCACCAACTCAAAAACAAACAAGTAGACAACTTATTTATTTTTAACACAAAATTCTGGCTTAAAGGGGTACACTTTCAAATTTTTTAACACAGTAGGAATTAGGAGAAAACAACTAAGATAATTTGATCTAGGTAGAGCTGTCCTAACAAAAACACCATACATGGACAACACTACAAACATAAGAAAACACCACAAAAGGACATTTTGACTCTGGTGGAGTCACTACCCAAAAGAAAGCACTTAAGGGCTACAGGAGTGTAATCCAACCCAGAGCCTTAATAGACTCAAGGGGTGGTAGTACAATCCGAAGCTCCAAGCACGGTTGATAGAAATCAGGCCCACTGTCAGCCCAGGCAAAGGGAAGAGAGTATATCAACTGAGCTTTTTATTGGGATAAACAAAACTCATAGACTTGATGAACAAAACAGAGAGTAACCCTGACTACATTTATTATCTGCATTATTGTTTTCTAAACAAAGACATCACAACACTGATGGGATGGACAGGGGAAACCCCACACCAAAACACATCTTTAGAAAAACAGGGTGTCACTTCTAAGTTCTAACCAGCAAGACATGCTGGGATGGAGCTAAGAAGTGTCAACAATAGGAAGACATGCAATATATATATGTGTGTGTGTGTGTGTGTGTGTTTGTGTTGTTTTCATTCTCTTATTTGAATTATGCCATCTATTTCCCAGTATGCATATTTGCATTTAACATTGGTTTTAAGCAAAACTTTATTTTGAAGTAGAAAATGTTCTGAGTTCTATCAATATTATAAACACATATGGTGCATGTTTAATAACTATCATATTCATATTCAGTGTATTTTGGCAATATGACTTAAACAGAGAACAGAAGCTATATACTGTAATGAATTTTAACTGAGTAACTACATTACATTATTGTAATAGCACATTAGTAAAAATACTTAATCAATTACCCTTAATCAAGAATTTTGTTCTTTTTACTTTCTGAAAGTTCATGATAAAATGGCATTTGAAAAGATTTCTGAATTTGTTTGAAACAACCGCTGCACCATGTACATGACAGAAAATGCATACGTCTTTCAGATCATACTATTCGTCCTAAACTCTTTGTTGCCCATAAAATTGTAACATAACTGTTCACAGACGATACACTGAAGAATTAAAGTCAGTAAACAAATGAACTAGACTTTTATTTTCAACTGAATGTAACCACTCACTTTATAACTTTGCAACAAACAGTCTATTGACAGGATTGCAAATGTAAGATTGTATTATTTGTCTATGTACTTGGTGTAACATTAGGCATTGGTTAAATAGTTTTTGCTTTGCTGTTTTGTTTTTTCTTCATATTTTCACAAAAATTAGTAAACTTAGAATACAACCTTGACCTTACAGCATCTCGTCGAACTCCACAACACTGAACTGTCCCGTATATTTATGACCTACAAATTAAATTTTAAAGCTATATATTTAATTACAAAATATTTAGTCTCTGCTTTCTTACAAATTGTATATTTTCCTTAATATATTTGCCCAATGGTTTATAAAAAGATACAATCTAATAAACACTGCCAATGCACTTCCCAAAACAGAGATGTCCAACATTACAGTTCTAAACAGATTTTTATCAAGAAAATAATTTGCATGCAGCAGTTAAAATAATCATGTTACCAATTCTATTCTTAAAACTCAAATTGCTATTTACATAAATTGAAGTTCTGAAACAAGTTTGTATGTTTTTATTATCAAAAGATAACTTGTGGAAATCAGGAAATAATAATTGCTATCATATTCAAGAAATGATTAATGGTCAATCAACTATCAAAATACATGCCTGTGAATGTGCAAGAGTTTGACTGTCAGTGTAACTGATATCAACACCAACTATGTCTGATGGCTAGAAGTGTACATTTTGCCTTGAGTTATATATAACATAGCACTGGAACTAAGCAATGGAGCATCTCAAAAGGGATGGTCATTCAATGTTTTTGTAAAAAAAAATCACAGAGCAAAGTCGTTTTCACTATCCTAACAAAAGTAGGTGAAGTTTACACAGTTTTGGTGACTTAGTTGCCCACTTCGCCTGGTAGCTTCAACCTTCTACTGAGCGGGAAAATGTATTGATCAATTGATCATTATACCTGTGATGATATTTACAAAGACAGAAGGTTGAAAAACCCAAAGATGTCCATGTTGTCATTATAAGAATACATCATAAGAACATGATGCAATAGCTGGGCAGCAAGTTCAAAGACTCTGAATGGCTACTGAGTGGGAAAATGTGGTGATATTTACAATCACTAAATTCAGAGGCAAAAAGACCCAGAGAATTACATGTGGTCATTATAAGAGTACATCAAATGAACAACTTTAACATTCATTACTGTGTTTGTTACCAAGTGTAGCTGATTAATTTTTGCATGTGACTTTGAATTCCAGACACTGAGAATTAAACGCAAATTTGTACAAGTATTTTGGGGTTAAACAGCAAATTGATAAAAGACTGTAGTAAGATTCAGAAGAGTGCTGAAGTTGCTAGAAATTATAATTCAGATAGGTCAGTATCCAGGTGTAAGAAAGTGCATGACAACTGGCTGTGTTTGGAATAAGACCTTTCCTTGGATTGACAAATTTCAGTCTCACTCTGATGGGCAAAGAATGCATGTAATAACAGATCAAAACTAGGGATTACATTCATAAACAATCTCGTCGTCATGAACATAGACTACTGAAGTACTGAAACAATCAGCAACCTTAAAAAAACACAGCCACAAGCTCATGAATCTAAAGCAAATGATTCTTGAGGGTTTCATTTTGACTCTTGTGCTTTTGGTGTCAAGGTTCAAATGACTACAGTTCTGAAATCTATTGAGAACTTCAGTGGTACACCAGCACAATCATTGCTTATATTAATGTCAATACAGAGGTGGTTGTTCTTGTTGTAGGCTTTAATGCTATTTTTCAGCAAAAGATAGACTTTACATGGCAGCCAGTATCAATGGTGGAGGAAGAACCCAGAAAACCCCTGGAAAGAACCACAGGCCCAAAAGAAGCTACTGGCTTTCTCACATACCTACACTGGCTGAGCCAGAGACTCAAACCCACACACACAGAGGTGAGGTGGCAGTGATCCATAACAGTGAGTGCTTTAGACCACTCAGCCACTAGGGGGCCCAAATACAGAGGTAAATATATACCTGACCTGTACAACAAACAAAAACAACTGAACAAAAATGATCTTTTTTGTGATTCAATAACATCCACAATCTTAGTCCTACATGTAAGACCTTGATACTTATATTTATGTTTTGGGCGTCAGGGTCTTACTACCTAACTAACACTGCTGTGTAGTGTTTTTCTGTCGACTAACATTGTAAAGAAAGTCAAATTTTCAGGATTATCTCACAAAACTGGCAACTAAAATAATGGCACTTTTCTACAATGTAAAGTCATAATGTTTTAGTCAGACTTTACTTACTCTGATGTCTTTTCTCAAATAAATTCAAAGTCACAAAAGTAATGGACCTGTTTTGAAGTGTTCTTGGCCTACATTTCAGTTGACTGGAAAGCAATCAAAGCCTGGAATGATGAAATCGGGTTAAGTTGAAATATTATTCTTTAACGAAACAAATAAAAATATATTAAGCCTATTGGAACTGTAGACCAATGTTTCGTTTCATTCAAGAAACATATCCACCACATGAACCTACTTAAACATACTTTGGCATACCTCGACTAGTGTCGCATCTCAACAAATTCAAATGTATGTCAACTAAACATGAAAATGCATCCATTTGCTAGTGTCATATTTTCATTCCACCAGGATAAAGACAGCACAGTAAGTATATTAATTATACATAAATTAGTGGCAAAGTGTCGATATATGGTGCCAAATTTGTGAGATAATCCCTGAAACTTCGACTACTCGTTCCAATGTCAACGACATTGGAACACGCTAAACACGGCTATTATTTTGATAGCAAGACATAGCACTAAAACAAAACCAACATGTGCTATGTCTTACATTGTAGGACTACCATAATCTCTATATTGTTCATGCATAATGCATATTTTCCATTAATGTAGTTTGTCTCCATTACTGTATGTACATATTTTAAAACAAAACTTAGGAAAATATAAACAATAAAGTCTCTAAAAGGGAGACATATAAATATTCAAAAAAATTATTATGCTTAGTTCCATGTCATTTTTATATTCATTACCTGAGTACATTATATATGAATCATTCAAGTGATGTTATGTTACTTTACACCAGAACCATCAATTCTCATATACTAAATGCATAAAGAACAGCAACAAACTGTACTGGGGTCCTGAGTGGCCAAGTGGTCTAAAGTACTCTCCGTTATGGATCACTGCCATCTCACCTGTCTGCGTGGGTTCGAATCTAGGATTCGGCCAAAGTGGATATGTGAGAAAGCTTGCCAGTAGCTTCTCGTGGGTCGGTGGTTCTTCCCGGGTTCTTCCTCCACCATTAATACTGGCCGCCATCCATAGCCTATCATGTGCTGAAAAATGGCGTTAAACCCCACAACAACAACAAACTGAACCAACAAAAAAAATCTCTTGTACTCAACAAAATCAATACTGTACGTACAAATTGCTTAATTTCTTGCTCCGATTTACATTACTGGATTTCATCTCCATTAATGAACATTACAGTTTTAAGTAGACCGGTCTATGAACCACCTGCAACAACTAGAAAACCCATCCCCTTGCCTAGGATTCAGTTTAACGCATTCCACAGGTATTACCAGTGTAAATAAGGGCGCAGAACATGTGCTATAATTTCGGGACATAAGAAGTTGTGTGCTAAACCAGAATAAAAAAAGACCCAATTTTCGATTATTGTATGATCCTTTCCGCTATTGACAGGAGTCGACGAAGAAACATTATGCATGCAAATTGGCACCGACCTATCAAATACAGATTATGGGAAATTCCTAAAGATTTCTTATTGCCATTTAAATTTCCTGGTAAGAAACAAAAAGAGTATACCTACTTCTGCAAATACGAGTCTTTTTGAACATTTATCGAAGGTAGAAAATGAAACTTAATCCTGAATATTTCTAAGCAAAATACTGTAATGTATCAACTTCCGGATGATTAGAGAGACTGATACACTTGCCTCAAAATTAGACTGGCTACTTCCTCTCTGCTAATATTCGTATCGAAGCATAAGTTTGTTCTGTGAAGTCTTCTTGTTAAAGCTCACATAATTGAATTGCATCAACACCGCAATATTTCTTCGATAGCAGTGGCTCCAATGTTTACCGAAAACAAAATCCGATGTTCAGTTTCACTCCGTTAGACCTTGCATAAGGCGGTAATTTAATATGGGAATGGCACTATAGGTCCAAATGGGAATTTAACATTGGGGGTAAATGGTAGCATTATTTGAGGTGGTTGACGTACATTGGGTAAAAATGTTTAAGTCCAAAACGGGAATTAAAAGCAGGAATGGCAATATACTCTCAAATGATAATTTAACAAGGGGAAGGATTATAGACTCAAACGAGAATTTAGCAATGTTTGTTAAATGAGATATTTTCTATCTAAAACTTACTTTCTGATTACTATCAAATAAACACATTTTACGTTACTATCCAACACAGTCATTTTGATTGCTATCCAACACATCACATTTTGATTGTTATCCGACAGATACCTTTTTTATTACTATTAAATAACATCTACTATACTATCCAACAGGCAGTATGTAGAGTCTTAAAACCCATACCTGCTATCCAACAAAATGAGTGTTTATACAAACGCTATAAACTTACGTAGACTTGATGGTCGTGTTGGATATGCTATGAAATCACAGATTGTTAGCAAGTTCACAAATTTCTCAAAGGGCGTGAAAGACACACTCAAGCAAATGAGTATCGCGCCGTCTGGAAAATGACATGCAAGTATCATAACACCTTTACACCTAGTCCTACAAGTAAGATCTCGACCCTGAAATTTATGTTGTGGGCGTCAAGGTCTTACAGCCTAACGAATGGCGCTGTGTAGCGTGTTTTGATGTCGACTAACAACATTACGAAAGTCAAATTTTCAGGAATATTTCACATAACTGACAACTAATATAACGGCGCTTTTCTACAAAGTAAAGTCATAATATTTTAGTCAGACTTTACTTACTCTGATGTCTTTTCTCTAATAAATTCACATTATCACAAACGAAATGGACCTGTTTTCAAGTTTCGTTGGCCTACATTTCAGTTGGCTGGAAAGCGATGAAAGCCGGGAATGCCGAAATCGGGTTAAGTTGAAATATTATTCTTTAACGAAACGAATACAATTATATATTGCCTATTGGAACAGTAAGCAACGGTTCGTTTCGTTCAAGAAACATATCCCCAACATGAACTTAACTGACCATACTTCGACATACCTCGACTACCGTCGCATTGCAACAAATTCAAATATATGTCAACGGAACGTGAAAATGCGTCCATTTGCTAGTATCATATTTTCATTCCGCCAGGATAAAGACAGCTCACTAAGTATATTAATTACACATAAATTAATGGAAGAGTGTCGATATAGGCTGCCAAGCGTATGAGATGTTCCTGAAACTTTGATTACTAATCCGATGTCAACGACATCGGAACACGCTATACAAGGCCATTACTTAGAGAGTAAGACATAGCACTAAAACAAAAACAACATGCTCTATGTCTTACATTGTATGACAGTAGTGAAAGGGGGCGCTTTACGGACAATGGGAATTAGCATTAAAAACACCCTTGGGTCGCTTTACGGACAAGGGAAATTTAACATGGCGAAAAATCGTGGGTCACTTTACGGACAAGGGAATTTAACATGGGAATAAATCGTGGGTCACTTTACGGACAAGGGGAATTGAACATGGCAATAAATCGTGGGTCACTTTACGGACAAGGGGAATTGAACATGGGATTTTTTTTTTTTTAAATTTTTAAAAAAAAATTTAAAAAAGGGGTAGGCAATTCAAAGACTATCTCTTTTCGAGAAATATGGCTGGCCCTGAAAAGGGCCTTTGGGTTTTATGTTAATGTATTCATTAACATAAATGGCACCGCATTGGTCTTCTTCTTGTCCTTAGGCTGCGTCTTACTGTTGGTCCGTACATCAGCACTCTTTTCAGGCATCCTTGTCTTTCGACGTAGATCCTACGTATCCACAGGCTGGTGTTTGTCCTGTGGACAACGGTCCACTTCGATCGGACATACATGAGCAAGTCTGTCCGAAACATCATGGAAGACACAAGGGTGGATGACTCAACTGTAGTCCACATCTTGAAGCGACGAGAACAGGTGAATCAATGCAGTGAACGGCGCTTATTTATAGGCGGAGGAAGGATTGAAACGGATTGAGTTCATTTACCAATCCGAACACGCGTTACAGAATTCAGTCAGCTCGCATCCAATCCGAAGAGAGCAGTCTGTGACGTCACGTAGTCAATATAGATTCGCTAGCGCTTGTGTGCAGTCAATCTATGCGACAGTGATTCAACATGACGGAAACTCAGAAAACGATCCAGTGGGGTGCACCAGCAGGGGAGACTGCCCAAGGGAACCCGGACTTACTTTCAGAAGAGGTGAATTGGGATTTTGTGGATTTTCTCTCCTCGCAAGAATTTGTTCCGGAACCTTCGTTACCTTCTTCATTACCGCAAGTGGAGAATTTTAGACAGAGACAGAAAGAAGAATTGGAGAAATTTATACAACGACAAAAGGAAGCGGAACAGGCTTTTCTCCTACAGCAACAGCAACAAGAAGAAGAGGTAAGAAAAAAACAACAGCAACAACAGCAAGAAGAAGTAGCAGCAAAGAAACAAGAGGGTGAAAATCAAACGGTCACGGTACTGTTGGACATTTTAGCGGAGTTAAGAAGTCTGAAACAAATGTATCAGACTTCTTTATCACGACCGAAGAGAATACGACCTTCCCGAGCCAAACATGTCAACCCTGTGACTAAGCCTACCGTACCACCCTTAGTGATTTCAACCCAATCATTATCATCATCATCATCAACATTACGCAGTCCAGAAGTAGGCCTTGGCCGTGGCAAAGGCTTAAGGCAGTTAAAATTGATTGCTTAAACTCACCCCTACACCATGAAGAAAAAAGGCCCTTTTCAGGGCCACCCACATTTCTCGAAAAGAAATACAATTTCAATTTGCCAATAACTCAAAAAAAACTCACCCATGTTACCCTTTTAGTACGTGTCTGTGTATGAGTGCGTGAGTGTAGCTTCTTATTTTAAAATCACAACTCAAAGACACTTACCTTATATCATTCATTTATTCTTTTCTCCCTTTTTTTACAATCCAATTCACAATTTATAACACAACACTTTAATAAAAAGTTCATTAATTTCTTCTTTTCTCCTTGTTTAGTCTCTCTGTTTTTTTAATTTCTTCACCGTCACACTCTTTTCCTCTTCTTCCTCCTCGCTTTCTTCCCTTCTTCTTTTTTTCTCCTGTTTTTTTTTCTTCACCTGGCTGCTTTCTTCCTCTGAAGAATCCCTCTCTTCTTCTGAAGAATCCCTCTTTTCTTCTGACTCCTCTTGTTTCTTTTTTGGGCAATCTGGAGACCAATGTCCTTTTTCTTGACAATAATAACAGGTATCTTGACTTTTGTCTTTTTTATCCCCTGTTTTTTTTCTTTTTTGACGGTCTGGACACTCTGAAGACCAATGCCCTTTCTTCTGACAGATATAGCAAGTATCTTGACTTTTATCTCTAAAGGAAGGAGAGTAGTCCGTAGGCTGGTCTGAAGAGAATTTTCTAATGACCCCTCGCAAAGCTCTGACGAAACGTTCCATCTGGTTAGTCTCTTCCATCGTTGTGCTCGGCTTGAGAGTGAAATGAATAGTGAAAGGACAAGACACACACCCTTTTATATACGCTGGTCTGCTATGACTATAAAGTAGTTTATGGTGTTTGAACTTGAGTCATTTGACTTTTTGCTTTCAAGATGAAACGATCTCATTCATTCGAGAAGAAAGAAGAAGAAAGTAAGAGGCAGAAACGTGATCTCTCGCCTCGTACCAGGGCTGAAATCTTGGCACAAATTCATGCCAGTGATTTTGAAGAGGACATGAGTGAACCAGAATCCAAACCCTCTAAACCAAGTTCATCACCCTTTGTCAACCCTGAAAAGTACTATTCCATTCGAGAGACGGAAAAGCGCTCCTCTAGAAAATTTAGAACCACGGCTTACAAATACACGGTGAAGTTTAAAGATTTCAAGGCTGAAGTGCCGTTAGAGAAAGCAGAAGGGTTCATCACCGAGGTGTGGGATTCTTTGCTCACTGCACTCAAGCGACAATGTCAACCCAAAGAAGACGATCGCTTGAGACTTTCCATACAACACGACGGTTTGAAATCCCCTGTTTGGATCGAGTTTAGCACCCCTGCAGAATTGACTGCTTCCAAAGTCATGGACAAGATTCAACACGTACAACAATCTAATGATCAGTTTGACATCACCGATGGTAAAGCCACACTGGACATGACCCACGTCTCTCCTCCTCAAGGGACAGGACGCAAAAAGATGTTATTGGTGGACGACCTTCGCAACACCAAAAAGAGTCTCGTCCGAATTAACAACCCTCATGACCAGATGTGTTTAGCCCGTGCCATCGTGGTGGGACGAACCTATGCCAACAAGAACGACACGGTAGAATGGAAAAGAACCTGGGACACTATTCAACGTTCCGACCGAGCCAAACAACGAAACGAAGCAGAACTCCTGTTACAACAAGCCGGACTGCCCAAAGACACACCCTGTGGCATTCCTGAGATGCAAAAATTGCAAGATGCCCTAGCTCCACGCTACACCTTGAAAGTGCACCCTCAAGAAGTGCGCGGACCTCTTTTGTTTCGAGGCCAAGATTTGAAGGACCGAAAATACATTCACCTTTATCATCACGATGACCATTTCGATACCATTACCAGTATCACTGGATTCCTGAGATATGCTTATTATTGTGAGAAATGTGACTATGGTTATAATAATCGAGAGCAACACAAACATTGTGGATGGAAATGCTCAGGATGTTTGGCCTCTCCACCCTGTCTGAGCGAAGAACCAGTGCCTTGTTCCACTTGTCTGCGCACGTTTGTCAGCCCTACCTGTTACCAACAACATTTGAAGACGCAAGGTTCACAGAAGAAATGCGCTTGTCAACTCCTGAGATTGTGCCCTACGTGTGGACAAGGCATACGTACCAATAATACCAAGGCACACGTATGTTCAGGAAAGAAAAAATGTCACATTTGTCACCACATCGTGGACTTGGAACACCAATGTTACGTGCAAAAATACCAACCCCCACCAGAGAAAGAGGACGGTCACAAGAAGAAAGGCAATTTCATCTTTTTCGATTTCGAATGCATGCAAGAAACCGGCATTCACATTCCTAATTTCTGCGTGGCTCATCGAGCGTGCGAGAAGTGCATTCAAGAACCTATCTTCAGTCATTGCCCTCACTGCAGCAAGATACCCGGAGGGCGTGAAAAAATCTTTCGGGGACCCAACACGTTAGCCGATTTTGCCCAATGGGTCTTAGACCCCATCGACAAGACGTGGAGCCAAGAGGACATCGAACGTTACGGAGATTGTCATCGTCATGCCACGGTGATGGCTCACAATTTTTCCGGATACGATGGACAGTTTCTTCTCAGATACTATACGGAACAAGGCACCGAGCGTCCTAAAGTGACTTTGAACGGAGCCAAAATCATTTTCATGCAAGTGGGACAAGTACAGTTTAAAGATTCGATGAGTTACTTGGCCATGCCTTTGAGTCGAATGCCTAAAACGTTTGGAATGACAGAAATCGCTAAAGGGTACTTTCCACACTTTTTCAATACGGAAGCCAACCAACACGCCGTTCTACCCCATTTACCAGAGGCTCACTATTACGACCCCGACAACATGCGTACCGAACAACGAGAAGCTTTCTACGCTTGGTACCAGATTCACGCCTCGGACCCTTTCGACTTTCAGGAAGAAATGCTAAAGTATTGTCGTTCCGACGTGGACATTTTACGGCGTTGCTGTGGAAAATTTCGAGAACTGTTCATGGAACACGGAGGGGTCGATCCTTTGAAAGAAGCTTGCACCATTGCCAAAGCGTGTTCCTTAGTGTATCGACAACGATTCATGCCTGAAAAGACCGTGGCTGTCATCAGTCCTCAAACGACCCACTTTGTCAAACGTCAATACTCGGTCAAAGCCCTACGCTGGTTACATTACTTGTGCGACAAGGAAGACAAGTGGATTCAGCATGCCCGCAACGGAGGAGGCGAAAAGACCATCGGAACGTATTCGGTCGATGGCTGGGACTTAGAAAACCCGAAGATCGTGTACGAGTTTAACGGTTGTTTATTTCACGGATGTCCCGTCTGTTACCCTGACCGTGGCACTAAAAATCAGTTTTTGCAACGAACCATGGAAGACTTGTACCAGGACACTTGTCAGCGACGCCTAAAGTTAGAACAGCAAGGATACCAAGTGGTGGAAATGTGGGAACACGAGTACGATCACCGTATGAAAACCGATCCCGAGTTTAAACGCCTCGTGGAAAGTTACCAGTTCATGGACCCGCTGAACCCGAGGGATAGTTTGTACGGAGGAAGGACCAATGCCACCTGTTTGCTGTACCAAGCCGACGAAGAGAAAGGAGAAGAAATCAAATACTTGGACGTGTGTTCGCTGTATCCCTACGTGTGCAAATATTGTCGCTTTCCTGTAGGGCACCCGCAATTGCTGACGGAACACATCGACCTGAAAAACATTCGACAATACGAAGGTTTGATCAAGTGCAAAGTTTTGCCTCCCACGAACCTATACCATCCCGTCTTACCTCACCATTGTCAAGGCAAACTGATGTTTCCCTTGTGTCGTACTTGTGCCGAAACGTGCAACCAAGACCAACCTTGCCATCACAGCCAGGAAGAACGGGCCTTGACGGGAACCTGGGTCAGCGTAGAATTGTTCAAAGCTCTGGACATGGGATACCAACTGTTAGAAGTGTACGAAATTTGCCACTTTCCCAAGACACAACAGTACCACAAGGGTGACCCCACGCAGAAAGGCATTTTCGCCGACTACGTGGATGCCTTTTTGAAACTGAAGCAAGAAGCCAGCGGCTATCCTTCCTGGTGTCACACTCCCGAAGACCAAATACAATTCAAAGAGAAATATTACGAACAAGAAGGCATCACTTTAGACCACATCGAGAAAAACGAAGGCAGGCGATCGTTTGCCAAAGTGATGTTAAATTGCTTGTGGGGTAAAATGGCACAACGACCGTGTTTACCCAAGACGGAATATTTGACAGAACCTTCCCGCTACTTCCAGATGATTCACGACAAAACCAAATACATGAAACACGTGGACGTCGTTCGAGAGAATTTGATCTTGGTCAATTACGAAGAAGATCTGGACTTTGTACAAGACGACCCTTTTGGAAATGTCATCATTGCGGCTTACGTGACAGCCCATGCTCGCTTAAAATTGTACGAAGCTTCAGAACTGTTAGAAGAACGCGTCCTGTACTTTGACACGGACAGTTGCATTTACATCCATCACCCGATTCAACATCACCCTAACATCGAAGGAGACCGTTTAGGAGCCTGGACAGACGAGCATCCCGACGACAAGATTCTAAGTTTCGTCAGTGGCGGTCCCAAAAATTACGGCTACGAATACCGGGACAAACAAGGAGAAGTGCACACGACGTGCAAAGTGAAAGGACTGACTCTGAATTATCGTACCAGTCGAGTGGTCAACTTTGGGGTATTGAAAGAAGCCTTGCAATCGGGAGAGGATGGAAACTTTAAAGTGACCACCTATCAACCGAACAAGATTGTACGTTTACCCACTCACCACATCGTCAGTCGACCCTTGGAAAAAGTCTATCAAATTGTATACCAGAAGCGAGTTCGACTTCCCAATCATTTCACCTTACCGTATGGACACGTTGGTATAAAACATTGGTTGTAAGAGGATAGCCACTCACCAGAAAGATGACTTCGCCACAGCAAGAATCGAGTGAGAAACCCGATGAGAACTCCAAGTTCAAACCCTACCATTTTCCAGTCTTCTTACCTGACTATTGTGATTGTGCCCGTCGATTGGACACGTTTCAGAAATGGCCTACGGATAGGGAAGGATTACCTTCTTCGCATGTTTTAGCTAGAACAGGATTTGTCTACTTGGGACCTGAGTCAGGATTGGGATACGAGGTACAGTGTTTCGCTTGCGGACTGAAGTTACGAATGGATCTATGTATCTATAAAGATTCAGCTATTCTGGAACATACTCGATGGTCTCCGCACTGCCCTTACCTTTCTATGGCCTTTCCACCCATCACACTACGGTACAATGTTGACGGTACCTTAGAGACGGTACCTTCCAGAACAGGACATAAAAAACGTAAAAAAGGAAAGATGTACAAGCTGGAGACTGCATTGCGACTAGTATAAAAAGGGGCTATGGTCAAGATCGATAGTTCATTGTGACTACCAAGACCGAGCGAACAAGATGAATACTTTCAGAGAAACACAGAACAAGTTGTTTAGAAGGGCACAATTCAAGTGTGAGGCTTCGGAAGTGGAATGCGATTGTGAGCCTTGCGATGGATACGATGCTGTACCTTGTGACCTGAGCGATGCCGTAAAGCATCATGGGGACTTTAGTGCCCCTACCCCTATCATGGAAAGTGATGCTGTGCGTGTCAAACCTGTGGGATGCGAAAGCGATGCTGCTCGTCCTCTTGGACATTTTACTGGATTTCGTTTTAAAGGGGAATGTCGACCTTCACGTTTACCTCCCTACGGATGTCATCCAGCCCTGAGCAAACTCCTGCCCATTTCACTCAACCCTCATCGAAACGAACCTGTGAAAAACGAATATTCGTTTCCTGTGCGTTCGTCGGAATACTGCGACTTTGAAAATCGTCTTCAATCGTTCAAAGGAAAATGGCCAAAGTATCTGGGAGGACCGACCCCCGAAGAATTAGCCAGAGCCGGATTTTTCTACTTGGGCGAAGGAGATAAAGTCAAGTGCTTCAGTTGCGGTGTGTCACTTCACCACTGGGAACCGCAAGATTCGGCCTACGTAGAACATGCTCGATGGTCACCGAATTGTCATTACTTACCTTTAGTGGGACCGAGACATTGAAGTAACTTTTTTACCATAATCATCTGTTCATGGATACTTTACAAGAGAACATTCGTGCTTTGCCTGTGGAGTTGAGAGAACGCATTTATCGAGAACTGGTCAAAATACAAGTGAAACGTAAAGAACAATTGCATCCGATACGTCACCGGTGTTTGAACCACTGGTACCTGAAGGCTATACAAGGACTGATTCAATTGAAAGTGTTCCATTGGACAGACATTGATCAACGACCTCCTGGTTATAAAAAGGAATGGTTTGGTATTGACGATTTTATCTACTACATTGTAAACGTACTGCATCGAATTCCAGAGGAAGAGTTAACGAATTACCAACATCTTGAACACAATGTCAACTTGGTGAAAGAGGAAACTTCTGAACGAATTGTCATGTGTAGATTAGTGACTCAACGATTTAAATTCGACACTGAAGTGAAACCATGTTTGTGCAAAGAGTACATTTCTTGTGTCAGACCAAAGAGGATTTAGTATGACCTATTCATGGATACTTTACAAGAGAACATTCGTGCTTTGCCTGTGGAGTTGAGAGAAAGGATTTACCGAGAGCTGGTCAAAATACAAGTGAAACGTAAAGAACAATTGCATCCGATACGTCACCAGATCTTTAACCACTGGTACCTGAATGGTATAAGAGAACTGATTCGTCAGAAATTCTTTCAATGGTCAGACATTGTTCAAAACTTTGAGGTCGCTAATGATCGACATGTTCATGATTATGGTTACTTCGAGATTCACCTAGTGCAACGCATTGAGGAAGACAAGTTAAAGGATTACCAACATATTTTACGTGGAATCTACTTAGAGGAAGAGGAAACACCTAAACGAACTCTGACGTTTCGGTTACAGTATGCAAGATTTAGATTCCCTACTGGAGAACGAAGATCTCTGGCTAGAAAGTACGTGTATTGCATCCGAAAAAAAGAGAATATAAAAACAGGCTGTCATGCCACGGTTTATGTCACATGTCATCGAACAGATTCCGTGGAAGGAACTCAATGACCATATTCAAACCGTGGATCATTACCATCAATTATTACAAGAACTGTATCCATTCAATTTTGGACGACAAGTGGTGTGTGTCTTAGTGACTTGTTTTCTGGGATTTCGTTTACCAGCCGATTCTTTGTGGACTCTTTACGATCAGTACTTACCACCTCCATGGCCTTAAATGGTCACGAAAAACTCCTTTTGTTCAAAGCCTTGCGTTTTCATCTGGATACTTCTCGACCTCAACAGGAAAAAAAGATTCGTCAACTTTTAGCGACCCAAGACGTGTATGACGATGTGTGTGTAGCTTGTGACTTACACCCTCATTGGACAGATGTTCGTGATTGGAAAAAGGGGGGTTTTGAGGCTTGGACCCAAGAAGTGGCCCAGTATGCACAAGAGTTGTTCAAGGAAAAAAGTTACTTTTCAACCTGTGTTAGTGACGGTGCCAGAAGAACCCGTCACCGAGAACAACCACTCGCTTCAGGACAGGACTGTCATGGACATGCCTGAAAGGTCATTCCGGGAGGACACTTGTGTGACAATACCTCATGTAGAGACTGTAAGAACATTACACACTGTCCCTAGGACATCTTGGTTACCCAAAACATGTTGTACAGACACTTGTTTATATTTCACTTTGATCGCTTTGCTGTGTTTTATATTCCTGTACATCACTATTTGGGTTGTATGTATTTTTGTCTTTCGTGTTCATATTTGAAACATTCAATAAACGTGTTCTGAAAAAGTATATAAACTCTTGTCTTGTTTGTTTTTTCGTGTCACAAGTGACATTTCTCATACCATGGCTACCTCTGCTGTCTCTGCTCCCTCTTCCTCTACTGTCAAAGTCATCGACGAACACTTAGATCGTGCCAGTTGGGAGGCTTTGTATCTTCGCCATCCCTTTAACATGCTCATTGCTGGACCTAGCGGTTCGGGCAAAACCGAATTCGTCAAACGTTTGATCGAACATAAACATCATTTGATCGATCGGCCCCCTCAACGGATCGTGTGGTGTTACAAAGAGTGGCAATCGGCGTACAGCCTTTTGCGAGAAAGTCAAGGCGATTCCATCGTGTTTGTGGAAGGCATTCCTAAAGAAGACGACGGCATCGTCTCTGACTCCCGTCTAACCCATTTGGTCATTTTCGACGACATGTTAGGAGAAGACGAAGAAGAAATTAAATTGTGGTTCACGCGCAAAGGGCATGACCGTAATGCCAGTGTCGTTTACATCACCCAAAATTTGTTTCAACAAAGTAAAGCCCATCGCACCATCAGTCTCAATGCGCATTACGTGGTCTTGTTTAAAAGCCCTCGAGATAAATCGCAAGTGCAAGTCTTAGCCAAACAGTTAGGAACGCCTTGGCTGACTCAGGCGTACGACGATGCCACTCAAACGCCACACGCCTATTTACTCGTCGATTTGAAACCTACGACCCCCGAGGATTTGCGATTTCGTACCCACTTGTTTCACCACTGGTGCCAAGACGGAGGGCCTGTCCTGTACACGTCTCCGTCCTCGACTTCATTTCACTCCCCATCAAAAAATCTATAAAAACCTCAGACCCTTTTTCGTCTGTCTCACACAGTGTGAACATGACGTCCCTTCAGTCGCATCTTCCCGTCAAATTGATTCGTGCCTTGTATGGCATCAGTCGAGAAAAAGATCCACAAACACGAGCCCGTGTCTTAGAAGCTAGTCTCAAAGAAGTCTTACGATGGTTCACGGTGACGGCACGTCAATTACTCCAAGGAATCATTCAGATTCCTCATCAAACCCAACGCTTTTTCGATCGAAACAAAGTCGCTTTGGTCCAACTGGCCGATCCCCGCATCGACACTCAAACCAAAAAACAAATCATTTTGAAACCTGGAGGGAGCGGTACTCTAGGAGGGGTCATCATTCGCTCACTCTTAAGATGGGATCCTAATGCCCCCAAAGTTATCCCCAAGACAAAAGTCCAACGAAGCCCCAAGAAGAAAAAGAAAAAGACCAAGTCCCCAAGAAGAATAACTTCTCCAGTGGCAGGACCCTCCTCTTACCAGACACCACCACCATCACCCCGGAAAAAGAAAAGAAGCCCCCAGAAAAAGAAACAGAGAAAAAGTCCCCAGAAAAAGAAAAGTCCACAGAAGAAAACTAGTCGCAAGAGAGGCACTTCGGCCAGGACGCAACCTTACACTCGCAAACCACGACCTGCCACAACGTCTCCGGCAGCCTCACGTTTGTCCACTTCTCCGTTGATGTCACCAGGAACTGAAGAGTACTTGGAGACGTTGATTACACCAAGAACTTCTCCGTTGATGACCCCCAAAAGAACTTCCCCAGTGGCAGGACCTTCCAATTTAGCGGCAGTGGCTGCTGCTCACAAAGTGCCTTCTCCCAAAATCAAAGTTCAAGAAAGATCGGGCATGTTACAAAGTTTACTGGATTTGTCCAAGCAAGAACTGGCTCGATTTAGTCCGTTACGTACCCCTGCACGACGTGTCATGCCTGTCCTCAAACTGATAAAACGTAAAGACAATCAGTGGCGACGCGTTCCAGTATAAAAAAGGCCTGTGACCGAGTAGAGTATCAGTGTTTTTAGGTGCTCCTAAAGACTCAAAGATGTCACCCTCCAGAAAACCCCAAGGAAAGAAAAGGAAAGGACTACCACCACGTTTAGCCAAACATGGGGACCTGTTATCTGTCCTGTCCAAAGCTTCTCCACCCCTACGAAAAAAACTCATTCAAACGGCCTCCAAAGAGGTCATCGATACCGTGTGCGAATGTTGTTTGAACGTTTTGAAAGGCACGATCCCTTTGTCCAAACACCAGAAACAATGCTTAGGCAAACATCGTCACGTTCTTCGGAAAATGGTTCAAAAGAAAATTCCCATTCGTCAAGAAAAGAAGATGTTGGTCCAACGTGGAGGCATTTTACCTCTCTTGTTAGGCCCCATACTGAAAGGAGTCTTGGGAACCATGTTGGGAGGACTGGTGGGAGCAAGATAAAAAGGCCTTCGGAAGTCCCAAGATCTCAGAATTCACCCCTGACAACCCCATGGAAGGACGAAAACTAGCTTTAGTGCCTTACAAACGATGGATGGAATACCATCGGTGGCAAGAACAACGCACCCCGCATTTACCTCCCAATCCCAATTTGAGCGAGATGTCCCAGTTACAACACGAATTGCAATCCTTGCTGGATCGCCAAGATTTGTCCGAAACAGAAAAATCGCAAAAGTACGGTCAACTCTTGCAAAGACTGCAACTCTTTCACCAGAAAGCTTTAGACGAAACAGCTCTACCCACTCTGAAAGATTTTAAGACCTTGATGAAAAGTCCAGCACCATCACCAGTACCAGTACCAGTACCAGTACCACCAGTACCCGTGACCAAGACAGAAAAAGGAAAAGAAGAAGAAGAAGAAGGGTTTCAAACTCCACCAGAAAAAGTACGCAAGTTAACAACACCACCTACCTCCAGAATTGGATGGATTAAAAAGATGATGGCCACCCCTTCTTCCTCACAAGAGAAAAAGAAAGTGAAGACAGAAGTGAAGACAGAAGTGAAACAAGAACCGATATCCCCTGCTCAGACATCCTCCTCCTCTTCGACACCTATTGCTGGCCGCACACGCAAAGCCTTGCAATCCAAGAAAATACCCCAAGAGAAAAAGAGTAGTCTCTTCCAAGAGTGGGTGCCTTATTAAGACACCAATCAACACAAAAAATGGAAAAAGTCTTAGCTAGCATTTACTACGATCCCTCCCATCCTGCAGGTTACGCAGGAGTTCAAAAATTGTATCATGCTGCCAAAACGCGACTGAAAAGTCTCCGTTTACCTCAAGTGCAACGATGGTTACAAGAACAAGCTACCTACACTTTACACAAACCCATTCGACGCAAGTTTGCCAGAAGTCGCACCCGAGTGGAAGGCATCGATCATCAATGGCAAGCCGATTTAGCCGATGTCTCTCATTTGGCCAGCTACAATCGTGGTTACAAATATTTGTTCTGTGTCATCGACGTCTTTTCCAAATTTGCCTGGGTCGTGCCCTTGACTTCCAAATCCAGCAGCGAGTTAGTGCGAGCCCTGCAACGGGTGTTGAAACAAAGCGGTCGTCGCCCTCTTCGATGGCAAACGGACAAAGGCACCGAATTTCTGAACCAAGCTTTCCAAAAAGAATTAAAGAAACGTGACATTCATTTTTTTACCACCGAGAATCCCGAAACCAAAGCCAGCATCGTGGAACGTTTTCAACGCACTTTGAAAGAACGCATGTGGAAATATTTTACGCATCACCACACTCTGAAGTACATCGACATCTTACCGCACCTGGTGCAAGCGTACAACCAATCTTACCATCGAAGCATCGGACGTGCCCCGCAAGACGTGACTCCCGACAACGAAGTGCTGGTGTTCGAGCGCCTGTTTGGTACGTCCCCGACGAGGGCTGTCCCCAAGAAAAGTGGAGAGTTGGCCGTAGGAGATTGGGTGCGCATTGGCAAAACCAAACGCACTTTCGACAAAGGTTACTTACCTAACTGGACGACCGAATTGTTTCGCGTCACTGGACGAGTGCATGGCCGTCATCCTGCCGTCTATAAATTGGAAGACATGAACGGAGAAGTACTCAAAGGAACGTTTTATTTGCCCGAGTTACAACGTGTCACCAAAAAAGAAGACGACGTGTACGACATCGAAAGCATTCTCGAACGCAGAACCCGTAAAGTGGGCAAACGACGTGTCAAAGAAGTCAAAGTACGTTGGAAAGGATATCCACCCAGTTTCGATTCTTGGATCGACGCTTCGCAAGTCATCGACTATAAAAAGAAGAAGTGACCATCATGCCCTTTCACACAGCAGACGCAGCTACGTCGTCGACCAGTCCTTCTTCCCCTAGTTCTTCTGTGCAAGATTTACAAAAACAACCCTTGTGGGTGTGGTGTGGAGAACGTGTGCCTAAAACGCAAATCGTCTTTTTCTGCCAAATCTTCGTGGTGTATTGTGTCATCGGGGCAGCCATCGCCAATTTGAGTTTGCAACAAGGAGACAAACAATTGTGGACCATTTTATTGAGCAGTTGCATCGGTTACCTGCTTCCCAATCCCTCCCTGAAATTCTCCTCGAACGGGAACGTTGTGTCCAGTGCCAGTGCCAGTCACCACTCCAACAACCACAACCAGAACCCCATTTTGGGCGGAGACACACCTCTGACATCCACTAATATTCCCTCGGACAGCCACAGAACTCTGGAATTATGAGTCACCAAAACCAATTTTACTTAACCTTACCCAGTGACAGTTCCATGGAGGTGTTTCCCAACAACACGTTGTGCTGTTACACGGCCAAATTACCTCAAGCCATCCCCTTAGATCACGAAGCCCATTGGGAAGTGGCTTTAGTAGAAATGATTCACCCGACCCAAGTCCTCAATGTCGTTGCCAATCAAAATGTTTTTGATGTGGAAGTTTATGACGAACAAATACAACAGTGGATGGATACCCATAGCAAATATAAGCATAAAACCCCTAGCACAAAAAATCTAAAGTACACCATCTATCACTTGTTCGTTCCCCAAGGGTATTATTTTAGTGGTCAACATTTGGTCAACACCATAGCCACCAGGTTTAATGGCGTGTTTGGGGAAGCTTTTAAGAATGTCAAGAACAAAACTGTCACCCTGGAATACCACAAAACAGCTCGTCGCTTCCTGATAAAATTTCCTGAGGATAAAATCATGGGTTTCTATTTTTGTGATGAATTGTTTGACATGTTGGGCGGTGACATGGAGATGAGGAAGAGAGTAGAACAACAAAAAAAAACCCCCGAATTATCCATCATTTACGACAACGATACTTTTGGCCAGTATTTTCGTACCCCGGTTGAACTGAACCAAGGACAGAATTTGATGTTCGTGTATTCCGATGTGGTGGAATACAACGTGGTGGGACACACCTCCGTGCCGTTACTGCGTGTCATTCCTTTCAAAGTGGATTCTGCCGCAAACGCTGACGAGGAAGGTGGAAACACTTACCACGTCCACCGCGAATTTGTCCATCCTCACTATTTGCCGGTCAGCAAGTCGTATTTGGACACGGTCAACATTACTATAAAAGGAGATCTGGGACAAAATATTCCATTCACCAAAGGAAAAGTCACGGTGAAACTCCATTTTCGAAAACGGTTCTCTCACGACTCGTAAGCAAGTCATGTATCCAGTGTACCGAGGGGTGGCTCGACAGCGAGGACACGGTTTAGGAGATATGTTAAAATCGGCCTTTCGTTCGGTGGCCCCGGTGTTGAAACCGATGGTGACACGCGGATTGCACGCCTTGAAAGATGCGGCACTGACGCAAGGCAAAGAATTTCTCCAAAATGTCATCATCGACAAACAAAACCCTAAAGAAGCCTTCATGAGGGCAGGCAAAAATGTCTTGCTGCAAACGGGCAAAGACATTTTGGGCCGACGAGACACACCTATAAATGCCCTGCACGCTACCGAGTCAGGCATTCAGCAAGGACAAGGCAGAAAGAGACGACGAAGAAAACACCCTTTCACCAGACTTCAAGCGAGAAAGGCCAAGAAAAGAAGAACCGTTCGAGACTTAGACGTTTTCGATTATTGAGACACAGAACAAAAAAATGATGCACCGAGAGTCTTGCGCTTGTTCCAAGACGGAACTGGATCTGTTTGCCATGCCCCCCACCATGATGACCATGCAAGAATCTCAGTGGGTGGAATTTCACCCCGTCTCCTCATTGACCGATTCCGCTCGCATCGAGTTTGAAATCAAAGGACAGCCCGAAGATTACATCGATCTGAATAGCAGTTACTTGTACCTGAAAGTCAAAATTCTAGATAAGACTGGAGGTGCTATAGACGATGAAGCAGTAGCTCCCGTCAACAATTTCATGCATTCCTTGTTCAGTGGAGTGGACTTGTACTTGAATAACAAACTGGTCAGTAGCAGCATGGATACTTACCCTTATCGTGCCTACCTGGAAAATCTCTTGACGTACGGAATAGATGCCAAGAACACTCATCTCAATTCCTGTGTAGTATGGGAAGCTGACGAAACAGGCGAGTTTGAAACATTCGAAACTGATCCATCAGCCAAAAAAAACAATGCGGGATTTATAGAACGAAGAGACAGAATCAAAGGAGTCGACAAAAGTTTAGAACTGATGGACCGTTTGCATTTGGACATGTGGTTGCAAGAGAAATATTTGCTAAACGGAGTGAATGTTCGCCTGAGACTGAATCGGAGCAGTACCGCTTTCCATTTATTGGGTAATGCTGACGAGTACAAAACCAAAATCCTAGAAGCCAGACTCTACGTACGCCGTGTGGAAGTGTTACCTAAAGTGGGAAACGACATCAGTCAGACGTTGAGCAGAACGACCGCCAAATATCCCATACGACGCGTGGAAGTGAAAACGTTCACCATTCCTGCTGGACAGCGATCCATGATCGAAGATCATCTATTCCAAGGACAGTTACCCAAACGTTTGATCGTTGGTATGGTCGAGAATACAGCCTTCAACGGAGCCTTCGCTAAAAATCCTTTCAACTTTGAACACTTTGACGTGTCTAAGATCGAAGTCAGTCGCGATGGCAAGACCTTGTGTACCCGACCTTTCGAACCTGACTTTAAAAACAAGAATTACTTGAGATCGTACTTGTCCTTGTACGAAGCCACCGGTCAGTTAGGAACCAACACCAGTCACGGTATTACGTACGAAGATTATGCAGGAGGCTATGCTTTGTGGGCGTTTGATTTCACTCCAGACCAAGGCAGCGACGAGGGACATTTCCACCCTATAAAATCCGGCCAGATTCGTGTGGAACTTCAGTTTGCAAATCCTCTGCCAGAGACAGTGAACGTCATCCTGTATGCAGAATTCGATAATACCATAGAAATCAACAGTTTGAGAGAAGTCATTCTAGATTATTAGAAGCCATGGAAGACTGTTATCCCTCTTTACAAAGTGAAGAAACTTTGGACATGAAATGTAAGGAGACCGTGGAAGGAGAATCCCAAGACGAAGAAATTGTCATGATGAAGTCGAGATGGCCAGAACAAGAAGCCCATTTAGTCTCCTGTTTTGCCAAACACTTGGTGGACAAAATGACGGAATTGATCAAGAAAAATTGCTATGGATGTCAAAACGATCATCCCAGTCAAATTCAACACGATAAATGCCTGATGTTAAGTCAAGAAGAAAAATTGGACGAGTATCTGGACGAAGCTTGGAGTCTCATCTCGAACGAAGACGTGTTGCACCAGTGGTATAAAGACTTGCGTGAACATTCTTGTCCACCATTAACCACTCAAGAGATCCATCGTATCGAAGCTCTCCTGAATCAGAGTGAGGAAACAGAACGAATAACCGTTTATTCGTCAGACATTTTCAAGCAAAAAGTCAGGATCGAATTGACGACGTATTATTACCTGTGAAGAAGAAGAAAAAAACACACACAAAACAATGGATACCTGGGAACTTTATTACCTTTTGAACCACAGTTCGTATACGTCTTCTTGGAATCCCGTCGTCTGTGCTAAAGATGAACTCCCTCATCGCAAACCTAAAGACCATCAAGCTTACGTGATCAACACGGACGAAAGTCATCTCCCAGGAACCCACTGGGTAGCCGTCTACTTTCCTCAAGAAGGATGTGTGGAATATTTCGATTCGTACGGATTGCCCCCTTTGGAAGACGATATCATCGACTTCATGAGAAGAAATGCTCAAACCACCCGATTCAATAACGTGAAATTACAAGGCACAGATTCCTTGGTGTGTGGACAATATTGCGTGTATTTTCTGCATCATCGCAGCCTGGGCTATTCCTTAGAACATTTAGTGACTCATTTCGATCCTCGTTCTTCTGCTAGAAACGATGTGAAAGTAGATCGATGGTTTTGTGACCATTATGCTTATCTTTTGTCTCAAGCTAGGAAACGTAGTGTCCATCAATGGCCTAATGATTTCCAACAGTGGAAATCACAATTTCATTCACAACGTTGTCAGCCTTGTTTAAAGTAGATTGTATTTGAAGAAAAAAATGTTTGTGATTTGAAAAAAATTGTTTGATGTTATAGTGTTGGATTATTGTTAAAAATGTTGTTGTTTAGTGTTAAGTGATTTTTGAATAAAAATTGTTGTGTTTAGAAAAAATGCCTTTGTGGTTTGTTTAGCTAGAAGAATGTTGGATTGATGCTCTTTCATTTCTTACTATCCCTCTCATGAACGTTGCGGCTCGAAAACCGTGTGGGGGATGTTTTCCTTCACGTCCGCGCTTTCACTTTAAGAACCGGGTTGTTCCCAGTCTAGCCATCCATTGTCGACTCATCCTCCTAAGAAGATGTGCTCCAAACTAGCTAAGCTCAACGAAGCCTACGTGAATCTACATAGGGTCAGACACAGTCTGATACCGAAACCAGAAGAAATAGAGAATGTGAGAATGTTAAAAATCACTGAAGACCTGATAGAAGAGCTCTTCAGAGAAGAAATGAACAGGGAGAAAGAAGAATGGACAGAGAAGTACAGACTTCAGAGACAGCAGCAACAGCAGCAACAACAGCAACAGCAGCAACAGCAGCAACCTGAAGCTGACAGAGGCTTTGTCGATTGTCGTATCGACACCAAAGAATTCTTCTTCTCTTTCCGAAGAAGCAGACCTATTGCCAGAAAGTCTATCCTCAGAGGACATCGCATTCTTAGAAACTAAAACAGAATGCCATAGCAAAACAAAAAACAGCCCTTTTCAGGGCTACCCAATACTCTAGAAAAGAAATAACTATTAATTTGCCAATGTGTGTAGGTAGAGTAGTGAGAAAATAAACACTAACTCTTTCTTAAAGAATGTGAGGGTATGAGTTTGTGTGTTTGTGTAATTGTGTTTGTAAGTGAAAAAATAGATTGATGTCTATAGTAGATTAAAATGATGTTAGTTTTTTGGCTGTTTGAGGTGTATATTTGTGGTTAGATTGGATTGCCTTGCGTATGTGGATAGTCTATTGAAGTGATGGGTAGCATAAAAACGTGAGTGAGTGTTTCTTTTAGGTCCGCGCGTTGTTGTTGTTTCTTGGTCATGATCTAGGTAAGATGAATTTTATGTTTTTAGGGGATGTTTTCCTTCACGTCCGCGCTTTCAGTATAAAATGAAACTCGTTCGGCAGTCCAGCTACCCTTGTTGATTGATCAACACCAAAAATGAACACGAGACTGGAGAAACTGTTGGAACTTCATGTGCATCTGGAATATGCCAGGCGCATATTAAATGAACTGGCCGCGGAAGCCATTGTCGAGGAGGGAAGGATAAGAGAGGAGGAGAGAAGATATAAAGAAGAAGAAAGAAGATATAAAGAGGAAAGAAGAAACAAAGAAGAGGAGGAGGAAAAGGAGAGAAGAAATTTCAAAATCCCAGAGAGCGAAAATTGGGATTCTGAAGCGACATATCCTGCCTCTGCTCTCTCCCCCCAAAAGGTAAAAAGTAACTGGGGGATAAGATGTGTATGTGGCGCCAGGCCTGGAAGGTGCCACCATTAACCAGGTGTCCATGAAGTTCCAAACAAAACAGCCCTTTTCAGGGCTACCCAATACTCTAGAAAAGAAATAACGATCAATTTGCCAATGTATGTAGGTAGAGTAGTGTGAATATAAACACTAACTCTTTTTAATGTGTGAGGGTATGTGTTGGTGTGTTTGTGTTAGTAAGAGTAAAGGTATGTTTGTGCGAATAGTAGATTATGATTGGGTCATCATCTAGGTAAGATCCATTTTATGTTTTAGGGGGATGTTTTCCTTCACGTTCGCGCTTTTCGTATAAGAACCCACAGTATTCGTTGTTCAAACCATTCTGCAAAGAATACAAAAAGAAGATGGCGTCAAACCACCTTAACAAAATGGAAAAATTGCAAAACGTCATGGACAATTTAGGAATGTTTGAGCAAATGTTGGTTAACCTAAACGAGGATCACTACTCATATAGTCCCCATAGAGTGAAGATGGAGATAAACAATTTACGAAAAATGAAGGTAATCATTAGTGATCTGTTGAAAGAAATAAAGGAGGAAAAGGAGGATGAAGAGGAAAGGATAAGGATGAGAGAATGGAATGAAAAAATTGAAAAAGAAGAAGAAAATGAAAAGAGGAAGAAAGAAGAGGAGGAAGAGAAGAAAGAAGAGGAGAAGAAAAAAAAGAAAGAGAAGAAGAGTGTAGGAGATAAAATAAGAACTTGGTGGAGGAAAAGAAGAAATTAGAAGAAGAAGAAAACCCAAAGGCCCTTTTCAGGGCCAGCCATATATCTCGAAAAGAGATAGTCTTTGAATTGCCTACCCCTTTTTTTAATTTTTTTTTAAAAATTTTTAAAAAAAAAAATCCCATGTTCAATTCCCCTTGTCCGTAAAGTGACCCACGATTTATTGCCATGTTCAATTCCCCTTGTCCGTAAAGTGACCCACGATTTATTCCCATGTTAAATTCCCTTGTCCGTAAAGTGACCCACGATTTTTCGCCATGTTAAATTTCCCTTGTCCGTAAAGTGACCCAAGGGTGTTTTTAATGCTAATTCCCATTGTCCGTAAAGCGCCCCCTTTCACTACTTATGACTACTTTACACCCACCATGACCAACCCAGATAAGATCTGGGACAAATTCTATGATGATCTGGGGTATCTTATTGCAGAAGTACCAACAGGCAAACAAGCTTGTCATCATTAGTGACTTCAATGCTGGAGTTGATAGCCATACATGGGTAGGTGTCACTGGCAAAAGCAACAACAATGGACTCTTCATACAGAGAAAATGCGTTGAACATGACCTCCAAATCACCGCCAGAGTATTTCGCCTGCCAAACAGCAACAAGCCATCTTGGATACACCCATTCTCGAATCACTTGCAAATAGACTATGTGATCGTCAGGTTAAGAGACATGCTGGATGTCAAAGCGAAGGATGCCATTAGAACTGTAGAATGCTGGACTGACCTCGGGCTCATAGTATCCAAGCTGATTATCCGAATTCAACCTAGCAGACGAACACAAGGCAAAAGGTTCCGCAAAAGCTTTTGAATGTGAAACATTCATTTGTTGAAGAACTTTGTGGCCAACTGGATACAACATAATGTTGAGGAAAATTGGGAATCCTTTAGTGGCTCTGGGTACTCATCTCAGTCCCACCACACCAAATCTCAAAACTGGTTTGATGAGAACAAAACTGCCACTCGGAAACGTCTAAATGAGGAACTTTCTCTATCTAGACAGCACTTCATCATCTAGGAATGCAGCCTTTAACAACATCAAGAGCATTGTGAAGTGGTACGATGGTACAAATAATTGGTAGCTTATACTAGAAGTACCAACATGTGGATTTATTTGAGAGTAATAAAAAAGGATTGTAATAAAAGTATGTGTTGGACAGAATATCAAAAAGTGTGTTTGGGAAATTGGTGAAAAAGTGGTATGTTAGACAGTAATGAAAAGTATATTGGAAAGTAATCAAAAGGAGGTGTTGAATAGTAACGACAAATTCTAATAGAAGTTGGGGTCATATATGTTTCCGGTTTCTAATTAGATCATGAGTCAGACATATAAAGACGGGGGTACTAGTCCAGCAAGTGTCGGGTCTAGGTACGAGACCTGAATTCCCTCGCCCTTCACAAGTGGGACTGTTCCTTCTGTGTTTCCACAAGGTCGGTTCATCATATCTCAATCCACAGGTGCTAGACGCGAGCTTGATGTTGAGGAAAAAAATTAATAATTTAAAGGAAAAATCATACAGACTGACAAAAATACCTTAGATTACACCCATGACCCGTTCTGACATAGGACCATCTCTATCATAATATATAAGAAAGAAGGTACGGAACTTCCAAATACTTCATTCCACCCATGACCCTCGATTTCCTTCTGCTATTTCCGTTTGTTAAGGCACATGACCATACTGTACGGCTTGTTTTACTCCTGATATATTTTTTTATCCATCAAGCCGTCATTGACGTTTCTGCGTTGTACCAAACTGATGTTACGGGCTCCGAAATGTGCGATATTTGCGAATTTTTTCGTTTTGGACAAGTGCGTGCACATGTGAAAACCGCTACATGTACCATGTTTTCAACTCTATGGTACATCCCTTCTTGAATTACAGAACAGTGGAAGATGCAGAAGTAAGTTTTTACTTACCATTAACTCGATTTAACTTTAGGAATCCTGTTCTATGCAAGAATTATACATTATCTTCTTCACTGCACATGCATTGTATACATGCGACTCTATTTTCAAAATAGGTAAACTATGCGGCACACACGTCAACGCCGAAATATGACTGACTCAAAAGGTTATACTTATTGTCACATAAGCTCGGACTTTGAGAGTAAAAAAATCGCAAGTTTCGGAGCCCGTAACTTCAGTTTGGCACATCGCATGGAGATTGTTAACTAGTTGCATTGCTTGTATAAACCTGTTATGGGCGATATATATTTTTCGAAGGGTAATGATAACCTAATGGTGTTTTCTAACAACAGTGAAGCTGTTATAATGGAGGACGACAAGCTACAGTTATTTCAGGTTTCCAGTTGTTTCATGTGTCAGACATATAAAGACAAGGGAACTAATCCATCAAGTGTCGGGTCTAAGTACGCGCACAGGCGTAACCAAGCCCTATGCGACCTGAAATCCCTCGCCCTGCACAAGTGGGGCTGCTCCATTGGTGTTTTCACAAGGTCTGATCATCACGATATTTCATTCCTTATACTAATTGCACTGCATGGAATTTGTTAACCGATTGCATTCGTTGTGGAAACCTGTTAGGGACGTTATATGGTTTTTAAAGGGTAAATATAAGGCTAATGGGGTATACTAGTAACGATGCAGGTTATTATAATGGAGAGTGAAAAAGCTGCAATTCAATTTTTCCCTGTTTATCTATGGCTTTGAGAAAATACAAGATGTTTTTGTATGTCAAGTTTAGGTTGGGATTGGTCTGTTCCAAAAAATCCAGGTATGTTGGTGGAGAACCTATGGACTTATGTAGGGTTGTAAATGTTTCCCTATGTGTCTGGAGTTTGTGGCACACATTAAAGACGTTCTGTACATTCTCAGGGGTTGGGCAGTGAAGGCAATTGTGACCCCAATCTCTGTTGATCGGTAGGTATTTTCCGAAACTGCTGGCTAATAGGGTTCTATTAATGGATTTTGGTGGTGTTTATTATCCAGCTTTGGTGTTTAGGCATTCCTGCACACTGTTGTTTTTGGATAGAATATAGTGCACGACCCTATAGGCAGTTGTCCCATTCGTGTTGCCATTTTTGTGTGAATGTCCTGCCTATGATGCTATAAATTTCCTTGATACTATAGTTCAGCTTACTATCTTCGATTTCTTTGAGTTTTTGTTTTGCTGCTAAATCCGCTTTTTCATTTCCAAGGATGTCGATGTGAGAGGGTACCGACATAAATTCTATAAACTGGTTGTTACATTCCAAGCTCTTTAAAGTAGATTAGTATCTTTAATGAAATTCTCTCGCTTGTCAGAGTGTTCGGTTTATATTGATTTTAAAACGCTTAATGAATTACTAATACTTATAGATTTGCGGATATTGTTTGATTGGACCCAGTTGAGTGCTTTCAAAAAAGTCCAGAAGTCTGCTGTATAAATGGAGCAATTGTCTGGAAATCTGTTTCCTAATTCTGTATTCTTTTCTGGTATAACTACAGGTTATTGGTTTTGGACCTGTCAGTGTAAATTTTGATGTAGTTCTTTTAGATCAGGTTAATATCTTATAGCATTCTTGATCTAGTGGATGGTCTTGTTAGAATTCTTGTTTTGTTGCTTGTAGGTTGATTTTTGGTGTTTTCCATGTCCATGGTACTGGATCAGGAAATTTAATTGGGACTGTTTCTAGGCCTTATAGGTCTAAAGTCTTACTTAATTCGTGGATCCTCTTTCCTCATGGTAGATTTGGTACTAATTTGCGGCTGAATGCAGAGTTGCATCTTATGATAATTGATTCGGTGGGATGTGAATCTCCATGTATTGAGATTCATGCCGCATATATATGTATTAGCTCTTCTCTTCTGCGTGTGAGTGGTGGTTCTCCTGCAAGTATCTGAAGTTCTTCTTTGAGAGTATTTGTATGCTTACCTGTGCATATACGTAATGCTTTGGATTGAATAGTATCCAATTTTGATAGTACGTTTGGCTTGGCTGAAGCATAAACTTGACATTCATAATCCAATTTAGACCTTTTTAGGGCTCTATATAATATCAAAAGCATATCTTGGTTGGCACCCCGGTTAAATCCTAAAATCTTTTTAAATAGGTTTAAGTCTTGATTGCACGCATAGATAAGTTCCAAGATATGATAAGATCAGGGACGTCATTTCAACATTTTTTTTGGGGGGGGAGGGGGGCAACACCTGATTCATGCAAATATCAACGCGCTGGCTCAGACTGAATAACAGATGAGAGAGATAGTAATAGCATGGACGTCATTTCAATTTTTTCAGGATGGCGGCAAAACGTTACGGGCTTGTTAATTTTCGCATGTAGGCTACATCAGTATTACATCACATGCAAACTCGGGGGGGGGGGGGGGGGGGAGGGGCAAATCTCCCCGCCTCCCCCAAATGACGTCCCTGCGTAAGATGTTCATCGTAATGCATACCTAATAATTTTGCTATCTTTTCGAATTTTATTTGTACGCCTTGGACGAATAGGCTTGTGTAATTTGATTTGGGGGAGAACATTACTCCTACTGTTTTTCCGTTGGAGAGTTTAAATCCCCATTCGTCGGTTCAGCGGCCGATTTGATTTAAACTCTTTCTTTTTTCTGAGATTGTTTGATTACTGGCATGGTTTCCAGCCTTCCGGATGCCGCCGTCATCTGCAAACTGGGATAAGTCAGAGCGCTCAAGGTCATTAACCATTATGTTGATTAGGATGGGTGCCGTTCTCTCGCACACGTGTTTCTGAGTATTGATCCCTTTTTTTGTCCTGATTTGGCGTCCGTTTAAGAAATTGGCTATCCACCGGTGCAATTTTCCATTGATACCGTAATAATTTAATTTAACAATTAGGCCGTTGGTCCACACCAGATCAAAGGCTTTATCCAGGTCGAGAAAAATTGCAATGAGGGTGCGATCGCATTTTCTCTTGGCGTTAAATGCTAATTTGATGCATGATTTAGCTTAAATAATTGTTCTAGGGTGGATCTTTTACTGCGGAAGCCGCTTTGGTTTTTGGAAATCAGGTTGTTGATTTCTACAAGGTATCTAAGTCGGTTATTAATCATCGTTTCCATCACTATACATATGTTGTCTACAGGATATTGGTCTGTATGATGTTATTTCTGTTGGGTCTTTGCCCCTTTTTGGAATTCCGATGGCTTGCTTCCATTTCTGGGAATTTGTTCCGGTTCTCCATGATGTATTAATAAGGTCGAGAATTGCGTTTTCCATATTTTCCGGTATATTCTTGTAAATTTCGTATCCCAAACTGTCTTCTCCAGGTGGTCTTGATTTCTTTCCCTTGAGCGCGGTTTTCCATTCTTGAATGCTAAATCTATGTTTAGCGGGCTATTTTTAGCTTCCAGATCATGAAAGCGGTAAGGGAATTTGTTATCTACAACTATTCGGTGATTCTAGTAGGGGGTTGTGTGGTTACTATTACTGCTCATTTCCGCAAAATGTTTGGCAAGTATGTCTGCATTTGCTTTGTTTGTTTGTGCTACTGTTATTTGGCATGGTTTTTGTTGTCTTTCCTTTCAGTGCCATAGGGGCCCCGAGTGGCCGAGTGGTCTAAAGCGGTCTCCTTCACGGATCATTGCCATCTCACCTCTGTCTGCGTGGGTATGTGAGAAAGCTTGCCGGTAGTATCTCGTGGGTCGGTGGTTCTTTCTGGGGTTTCCCCGGGTTCTTCCTCCACCATTAATACTAGCCGCCATGTATAGCCTCTCTTGTGCTGAAAAATGTCGTTAAACCCTCTAACAACATCATTGCCTTAAGTTTGCTTCATACCTGTTTAGCACTGCATTTGACATCTAGGTTTGAGCATTAAGTTCGCCACGAGTTTTCTTTCGCAGTTCGAATAACTAAGTTTGCAGATTTTTCTTTGGATTTGTTTGTGAGAAAATCCAGGGATTGTCCTGAACGTCTGAATCTGTTTAGGGCCCTTTTCTTTTCCTTGAGCGCTTTTCTGCAGTCATCGTTCCACCATGGGACTTACGGTTTTGCATTTGTGATGTTTCCTCACCCTGTCATGGGTATACTCCTGGTTGCGGACGTTGTTAGACTTTCTATTATATTTTGATTGAATATGTCTCCTCATGCATACGAAATACCGTGGCTGGTGTTGGTCCATAACTGTCCCATGGCTTCGTACAGGGACAAGTACGACCATAAGTGATTCTTCTGGTTCGAAAGGTCGGGTACACAATTTCTTGCCATCGCGACTGACTTCGAGTTGGGACACTCCTTAGTGCTTAAACTGGAAAGGATTTTGATCGTCGGCTCCGTTGAGGGCTTCATTGCAAAGGAGGCCAACGATTAAACGTTTGGGTAACTGTCCTTGGAACAGATGATCTTCGTTCTTGGATCGGAGTCCAGAGGCAACGGCGAAAGTTTTAACTTACACGCATCGTATCGGATACTTGGCAGTCGTTCTGCTCAAAGTGTGACTGATGTCCTTTCCCACTTTAGGTTACACTTCCACACAACGCACGTAAAGTCTGGCTTCTTGGATGATGGTTTCATACTCAATGGCACGAGCAATCAAATGGAAAACTGTACTGCTGAGATCCAGTTTCAGACGGATATCCACTCCGTTCAACAAGTACTTGTCTTGCAACCACATGTCCAAATGCAAACGAACCATCAGTTCTAAAGTTAGTCCTTGCGGTTAAACTTGTCCTCGCATGCTGTGTCAGGTTTCCATACCACGCAAGTACCCAGATGAGCGTTCCTGGTCTCTTTTCCGTATGTCAAGAGATTTTCCAGGTGCGCTCGGTAAGGTTAAATATCCATGATACTGCTAACGAGTTTGTTATTCAAGTACAAATCCCGCTTCAGTGAACAAGGCAAACATGAAATTGTTGATGGGAGCTACTCTAGCATCGGCTCCTGGAGCGGTGTCGTCCGTTTTAATCACTTTGACTTTCAGGTACTAGTAACTGCTATTCAGATCGATGTAATCTTCAGGCTCTCCTTTGATTTCAAACTCGGTGGGAGCTGAATCCGTCATAGAGAAGACGGGATGAAATTCTACCCACTGGGATTTTTGCATCGTTATCATGGTGGGGGGCATGGCAAACAGATCCAGTTCCGATATGGAACAGGCACAAGACTCTCTGTGTGTCACTTTTCTCTCTCTGTGATTTAATATTCAAAACCGTCTAAGTCTCGGGCGGGTCTTCTATTATTGGTCTTTCTAGCTCTGAGGGTATGACGTTCTCTGGAGGGGTGTCTTCGTCGTCTCTTTCTGCCTTGTCCTTGATGTGGCGGCGGTAGCGTCCAGGGCATTTATAGGAGTTTCTCGTCGGCCCAAAATGTCTTTGCCCGTTTGAAGGAAGATATTTTTTCCTACTCTCAAGAAAGCTTCTTCGGGATTTTGTTTGTCGATGATGACATTTTGGAGAAATTCATTGCCTTGCTTCAACGTGGCATCTTTCAAAGCGTGGGAACTTCGTGTCACCATCGGTTTTAACACGGGGCCACCGAACGAAAGGTCGATTTCAACATATCTCCTAAACCATGTCCTCTCTGTCGAGAGACTCCTTGGTATACAGGATACATGACTTATAAGTCATTAGAGAATCGTTTTCGAAAATCAAGTTTTACTGTGACTTTCCATTTAGTGAATGAAATATTTTGTCCCGGATCTCCTTTTATAGCAATGTTAACAGTGTCAAAATACATCTTACTGACGGTAAATAATGAGGATGTACAAATTTGCAGTGAACGTGCTAGCTGTTTCTACGTTCCTGGTCAGTAATAGCGCCATAATCCACTTTGAAAGGAATGACCAGCAGTAACGGCACGGAGGTGTGTCTCACCACGTTGTACTCCACCACATCAGAGTACACAAAAATCAAATTGATTCCTTGGTTCAGTTCCACAGGGGTCTAAAATATGTTTGACAAATTCGGTTTCGCCTGAACCGCTGGGTCCGGCAATCAACATGTTAAATAGATGGCGAAGAAGCAAGACCTCCCAACTAGCATGATCTAAGTGTTCGTCGATGACTTTTAAAGTGGGAGAAGAGGGAGCAGAGGCAGTAGAGATAGCCATAGTGTTGGGAACGTCACTCTTGACACGAAGACGGACAAGGCAAGAGTATTTATACTTTTTTCAAGACACATTTATTGATCTTTTAAAATGGACCAAAACGAAAGACATAAATACACAAAAGCTAAATGGTTAAGTACAGCGATAAAATACACATAAAAACTATCAAAGTGGGATATAAACAAGTCTCTGTACAGCACGTTGTTTGGTAACAAAGTGTCCTGTGGAAAGTGTAACGTGCTTACAGTATATACATTGGGTACAGTCACACAGATGTCCTCCCAGAATGGATTTTCGGGGATGTCCATGAAAGTCCTATCCTGAAGGGAATGGTTTTCCTCGGTGACGGGTTATTCTTCTGACACTGTGATTAACACAGGTTTAATAGTTACTTTCTTTCATTGGACGTTTGAAGTCAAGATCACAACTCTTTGGCGTAATTGGCCACTTCTTTGGTCCAAGCTTCTAAACCCCAAGATTTCCAGTCACTTACATCTGTCCAGCGAGGATGTACGTCACAAGCTACACCCACATCGTCGTACACATCTTCAGTATCTAAAAGTTGACGAATCTTTCTCCTGTAGAGGTCGAGAATTACCCAAATGAAAACGCAAGGCCTTTAACAGAGTGAGTCTCTCGTGGACATTTTAAAGGTACCACTTTCATGTTTGTTTTTTCGGTACCTCACAGATCGTACAGAGCCCACAATGAATCGGCTGGTAAACGAAAACCCAGAAAGCATGTCACTAAGAGACACACTGCACGACGACCCGAATTCATGGGATATAGTGCTCGCAGTAAGTGTTGGTAATCATTCACTGTCTAAATACTGTCATTTATTTCCTTCCACGGCAATCGTTGTAACACTAGCGATAAAGGCCGTGACATGGTAGTCCGTTTTATACCTCTTTTCTCGGAGGTAATAAGTACACTTTTTGCACAAAACTGCTCGTGCTCGTCGTCGTATCCAAATCGTTTGCTCACTAGTTCACCCGTCAAACACCGCAAAGAATTTTCCTGTACAGAAGAAATTTGATAGCGTAAAAGATTTGGGCAATCCTTTAACTCTTCCTTGGAATTCGATGTAGTATGACCAAGGTGTAAGTAATAGGACGAGTAGCCAACAAAGTCTTCTTGTCCTCGTCCAGTTCAACAATGTCTGACCGATGGAACGTTTTCAAGTTAATCAGTCCCCTTATAGCATTCAGGTACCAGTGATTCCAACATCGGTGACGTAACGGATAGATTTGGTCTTTGCGTTGGATTTGTATTTTGACCAACTCTCTGTAAATGCGTTCTCTCGGTTCTAGAGGTAGATTCTGAATATCCTCTTCTAAACTAGACATTCACAGCAATGTCTTTCTTTTGACTGAGGTTAATAAGTGTACTTTTTGCACAGAAATGAGAGTATTCCAATAAAGATTATAATTTTCTAGTCACTAGCTCACACACTACACATCGCACATAATTTTCCTCTACAGTCAAAATTTGAAAGCGTAAAATATGTTGGCAATCCTTTAATTCATCCTCTGGAATTCGTTGTAGTATGGTCACCATGTAAGTAGTAGGATGCGAAGCCACCAAAGTCTACTGGTCCTTGTCCAGTTCAACAATGTCTGACCATTGGAACGCTTTCAAATGAATCAGTCCTCTTATAGCATAAAGATACCAGTAGTTCCAACATTAGTGACGTAACGGATGCAATTGTTTCTTACGTATCACTTGCATCTTAACGAACTCTAGGTAAATGTGTTCTCATAACTTCAAAGGCAAACCACGAATGTTCTGATACCACTCGTGAAGTGACACATCGAAACTGAAACACTTGACTTTAACCCCTTTGCCCAAGTAAATCAATCCGGTTCTTGCTGATTCCTCCCACATATTTAAGCCAATTTCTCAGAACGTTTGGAATCGACTTTCAAAAGTCGCAGTATTCAGGCAAACGCACTGGGAACAAATATTCATCTTTCAAAGTTTCATTTCGATGAGAGTACAGTGACAGGAGTTTACTTTGGGTTGGATGACATCCTTAAGGTGGTAGCGGAACGGATTCACGTGAGGGTTGACATCCACCATGAAAACCAGTAAATAGTCCACGATAACGAGTGGCATCACTTTCGTGTCTGTCAGGTTTGACACGCATAACATCACTTTCTTTGGTAGGTGTAGTGGTAGTAGTAGTCATAGCAAAGTTCCCATGATGTCCTGCTGAAGTAGTCATAGCAAAGTTCCTATGAACTGGTACAGAATAACAGGGGTCACGGCGCATGGCATCCCTGCAATCGCAAGAAGCAGCATCGCACTCGAGTTTTTTTCTTTTTTGATACTTGGCGTTTGTATTCACAATGAAGTATCGTTCTTGGAAGCTTTACCCTTTATATTCTGGCCAATATCGGCGTTTCCGTACGGTAAAGTAAAGTGATTGGGAAACAGTACTCGCTTGTGGTACTTGTTTTGATACACCTTTTCCAAAGCTCGATTGACGATTTCGTGTGTGGCTAAACGTACAATTTTGTGAGGTTGGTTGGTGGTCACTTTAAAATCTTGATCATTTCCAGACGACTGCAAGGCTTCTTTCAGTACGACAGAGATCACCACTTGCTTAGGGCAATAATTGAGAGTCAATCCTTTGACTTTACGCTCGGTGTGCACTTCTCATTGTTTGTCCTGGTATTCGTAGCCGTACGTTTTAGGACCGCCACTAGCAAAACGTAGAATAATGTCGATGGGGTGCTCGTCTTTCCGGGCTCTTAAACGGTTTCCTTTGATGGCAGGATGACAGTGACCCAAGCGATCGATGGAAATGCAACTGTTCGTGTCAAAATAGAGCACACGATATCCTAACAGTTCTAAAACTTCGTACAATTTTAAGGGAGCATGGGCTGTCACGTAATCCGCAGTGCTGATATTTCCAAATTCGTCAGCCTCTACAAAGTCCAGTTGTTCTTTGTAACTGAATAAGATCAAGTCCTCACAAGGAAGTCCACGTGCTTTCTTGTTTCACTTTCTAAAGAGCATCCACGTACTCCGCGAAAATACCTTTCTTGTGGTATTTTTCTGTCTTGGTGAAATGGTAAATTTCGTACACTTCCAACAGTTGGTATCCCAGATGCAGCGCCTTAAACAATTCCACGCTAACCTACGTTCCAATCAAAGTGCGTTCTTCCTGGGTTGTACTGACAAGGTCGGTCTTGGTTACACGTTTCGGCACAAGTATGGCACAAGAGAAACATCAGTTTTCCTTGGCAATGGTGAGGTAAAACGGGATGGTACAAGTCCGTGGGATGCAAGACTTTGCACTTGATCAATCCTTCGTATTGTCGAATGATGTCCAGGTCGATGTGCTTCGTTATCAATTGCGGGTGTCCTACGGCAAAGTGACAATATTTGCACACGTAAGGATACAGCGAACACAAGTCCAAGTATTTGATTTCTTCTCCTTTCTCCTTGTATGCGTGGTACAGCAAACAGGTGGCATTCGTCCATCCTCCGTACAAACTGTCCCGTGGGTTCACTGGGTCCAACAGATTGTAACTTTCCACGATGAGTCTCAACTCGAGATCGGTTTTCAAAGGTTGATCGTACTCGTGTTCCCACATTTCAACCACTTGTTATCCTAGTTGTTTTTCGCTGACAAGTGGCCTGGTACAAGTTTTCCATGGTACGTTGTAAAAACTGATTTTTAGCGCCACGTTCATGGTAACAGATCGGAAATCCGTGAAATAAGCAGCCGTTAAACTCGTACACGATTTGGGGGTTTCTAAGCCCCAGCCATCCACTGAATACCTTCCGATGGTCTTTTCTCCTCCTCCGTTTCGGGCATGTTGGATCCATTCGTCTTCCTTGTTGCACAGGTAATGTAGCCAGCGTTGGGCTTTGACCGAGTATTGACGTTTGACAAAGTTCGTCGTTTGAAGGCTAATGACAGCCAGGGTGCTTTCGGGCCTGAATCGTTGGCAGTACACTAAGGAAAACGCTTTGACAATGGTGCAGGCTTCATTCAAAAGATCAATCCCTCCGTGTTCCATGAGCATTCTCAAAATTTCCACAGGAACACCGTTAAATGTCCACGTCGGAACGACAATATATTAACATTTCTTCCTGAAGGTCCAAAGGGTCCGAGGCGTGAGTCTGGTACCAAATATAAAAAGCTTCTCGTTGTTCGATGTGCATGTTGCCAGGGACGTGGGCCCCATGCAAATGTGAGTAGAACGGAGTGTTGATTGGCTTCGGTACTGAAAAAGTGCGGCAAATAGCCTTTAGCCATTTCTGTCAATCCAAACGTTTTAGGCATTTGGCTCAAAGGCATGGTCAAGTAACCCATCGAATCTTTAAACTGCACTTGTTCCTCTTGCATGGAAATGAGCTTGGCTCCGTTCAGAGTTACTTTCGGACGTTTGGTACTTTGTACCATATAGTATCTGAGAAGAAACTGTCCATCGTATCCCGAGAAATTGTGAGCCGTCACCGTTGCATGGCGATGACAATTTCCGTAAAGTTCGATTTCCTCTTGGCTCCACGTCACGACGATGTGGTCTAAGATCCATTGGACGAAATCGATCAGCGTGTTCTGTCCCCGAAAGATTTTTTCAGGTTCTCCAGGAAACTTGCTGCAGTGATGGTTGTTGCTAAAGACAGGCTCTTTGGTGCACTTCTCGCACGCTCAGTGAGCCACGCAGAAATTAGGAATGTGAATGCACAGGTACCTTTCTTCGGATTGGAAAACAGACTCCGCACTGTTACTGAATTTTTAACACGTGGTAGGATTTGTGAAAAAACTCAGTCCGTTTCAATCTGCTCTTCGACTCTAAATAACCCGGGTCAATTCATTCCTTTCATCTGTTCTCGTCACAAGATGTGGACTAACGTTGAATCATCTACCCTCGTATCGTAGATGCTGTTCCGCACGGACTTACCCATGTATGACAAATCATCATGAACAATCATCCGGGTCACAGATACGAGCGTTTGGAAAAGAAGGATTTATGTGGACAGATAAGTGTGTCTAAGGAGAGTCCTATCTTACGGTCCAGAATTCAGAATAAGGTTGATAAAAAGAAGAATACATATGCGATGCCGTCTATGTTAATGGAATGGAGTTAATCAAAAAAGTGATTCAAAATCTTGTGATAAGTCTTATTAATCCCTAAATGATTAGCCAAAGGAGTTTCATGGGCAAGACTAAGAATTTCATGTCAGTACGATTTTAGAACTACAATTTGATAGTTTACTGACAACTCATCATCAGCAAGTACCTTGGGAGGTCTCCATTTTCTCATAAGAATTTTATTTTTTATGAAATAACAGACAGGTACTTCAGTGGCTTAAGTTTCACTAATAGCCCTTTGAAACAAAAAGGTCTCAGCATCTTTTTCCTATTCGACGACAAGTGATTGTTGTTTGTCACCCTGATTAGAATAAAGAGAATTAATAGTTAAAAGATGATCACTGTGATCAATACCTTTTGATTGATCAAAACAAGGAGTGACCTCATCAAACGCCCGAACAATACACTTGTCAGCTAAAGGAAAACTTTCCTGATCAACATCATTCTCAAGAGCTTTCTTTGCCAAAGCTCTAGCAACTGCACAAACTGGGTATAAATCGGGAAATTCTTTTTCAATAGGATCGACTTTATGATCCAAACAAATCTTGTCAGTTACAAGTGGATTAACCACAACCTTATCCCCAGATAAGTCGTTGCCCAGTAATAAATGTATGCCCTCAACGGGTAAAGCATACACTGTTCCGACTGTCACTGGTGCTGAGACTAAGTCTGATGACAAATTTACACAATGGAGAGAAACATTAACAAAGCCGCACTCTAGTCCCTGAATAAGAACACTCTTATTAGAAGAATACCGCTCAGTAAAAGGCTAAGAACCCGACAAGGAAAGAAGCTCTTGTGTCCCTAAAGTTTTAATAGGGATGAGATTGGCTAAATCACCCAAGAGTGATATAGAACACTTCGACATGAATGGTTTATAATTCTCCATAATAAAATCATGGACTGTTTTTTTTAGACCCAACAAATGTATTGCTTTCAATACATGACCGTGACCTTGACCTCTTAGAAATAAGAGCATTTGGAATAGATCTGTCTTGATTCTGATGCCTATGTTTCAATTTGTAGAAATCAGAAATAACGTATCCTTTCTTCTTGCAATATGTACACGTAGGAAGAGACAAGGATTTTTGATCCAGCTTATTTGAAGTTTGATTTTTAAAAGTTGTGCCAGATTGAGATTTAGAAGGGCTTGCATTAGGCTGAAATACTTTTCTGCAAAAAGACCACTGAGTGGAAGTCTCATTTACAAAAGAAACTGTATGATCTAAGGAATACTTGTCAGCAGCACGAGTAGCATTTCCCAAAGTTTCGATCTTATGCTCATCAAGTAAGCTTTTATTTCAGTATGAACTCTTCAAGTAATACAAGTTGTCTAAGACTTTCATAATCTTGATCAACTTTCTTGGCTAAGCACAATCTATCAAAAAATAAATGCTCCTTCTCTCTTGCAAATTCGACATGAGTTTGTCCAGCCTCTTTTTAATAGTTCCTGAACTTTTGCCGATAAGCCTCAGGGACTAACTCATTCCCTTTAAGATGCATTCCTACACCAAATCATAGTCAGCACTCTGTCGTACTGACAGGGATGCATAGATATCTCGGGCTTTGCCAGAAAGTGTACGCCGTAATAAATGAATCCAACACACCCTTGGCCATTTTTAATTTTCAGCAACTTTTTCAAATTAAGGAAAATATTTTTCTACATCTTTTTCTTTGAAAGGGGGCACCAAATATTCTTAGTAATATCAAAACTTGTATCTGTATGTAAAGTGGGAAAGTGCATTTCAATTGCCAGCTCTATTTCTATAATTCTAAACTGATATTCCCTTTCGTCCTTCTCTCTACGCATTTACACCTGCTTCTCTCTCCTGTTTCTTCAATTGTAACTGCATTTGTTTCTCTCTCTCTCTCCTGTAACTTCATCTGTTTTTTTGTAACTGCATTTGTTTCTGTCTCATCGTTCTCCCTAGTAACTGCATGTGTTTTTCTTCTTTCTGTATTAATATTTCTTCTTTCTCTTTCTTCAGTTGCAACTGTGTTTGTTTTTATCCTTTATGCTTTTGAAGTTCCAGCTTCCTTATTCTAATTCCATCTTGTATTTTAATTTTAATTCCTTTTCTTATATGTTTTTGTCCAAGAATTAATTTAGAGCCCTAGTATTTCCAGGGAAAACAAACTTGAAATCCAAATAAATTTAAGAAAACAAAATAATTAGCCCAAAACTGGTCACAACATAAAACACCTGGACTTCTCCAGTGTTAAGGCAAGTAATAACAATTCTTTCTCAAGACATCAGTAATAAATCTATCTACAACGCAAAACAGATGCCCGGATGTAGGTCATTCCTCTGGAAAAACCTGATTGATATATGTTATTTGTCACGTACTCCAATTATGGCCTCGACTTCACTTTATGAATCTCACTCTGAGAAAGAATTAAAAAAATAACAAAAGTTGTTTACCACAACTCTTAACGGTTCTGAATCAAGGTCCGGAACAAGGTCAGCATTAGATAAAGAGTTGATATTATTAGTTGTTTACTTCTTAATTCTATTTCTGGACAATGTCAAATCCAGTAAACAAAATTACATTACAATAACATGTAATGGAATTTTAAAAAAAATTTAAAACTAACAAACAAACAATTAAGTTAAATTAAATATAAATTAATTAAAATATGCATACCAATAAGAGAAAATTAAGATAGCACAGTCTAAATAGTTAATAATTATTCCCCCCCCCCCCAAAAAAAAAAAAAAAAATGATCAAAAATATATCGACGCTAGTCCCCAGGAAATGATATGCGAAAGACTTAAATCCAGTCAGTATTTAATATTGAAGCTTTAATATGTTCAATATGCGTGGCCAGTAGTGGTTGTTCAAACGATAATGGATCTTATATAATTCTAAATATAGTGCAGTATATGTTTTAACCCAGTGTTTCTATTAGGCCTAATTCAAAAAACACATAGAAACATTGCTCTAAATTCAAATTCCATATTGGTCATGGTATATGGTACACTAGACAAATACTGGATCAATTAGATTTTAAGTATTGCTGGAAATTTTTAAAAAATATTAGACCAATTAGACAAAAGAAACCAACAGTAAACCAAAATGAACAGCAGATATTTACCTCCCTAATACACTACACTCATCAACACAACGTCTGGAGTAACCAGCATCGAGTTATTTACTATCCGACACACACTAATCAAATACCTAACACCCAATTAACTTCTAGCCACTACTCCATTTGGAATCACCATCATCCACTGATCTACTATAAGTTATCTACTATCCGCCGGGCACACTATACCATCAACATACCGCTTGTATTGACCATCGCCCACTAATCCACTATACAGTACCAAGAGATTTCATATCCAACACATCCCACACCTACTATCCAGCAGGCCGTTTGAGTTACAAACACCTCACACCTACTAACCAAGGATTGAATTGCAAAAAAAAAAAAAAAAAAAAAAAAAAAAAAAATGGGGGGTGGGATAACTAAAAAAAAACTGTATCGTTTTAACTTCCGTATTTAATTTTCCTTTTTAAATTTTTGTGTACAAATTTTATTTTTAAATTTCTTTTCTGTTTTTTTTTTTAAATTTTACAATTTCCGTTTGCTAATACTCAATTTCAGTTTTAGTTCTTTCAGGTTTCATTTTCCAATTTTGTCTTCAGTTTTTCAAATTTATATTTTCATTTTCAATTTCATTTTGATTTTTTAAAAGTAATTTTAATTTTCAATGTCTTTTCAAGTTAGGTTTTTTAACTTTCATTTTCAGTTTTTCATTTCCATCGTTGGTTTTTATGATTCCCTTTATAATTTTTAATTTTTAATTTCATTTTCAAACTGAATTAAATTTACTACTTTGTCAAACACACCTTGGATTTGTCGTGAATCTAAGGTTTACTGTAAGGTCGTGACATTTTTATGTTGAACGTTAAAAACGGCCTAACTATATTATAATGCAGATGTGCATTGCACATAGAGCGTTTATACTTTGTTAACAAATTTTTTGTTTCTATCCCTAAAAGTGTTTGAGTATATTATCTATACGGTATCAAACGATTTAGTATCCAACACACCCAACACCTACCATCCAGCAAGTCAAAAGAAAAAGAAAAGAAAAGAAAAATTTCAAGGCATAGAGAGAGGTATATTATCTTAAATAGCAATAACAATGAAATTTAAATACGCATAGAAGATTCAATTTTACTTCTTTTAAACTTTCTTTTTCTAAAAATAGTTTCACTGACATTTATTCTTTTGTTTCTTCTTCTTCTGTTTCTAACATTTCTTCCTCTGTTTCTCATTTTCACTTTCTTGGGATACTGTCGTCCAGTTACCTTTTTGTTTATAATGATTAATGGTATAATTTCTTTTCTCTCTCTGTTCTCCTGTCTTTGAGGTTCATTTTCTTTGACGTTGTGGATACTCGGAAGCGGAATATCCAATCTCTTGACAGACACAAAAAAAGTATCTGGACTTGTATTTCGATAGGAGAAGTCTGGGCTTTCGCCAGAAGTCTTGTTAGAAGTCAACTTGCAAGTGACTCGACGAGCCATCTATTATTGCTCTCGCATCGTCACAGATTGAAACTGTATCAGTGAAATGAGGAGAAAAGGCGAATTAAGTTCTTCCATCTTTGTAGATTGAAACTGTAAGAATTAAAAGAGACAAAATCGTGGGAGTGTTGATACAGAGACAGACATACTTATACACTGCTATACATGGAACATACCCTTCTACAGACACTCAACATGATATAGAGAAGTGCGAACGCTCGTGTCAGGACAGGCACTAGCTAACTTTTGCATTACAAATGTCTTTTCTAAATTTTCATTTCTAAATTATATTCCTTCAAATTTCGATTTTTTTCATCACTTTTCATCTGTAATTTTATTTTTTCAAATACAATTTTCAATTTCTTCTTTTTGTCATTTCATTTATTTCAAATTTATTTTTAATTATTCGTTTTTTTACCTTTCGTTTTCGAGTTTCATTCTCAATTTTGGTTTTTCAATTTTCATTTTCACAAAGACAGCTGAATCTGCCAGTATTAGTAGATGTTGTTGTCGTAAAGGTATATTATCCAGTTGTTGGCACATTGATTTTTTTTACTTTCGCATGACAACGCCTCACCATCGAAATGCCATAAGAGCTTTGCGCTGGATTGATGACGGAGATTTCATTTGGAATATTGAGCGCTTCAAAATCTAAATAGATGATGCATGGAACACGCATCTAGCGATAGTAGTTCTGGAAGGCAAGGGTGGCGCTTGCGCTGCTTTCCTTTCGTAAGGACACTGGCAGCTTTCTCACATACCCACACTCTGAGCCCGAGTTTCGAACCTACGCGGACAGATGTGAAGTGGCAGCGATCAGTAAAGGCTAGCGCTTTAGACCACTTGTCTACCCTCGGCCCACTAAATCCTATTTTGAAGCCGCAGAGTTCAGACCTTGATCTACACTGCTTAAAATGCTACGTGAGTGTGGTCGATGCAATCCCATAACACTACAAAATCTTCATATAATATACCAAATACACATAAGAGCATAGGTCACAGTTAAATACAATCTAAATCAAGTTTGTGAGCTGTCAAAAAGTACAGCTGACATTTTGTCACAAGTTTCCAGCAATATGGCGGTGGTGTTAATATTCACTGTTAAGGTAACCCGTTGCAAGGAGTATGGACCGCTGTAATGAAGATATGCGGTACCTTGGGGCTCACGTCGAAGCGCCTGCTTTAGCTGTGCTATAATGATATGAATGTTCATCTGTAGGTAGGCAGATACTATGAGAGACGAATGCATCATTGGCCATGAGTGTACCATAAGCAATGGCACGATTTAGCCTGTTGCCAAAACCTCGTCAACCAGTCGTGTCTAAGATAAGTTGGTACGACATCCCAACAAACAGTTGAGATGAATTCTGCAATAAAATAAATGTTGGTTAAGATTCACTTCAGGTCCTCTGAGGCAACTTGTCTTCCTCTAAAATTTCACATCATCCTCGACGTCCAAAGATGTATTCTAGAAAGGAAAGTAGGCTATCACTTGTCGTTTAGCTAAACACTGGGGTGTCGTTTCAGTACTTCCCAAGTCAATATTCCTATATGATAATACATCATTCAAAAAGAATCTGAAGCAATCATCAATATGATGTGAGAACTTTGTTTGCACGTCTGAAAAAGAGCAGTTTCTTTGATCAAGATACAGAGATTAAGACATCAGCAGATCCTTCGCCAGATAGTGAGAAAAAAAATTCCACTCAGTGAAAAGAAAAGAAAATGCACGTTCGACAAGGAGGATTTCTTCCCACATTGATGGGACCGTTGTTAAAAGTCGTTACACTCCACTGCTAGTGCCGATTGCTGAGACTCTTTTATGAGGAGTTTTGAGGTGACTATTAAAAGAACAGCCCTTTTCTGGAAGGACATCAAATCTGTACCCCTGGATCTTATGGAAGGAAGAAATTTATCTTTAGTTCCTTACAAAACGTACTTGTAACTAAGCTTGGTTGTTGGTACGAACAATGGATATAAACCTAATCTCATAAAGATGTCACACTTACAGAAAGGGCGACAATCGTTGGTGGATCGAACAAATTTGTCCGAAACAGAAAAACCGCAACGTTACGGACAATTGTTGCAACGTTTTCAAGTGTTCTCCAGAAAGCTTTAGAAGATACAGTTAAAGCTACTCTGAGAGATGTCAAGAATGTCATAGGAGCCAAAGAAAAAACAAAAAGTAACTGCTGCTTCAAAGGCGATAACGGCCACGGACACGAGGATGACAGAGAAAGAAATAAAGAGAATGTTACAGCCCCTTGAACAAGGCATAGAGACGACCTCTCTTCTAAATGAAGGCGAACATTCCTCTAGTTTTATCATGTATTTATTAATGTGGTGGGTACGCATGAATGCGCCCGATTATATTTCTTGTCTTGTACAGGGTGCATATCCAGCAGGGAGTCACACGACAACCTGTGAATTTATACAATACAGCGTTAGAGATAATTACATCTTCCTCGTCTATCTTTAGACACATTCAAGATTGTAATTCATTTCTACATATTAGTTTACAAACCGTAGTTTCAGATCTTAATATGCAATGCATAAACGGTGATATGGGTGTGGTAGATGCAGTCCGATAACAATCCAATATTGTCACAGAATGTACCAGATACACATAAGAGCAAAGATCACAGTCAATGCAATATAAATTAAGTGTTAATTTTATCAGAGACTACGGTTTTATCCGGATTCCATTTTGCCTACACGTTTCCAGCATCGTGGTTGTGGTGTTAATACAGCCGGTGGAGGTAACCCACTGACGTTGTGGGTACTCGATTATGAACCGCGTACAGAGCCGGCCTTAGACCGATTTAACCGACTTGGACTAATTGGGCCCCGCGCTCACAAGGGCTACGGGCTTAGTAATTTTTAAAACATATCTATAGAAAGAAATTCATTTTTAAGCGATGGAAGAAAATTTTAAGTTCAATATCATATAAAACGTGTTCAAACGTTTATTTCCAAAATGACGTGCTCACAAGGTGCCCATCGCGTAAATCCAAGGGGCCCCGCCAAAAGGATCCAAATCGGGCCCCGCGTTTGCTAAGTCTGTTACTGGACCGCTGTCCAGAAGATATATGGAACCCAAGGAGCTCAAGTCGAAGCGCCTGCTTGATATGGCCTATAAAGATAGGACTATTCATTTGTGGATAGGCAAATTCCTAGGAGAGACGAGTGCAATATGCAAGTCCCTAGAGAGACGAGTACATCATTTGTCATGTGTTTTCCGCTATAACTCATCAGACTCGTATCAGATTAGTTATGCTTATAGTTATATTATTCCAAATTTTGGCACATATACTTATTCACACAAGTCTCAGCGGTGTGTATAGTTTTCGGGTGGAATCGTCAAACATCAGGTGCATAATAAAATCAAGTTTTCATTTTCTTTTTTTAAATCTCAGGTGGACTCTACTTTTATGAGAGACTCGTGGTTTAAGTTCAAGACCGTGGAGTTGAAAATGTGATTTTATTTTCCGTTTTATAATTCAGACTTCAAGTGGATGTTTTTTTACAATCAGAGTTCTAAGACAGACTGACCATTGTATTTGGTGTCTAATAAGGCTTAACATCAAGCTTGCTGGATTTAACTTTGTGGTACTTAATTTCAGAACAAATATTCCACCCATTCTTTAGCAATCTTCATGTACAAGTACCTCCTGAGTAACGCCAATTCATAAAAGACATGAGGGTCGGATTAGCAAAGGTCAAGGTCACTTGCACTTTAGGAGAAGCAGTAACCAATTGATTCGGATAGTCAATGGTTCTAGGACAAAGCTTACTCATGATTTTGGTTTCCACGTGATTATTCAAGCTCTTAGTTCTTCTATTCTTTTCTTCATTAAATGTAGCAAAATATTATTTAATGCACTTAATTGTTGGAGGCATTCCTCTTATTGTTTTGGTGGTCAAAAGGTGAAAGTTCAGGATCACTTTAATCGAAACTGTTGCTTTTATTACTTCAGAATTAGTTAAGCGTTCCCTAGTCATTTTTCCATAAACGTCTTAACGGGCACTGCACTTTGGACGAAAGTGCTTCCCATTTATACTTACGGGGCTAAAGGGTTAAATGTCGAGTTAGACGCTGGGTCCAGACAGTACGTTTGATGATTACTTTATTTTAATCTTTAATACATTTGCATTTGGTCCAATTTTTGGTCAAGAAGAATGCATTTCAATGCATTTGTGATTTCTTTCAGCCATGGAATTTACTAACCAGTGACATACTGTGAGCTATCTGCAAAATAATAATAATAATAATAATAATAATAATAATAATAATAATAATAATAACAATAATAATAATAACAACAACAACAATGGCAACAACAACCCTCTTTCTCCGCCATCAAAGCATATGGACATATGTGGGTTGCTGGAAATATCATCTTTTGCAAAACCACAATACTTTATGTCAAATAAATTCACAGTAATTTGGCAAACTGTTATGTGTGTTTAGTTTGTATTTTGTGTTTGACCTTTGTCCATGACCGAGGATAGAGTTAAGAGTGTATCTGTTTTCTGTCTTGTTTGTGGGTCAGAAATAGATGCTTACTTGACTCTGAGTTCAAGACCCATCCTCGATTATGACCTTAGAAGGTTCTAGAAACGAATTTGCTTACAGTTTGGGGTAACTTTCCATTAAGATGATCAAGAGATTTTTTTTCTTCTTCAGAAATTGATATTGCGACATAAAGTCAAGTGGGGATATATATAAGGCTGAGATCAACACAATTATTCATTCCTCCTTTAATTTTAGTCTGTAGAAGTGTTTACTGCTGTGCTCAGTTATAATTTGAGAGGAATTATTCATTGGAATTCCATAGTGCCCGCTAGCTTTTGGACTAAAACTCAGACTCATTCAAAGACATTCTGGATAATGTAAGCGTGATAAAGAAAGTTTGTTGGTACATCGGCACATTCAAGACTATTGGAAGATCAGCACATTCAAGATTGTAAACCATTTCGAACACCACTGGAATTCATTCGGAACACTCCATACTTTTGGACTTAGGATTATTTGGGATCTAATTCACAATACTGTATGTCTTTTATTTTAAATTTCACTTTGTATTCTAGGCAAATAATTTATTTGTTGAATTTTACTAACCTTGTTGGTTTTGCTTTTTCTGTTATTTAGTTTAAGACCATAGAGTCGCAACAATACAAACTTCCGAGATGATAACGGTTGGCTTGGTTTGGTGTTTGTCCAAGGACACACCACATTAGTCGACACGGACTAATCTGATGTTAGGGTTCGAACCTGTGCTCTTTCTGTCATGAGTCTGGTACGCTAACCATTTAGCCACCGTGCCTCCATGTTATAGTGAGTTGGAGGGAAAGGATGAAAAAGAAAGACGATGATGACAATAGATGGATCGATCGATCGATAGATAGATAGATAGATAGATAGATAGATAGATAGATAGATAGATAGATAGATAGATAGATAGATAGATAGATAGATAGATATGTTGTAATTTGTTTCAGATATATACACGAGGTTTTGCATACATGAAGTAATAAGAAACCGGATCTTCATTGCATCTAGTGTTCAGGAAGGATGGGTATCTTATCTTCGCCTGACATACGGTTGAATAAGCTTATGCCGCTATATCCGATATGTAAGTGATGTGGACAGGATTGTCCCATATTATCTTCGTTTGACATACAACTGAACAATCTCTTGTACGATAAGTAAGTGGTCCGGATAGGATTGTCTCTTATTATCTGTGACATGGTAATTTTAGGTGAGTCTATAATTATAAATGCAGTCTTAGACTGTAGGCAACGATTTATATTATTATTATTATTATTATTAGTAGTAGTAGTAGTAGTAGTAGTATTAGCAGCAGCAGCAGCAGCAGCAGCAGTAGTAGTAGTAGTAGTAGTATTAGCAGCAGCAGTATAATGATGATTATCGCCATTATTTACATTCTCACCACAACCATAACTTTTATCACGATCAGTAACAGGAACCAAATTAGCAATAACAACAAAACAACAAAAAACCAAGAAAAAGAACAAAGAAAAAACAAATTTATAAGAAAAAACCAAAATAGCAGTTAGGTATACATCATCACAAATTACTATTCTAAGATTCTTACGGTGGCTGATCTCTGTCATGTCACATTGTTGTATTGTTAATTTGTAACCCGAACAAATCTCCAATGCAACAAAGCTTTTAATGCACGACAAAGTGAAAACAACATAAAGAGACAACACACTGAATTAAAAATATCATGCAAAAGTGGCAGATTGAAGCGACAAAGCGACATAATTATTGCCTACTTTTGATGCCTTTTTTGCACTTTAACCAGCCTAAGTTCTTTCAAGTTTACACAATATTCTTGTGTTGCCTTGTCACATTGTTGCATTGGTGTTTTGTCTCTTTGGCACATTGATGCTTCACGTTGGCACAATCTTGCTTTTGTCGCTTTGTTACATTCATGCCTTCCATGCATATAGTTCTTACTCAGTTGTCTAAGATAATTAGTGCATGTTTTCATTTTTTGGGGGTGGTGATGGTATGGGTGAGTGGTACCTATAATAATGGATATATCCAGATCAAAGATGCAGTGTCACTAGCATAACTATTTATACTACACAACCAGAACATCCGGAATTGGTGTTCCTCGTAGATTTTTCCTGCACATTATTCCGTTGTATACAATGTTTTTACATTATTCCGTTGTTTACAATGTTTTTACATTATTCCGTTGTATACTATGTTTTACATTATTCAGTTGTATACAATATTTTTTACAAACATTGCAAGTAAAAAATAGTTTCATCCTTTACCCCGAGTTTATTTATTTAATTTATATTTTAATTTTTGGCTGACTGATTGGTTAAGTCGGTAAAGCTATTGAAGTTAGTAGTTTGGTGATAATACGGTTTAAAAATTAAAAGAAAATATATTTAATGTAATTTATTTATCCAAATTTGAATTTCATAAATCATATAATCAGCGGTAAGTTGGCAATAAATGATCACTTTGTAGTAAAACAATCTGTTTTTGGTGTTCTTCAAAACAGTGTTTACATGTTTACATCTTATTTGCGGTCAAAAGTGTATTTACCGAGGCAAAAGCAAACTGTGTCGTGAAGAAATTTAAATAATGGGCTTAATTTTGTTCTTGACAAGTGATTTTTGGTGGAAGAGTTTTCAAAAGTAACTCTGTGCTCTGCATATGAGTTAGATTATTTTTGCTCCTCGTGATTTTCTCGACTTAGTATTGGCCAAAGAAAAGTTAAATTTCACAAAATAAAACTATCAGTTTTTATATAAAATTTTGAAGCAGGATTCGCCATCATGTTCTCTCGGGAGCTGAATTAGTAACACGTCAAATAAATTATAAACAATGATAGATGCACATTGGTAAAGAAAATGGCCACACACAAAAAAAATCATTAAAATGAGAATGGTTCCTTACTCCAGAATCTTTCAAACGATACCTAAAACATAAACTGTTATGTTTTTGTATTGGACGTCGCCAGCGACTTTCTTAGGTCGGTCTTTAACTTAGGTTGGCCTTTAACTACGTGGTCGTCGTTAATTTAGGTGCTGATCGAATAATTAAAAAAAAAAAAATGCGTATACATGTTCCTCTTTCACTTTTACATTGCACCACTACGAGCTAATGTCACACAATCATATATAATTTACCCCTGAACATGTATAAGTTTCCATTTATCCAAACTGAGAAAACAAGAAATTATGGACAAATCAACCTTTCTAGATTTTGTTAAACAAATTTTTTATTAAGTTTATGTCACCAAATACGTGTATTAAAGGTCGATAATTTTACTTTCCTCTTGTTGAACCCCTTTTACGGCCACTCCTTGATTTATAAATTTCCTTCGGTGTGGCCTCTCATTCATAACCTTCATGTAGGGCAGGAAATGACGTTGAAAAACGGTGTTCTAATTCATAATTAGATCCATATTTGGAAACAATCGTCATCAAAGTGGGCAGGGTTTAGTTAAACGTCACTCAATTAAGCTAGTTTGATTGGCCAAAAGATCACAGTCTCCGTTTGTTTACTTGTCAATCTTCCCACTGGGTCTAACGCCATTTATATCTGGATCAGAAAATCTACATGGATTAGTATTAATTCTCTGTGAAAAGATATGTTTCACAACAGTCTACACACACAGATGGTGCTCTTTATAGACCTTTCGTTAATTCTGAAAGGATAGGACAGTTGACGTTCGTGGAAATTGTATATAAAACAAGAAAATATCAGTGTTATAGTTTTACCACCGGATCAAGGAGTGTATAGGTCAGATTTATTTGAGAACGGAAATGGGACATGTTATTTCGGCAAGAACCCTACGGCGGCTAGCGCTGTGTTTTTTATTTACGTATGTAAATTTTCCCTAAAAAAAGTTACATTTACCAAATGCCTTGTTGCCGGTGTTCTATAAGAATGTCAGTCGAGGACTGTATTAGTCCAGAAAAATTGAAAGACGAGCTGTTAACCGGAGATTCGCTGTTGGTGTTAGATTGTAGGTCACAGGCCGAATTCACACGGTGTCATGTAAAAGGAGCAATTAACGTGACTTTACCTAGTTTAATGTTACGGCGGCTTAAGGCAGGAAAGCTAACTGTTGCTTGTATTTTTCAGAATAATGAGGCAAAGGATAAATTTCAGAGTTTATCGAAAACTCGTTTAATCGTGCTTTATGACGACTCGGACGCTGGTCCCCAAGGGAACCCCAGCAGTGTTGTAGTACTGCTCTACAAAAAATTAAAACAGGAAGGATGCCGACCCAGCTTTTTGGAAGGTGAAAAAGTGATACCGCTATCATAAATTACTTATTTCTTAATTATTTTTAATAATGGAGATTTGATATAACTTTTATTTGAGTTTGAGTTTTCGTCAGAAATGGAAACGCATGCAGTCACCTCTCTCATGTCTCGCTTATCCAGGTTTAATATTTCAACAAATGAATATGACAGCTGTTACTTTGAGAGCAAGCACCGGTTTTTTAAGGATATGCTATTTTTGCTGCATAGACTTGTGCAAATGTGGCTTGACCAAGTTGACCCCCATGATGATTAAAAAATGTTTGTTGATCAGATGTGCTCTCCTACATGTTAGAGGTGACAATTGGATGAATGAACCGCACTGAACTTGTAGAGGTGACAGTTGGAGGCCTCAACCGTAGCGACTTTTTCGTTAGCGTACCGTACGTGCGACCAAAATTATGTGGCTTTGAATCCTACCATCGGGTCAGCTACCGTGTTATCTTGGCCAGACTACTCGGGTTGATAAGGGGAGAGATAGCCTTTCCATGCTCACCATGCAGATTCAGTGCATTTAATATTGATGGTCACTGCATGTGAATTAGTGTCAGTCGTTTAATTACATTGAAAGTTTAATGAAATATGCTGAAATTGTGAAGATTCGACTTTTTGTATGATGTATTGTGGCATTTAGATGGGTGATGGACGTTAGGTCAGAAAGTTGATCAAGTTGCCAGATAGCCCATAAATCACGAAGCTCACACCTTTGCCAGCAATAAGCATTTGTCAGAGGATGCATTAATCAGCTTGAACTCAACTGGATGGCATTATAGTTTGCAGGAAAAGTTTAAGAAATACAGTTAACCTTTTTTCTTTTCTTTTTTTACTGTGGCCCCTATTTGTCTGATTGAAGTGTAAAATCTGTATTTATTTCTAATGGCCATAGACCACATGAGCTTATAGGATGGACTGTTCCCTACAGCCTGAACTCCAACTCGGGTTTGTTATTAATACTTGGATGATAACTGTTTCAAGGTCTGGCAAGTCCTAAATGACAATGGTTCTGCTCAGACATCCAATATGGCCACCACAAAGACCATCTTGACAATCTTTGTTATACCTACTTTTCCTGAATGAATGGCCTTATTAACATGGTGTTTTGACTAAACAGCTTATGGTTGGTCCTAAATGAAAATGGTTGTAATCTGATATCCATTATGGCCACCATGACAGTCCTGTTGAAAATCTTGATATCACTCAATGAATTGGTATTGGCATGTGGTTTTCACATGATATCTAGTTGGTCCCAAATGAAAATTGTGTTTCTTAGTCAACCTATAAGGCCAAAACTGTGGCATCTTGAAAACACTCGTATCATGGGAAAATGTTGCAGATCTGACATCCAATATAGCAGCCATCTTAGTAATCTTCTGGTCAGTATTCCGGAAGAGAATAATATCAGCATGTTTTCATCAAAAACTTTTAATCATTTCAAGTTGGTCCAAAGTACAAATGATGCAGATCAGAATCTAATGTGGCCATCCAAAGACTTTATATGATGTCTTAAGTAGTTCTGAATGTAAATGGCCCTGATATGGTGCCCAGTATCTCTGCCGTGTCAGCCATCTTGGAAATGTTATTGCTGCTATTGAACTGGAAGTCATATTGACATGCAGTGTTCACCAGAAAATGTCTTTAAGATGTCTAGTTTGTCCTAATTGAAAATAGTATTGATCTGATGGCAGTACTGGCAGTGTTCTTGAAACTCTTGCTGTTCTATCTAAATTGAAAGTTATATCTGCATGAAGTTTTCACGAGAAGTCTTAACTAGCCCAGGTCTGTCTGAAAAAATGTTTCTTTGAGCACTGATTCTCATGACAGATCAAAGTTCCTGTGTTGTTTTCATGAAAATTGACACCAGAGCAAGAGTACCCCTCTCTCAGAAATGTGTGGAAGAAAGCTTGGAACTCTCCATTTTTTTAAAGATTTCTACATAGGGTCTTGAACATCCTGATATGTATCTCATGACATCAGTGATGATACATACCACTATTCGGGGGGTGGGGGGATATTAGACAAGTTTGGAGAAAGTATATTTACAATGTTTTTTAAGTTTTTTTGGCATCATCCAAGACAGCCTTTCCTACATAAAAGACATCTGGAGTGCTTGATGCACACTGCAAAATTTAAAAAATGGTCTGTGTCTGTGGATGCTTTGTGCTTTCATTGAATCACCACATGGTTAACCTTTGGTGATGAAGTTATTGTGAAAAGATTTGATTCAACAAAATCAATGTATATGATAGCAATGTTATGCAAACTAATCCAATTCTAAGGTAATTGGTCAAAACAACCTTTGATCATTTCATTGGAACTTAACATTGTATATGCATGTACATTGCTTTTGTAATAATTTGTTTGTCTTCTGTTACAGGTGGATATCCATCGTTCAAGGAACAATATCCAGAGTTTTGCGTATCACAAGAGCCTAGCTCTGGCAATACAGATGAAATACTCGGTCTTTGTAACTTAAAAATATCTGAGGACTCGGCATATGGAACATCTGACTCCGACAATGATAACCAGTTTTCTCCATCAAGCAACTTCCCAGTTGAAGTTATGCCATATCTGTACCTTGGCAATGCCAAGAATTCTGCGGACTTGAACCAGCTGAAAAAGTGTGGTATCACATACATTCTCAATGTTACTCCCAATGTGCCAAACATGTTTGAAAATGACAAGAATTTCAAGTATATGAAGATTCCCATCAACGATCATCTGTCCCAAAATTTATTAAAATTTTTTCCTGATGCTATAACATTTATTGGTAAGTGGTTTTGTCAGAGCTTATATTTTACCATATTTATTCAACGTTAAGGCCATATGCTACAAAATGTTGGTAAAATGTTACTATAGTATTCACCTCCACTCCACCTGGTAGTTTCTGCCCCACCCCGCCCACGATTTTACAAACTAAAAGCTTCAAGTTTATTAAAAATCTATGTGGATTATCAGTTACATTGATCAGTTTATAATTTCTTACCTGATCATCACCAGGGGGTCGTGAATGCTGTCATCTTCTTTCAGTTATAAACCAAATGTGAGTTTCTTTCCTAACATGGTCGCTCGGTTTGCATGGGCATGTCAATTTTTTTATATAATTTGGCAGATATGATGTTTGCGGTCTTCAGAAAGCTCTGAATATTTCCATAAATTTCTTAACTTTGGAACTTGCATCCCTAAGCACAGATGTATGGTGGAATTGCACCTTTTTGATTAGTTCTGAATCGGGTGTTTTTTTAATAGAAATGTTAAAACTAGACTATGCAAATACTGGATGCAGATGAGACAGCTGTTGCTGAAAATGGGCAGTTCTTGGAACAAGAAAAGGACAGTGAACATTCTACATGTTAATATCAGAAGCCTCTGTTTGGTATGAAACATGAACAAGAAGACAAAACTGTTGGGGGCCACCTGGTGACATTCAAGTTGGAGATTATAATTTGATGAATGAAATTACTAACTTGTTATATCCTTGTTGTTTATAGTTTTTAATATTGCTAAAGGGGTTGGGGTACAAACTGCTGAAGTGCTTGTGAATACTATAAAGATATCGTTGTTCTTGTTAGCAATAAACCTACTTTTTGATAATTTTATTTGTAGCACCCCCACCCCCATTGTGGCCTGTCATGGGAGAAATCTAATTTGCTATTTTTTCTTCTTATTTTTAACTGCATTTACATTAATGGCTATATCCTGCCAAGAAAATCTGAGCTAACTGCTTTCATGAAGACATAGAGAGGCATCCAACCTGGGTTGATCATTACCAGGTGTTGAACCAGTGTTTAACCCATGACCCTTTGATTACAAATCAGACACCCAGCATCCAACCTGGGTTGACCTTACCAGGTGTTGAAACCATGACCCTTTGATTACAAATCAGACACCCAGCATCCAACCTGGGTTGACCTTACCAGGTGTTGAAACCATGACCCTTTGATTACAAATCAGACACCCTCATCTGAGCTAATGCATCTGTTTATGGTTGAATTCCTATAACAAATCCAGCCAGCTGCCACTGTACTATTAAAGTTCCATTAGTTTCTGTACCAAGGACAATAACAGTAATTTTTACATTTGTACTATAACTTTCTTTCCTTCCTTCCTTTTATTGACAGGCACATCGCTGGTCCTGTGCATGATTATTTTCATAATTTGTAGTTTTGAGCATTGTGAGGAAAATGTAATTAACCGTAATTGCTATTTTCGTTTTATAGAATACGTAATACGCTCTTTCAGGGCATCTTATGGTTGTACTGTTCAGTAGCTTTTCTTTGGTAGTAATCTCTGAATTAATCTGGAGGATGGAGCTGTGATAGTCAAGTGGTTGGCATGCCGTATTTGTGACCCAAAAGGTTCAGGTTTGAATACTACTTAGACCATGTCCTGCCACAGAAGACTTCATCTTGTTTCTGTTCAACACAGTTCATACTAATGTGATATAATCAATCATGCATGGATATGCTGGTAAATGTTAAAGAAATAAAAATTGCCTGGTGAACAGTGAATTGAGTGAGTGACCAGTCCATCAAAGTAGAAGGTGTTACCCATAAGAGCTACGTCTGCACAAGTATTCATAATAATAGAATTGCTTTCCTAGTTTTTTAGTCCATGACCAGTGTTTCCTTTAGGCACAATTCCCTAATTAAAATTACCTTTTGAAAAGTTTTGATTTATTGCAATGTTTGGGCAGCATCATGTTATTATTGTCATAGTACTATGCAATAATATAAACAGAAGATCATAACTTAACCAGAGATATTCTTGTACAATACACACAAAAAATGATGAACTTGCAGTCATTTGCTTCTGTGGTTTGTCTCTGTGGTGGTGGTATGGAAATACTTTGCTAACATTGCCTTGGTACTGTAAAGTCTTTCATGTGCTGATGTGCCACAAAACATCAGTGTGTCAATCACTCAATCCAATAATTCTGAACATTGAAATGAATAGACTGAAATTTGTTTCTGCCTTTCAGATGAAGCTCGAGAGGAAAGTCAGGGAGTACTGGTGCATTGTCTGGCAGGGATTAGTCGGTCGGTCACGATAACCGTGGCCTATCTGATGCAGAAGCAAAATATGTCCCTGAATGATGCCTATGACTTCGTTAAAAAATGCAAGCCCAACATTTCACCAAATTTCAATTTCATGGGGCAGTTGGTGGAGTTTGAAAAAACTCTTGGCAACAGAAATCGAAAGTGTTCATGTACACCCACAGCTAAATGTTTCCAACACACACCATCAAATTCATTGTCTATATCATTCCCAGATTCAGAGGAAAATGGACAGGACACAGCTCCCACATGAAATTTTTTGTTGTTGTTGCAACGCCACACCTCAGATGGGTCCATGCCATCACAATGATAGTGCTTCATTTTGGATAATTTGGTGCTGTTTGGTTTGTAGTCTGCTGTTATACATGTGCAAGTGTACATCTTCTTTTGAGTTATGATTTGTGTTAAAATTTAATGCACTTAAGCATTTTTTTAGTTGCAGAGATAAACAATAAATGATTTTAACTTTGACATTTATAATATAAGTTTTTTAATTTTCTAGTTAAATTTTTTATTTAACAGGCAAACTTGTTGCGTAAAGTGTATGTTGCTTATAAAATCATTGCTTAATTACTCTGTTAAATTGCTCACTGTCGAACATGTCTGGTTTCATTTATCATGAAAGTTATGGGGGGGGTGGAGGTTCAAGAGAAGCACAATATGAACTAGTTTGCATGGTTGAAACTTTTGTAGTCTGCCTCTTTAATTACAGAGCACACACAGATTTTGCTTCGTGGATTTGACTGGTTAGTATTTCCAACCATTTGTTTTTTTTTAAAGTGCATGTAAATGAGGAACCAGTCTAATTATCAACAGGAAACTAGACATCCTGTCATAATGAATGTCCAGAATTTTTCCTCAAGGAATAAATTTGCTTGATGAAAGCTAGTCACTGATAAAGGTCTGCGGTGTGTGTGTGTGTTTGTGTGTGTGTGTGTGTGTGTAAAAACTATTGCCTTTATTCTGTCAAGACAAATATACTTTCCTTTCTCTGGCCCTCACAAGATTCTAGCTGGTACTCTTTTTAAAAAATATTCTTAGCCATAAAGCTGATGATTTATAACTCTTTCCATCAGTTAATGGTTTGTAGTATTAACCAATTAATGGGTACCATACTATGAAATGTCAATGCTAATTTATAATTTCTAAACAAAAAAAAAATTGAAGAATGCATATTCACACTATGGATTGACCAAGCAATGGTAATTAATAAATGTAACACAGGCACGTTTGTATAATTGAAATCTGAATTATTACATAAAAATCTTGCTCAGTATAATCCAATCTTGTACATGTTAGGACCTGTTTTTTTTAACCATTTGTCTGGTTGTGGTTGGAAGTATGACATTATTTTTCCCAAAAGGCTTGCTTTTAAATTATATCATATGCTTCATTTTTAAATTCTTGAGCGGTATTGAAAAAAAGTGTATTGCTCTTTATCAGCATAAAGTTTAGAATTCGATACTATTACAGCTTATACAGTTATTCAGTTAAATGACAATAGTTGTAGTATTTTGCTGCAATGAAAGTACCTGTATTTAATGATATGAAAGTACTTGTATTTAATGATATGAAAGAGTTATAAGTGCCCCATTTGATAAAGTCAGAGGAGCCCTATTTATAATAATTCTATTTGCCTACTAGTCTAACCATCCAGTAGTCTGTCTTTATTCCATTAATTTGGTTTCCACAAGATAACTTTCCTAGGATTTATTGGATTTTAATCAGGTTTGGCATAAAGTCATGTACTGATGAGGTCTCAGAAGTATTCTATATCCTGCCTTCATTGTTATCATCTAGAGGAGTTACGACTTCTAAATTTCAATGTTCAGTTACATAGTATATCTTTACCAAGGATTTTGGTCAGCTTATAATTGAAAAGATAGTGAACGAGTTTGATTTTAAACATTCCATGCCTTCTTTTGCAGGAGTTATACCCCCTGATTGCCTGTCCCACTGATTTTGGATTCTGGAGCATGTCTTGTTCAAGATTTTTCATTTTCAGTCAAATTTATCCTGTGGCTTTATATTCATGAAATGTTGAATGAGTTTGATTTTCTGTCCCTAGATGACCAGTCCTTCTGAATCTGTTTTCTGCAGCATAATTTTAATTAGTATTGTCAGCATTTAACCCATGTTGGCATGTAACTTTATTCTGATGTGGTGCAGAATTAGTGAACTTTAAATCATTTTACATCTTCATTTAGAAAGAGGCCCCTGATTAGTATGCTCTTAACTTTTGCTTGTATGGAGTAACTTTAATTTAGGATTTTGGTATTCATCCATATTTAAAATGCTCTTTACATTCATAAAACTTGAAATGGTTTGGTTTCTAAAATTCTACAACATCTTTTACAAGGGTTATCGCCCCTGATTTTCCACTCTCGTGACATCAGTTTTTGCTGCATTATTTTACCATAGTTGAATCTGGCATGTAGCTTTATATTGATGAGAGTTTGACTGATTTTGATTTTCAGCCTTTACTGTCATCATAGAGACATGTTATGATACTTGATTAACCCTCCTCCTGGGTTTTGTTTCAGAAGCAGAACACTACCTAGATTTGAAAACATTTTGATGAGACCTTGATTGGCTTTGATTTCTAGCATTACAGGAGTTATATTCTCTGATTATCCATCCTTTGACTGGTTTCCACAGCACACCTTTATGAAGGTTTGTCAGATCTTAAACAATATTGATATGTGTCTAAGACCATGAATGAGTTTTACTTCTAGCATTCCACAACTTACCTCTTTGCTTTCAGTTTGGTTTCAGCAACATACCTTTACCAGGTTTTGTTACATTAATATTAAGTATATGGATTTATATTGATGAGATCTTTTGAGAATTTGATCTCCCTCATTCTTATATACTTCTGTAGAAGAAGCATGGACCCTGATTGCCTGTCTTCCTAACATTGGTTTTTCACATGTTAATGTTACTATGCTTGTTGGATTTCCATCAAAATTAGGTATTTAGCCTATTGATTTTGGTGTCAAAGATCAAGATCACTGACACTTAATATGCAAGCCCAGGTGGCATTTTCTCACCTCAGATTGCCTTTGTCCTACTAAATGTAACAAATCCCCATATTTTTATCTTTATAGTGGGACAGTGGTACATAAAATGTTAACTTCACAGCTCGAGTAAGGTGCAAGACTGGTGTGACCAAAAAGAAGAAAAAATGGTTTCTGCACAATAATATTAGTTCTTAGACCTTGACAGAACTTTGTGAATGGCTTGCATGTAGTGTAAGAATGAAGCCTATCAATTTTGGGGTCAAAAAAGTCAAGGTCACTGACTAGAATGAGAAAAATGGTTTCTGCGCAATGAATTATTCACCATCTGCATTTAACAAAGCTTGTGGATGACTTGCACATGGGCTATGGATGGCTTGTACATGGGGAAAAGGACAAGACATTCGATTTGGGGGTGTGTGAAATGGTAAAATCTGGGGTCATTTATGTATCTTTGTATAGATAAATGACATCATTATTTCATGTGTTTGTATTGTTTTCACCAAAGAACAATCTTTGTTATGTCCTTTATATTAATATATTTTTGTTATTGCCTTTGTTGCCCTGAATATACTTGTGGAATATGATGTATAAAAATCTTGTACTTTTCGTCGCAAATCAAACATTTTTCAGAAACGCTGGTGGGTTTTATTGATTTATTGATAACTCTCTTTTTGTGAAATAATTAAAAATCTTTAACAAAGTAACAAAAGTTTTTATGCGCTACTTTGTCCAATGATGCAGAAAAAATAGGCAAAATTTATGTGCTTCAGATTAGCAGCGTGTTAGGATTTTACACATAAAAAAATAATTGCATTGACATGATACAAAATAATTTAATTTCACTCTTTTAGTCCAAAGCACGTTGATCCTGGCATAAACAGAGACTGTTTTATTGTGTTGCATTCATTTATTACAGACTATGCTATTGGGACTCAGTGTGTTTCATGCACGTTTAAAATATTGGTACTTGATGACCAGTAATACTCAAAACAAAGCAATAGAGACGAATGCACCTTAGTCACTAAGCTGTTTCAGTATTAACGTTCTGATAATTAAAACTTGGTCTACTAGTAAGTTTGTGTTTTGCAGTGTTCACAAAATATCCCATAAAATTTACTATCTTGTTTTGTTTGCTGTTGGTTTTACCAGCACTTTTTTTTACTATGATTGGCTATATGATGCAGTGGAAATGGAATCCAAGTGCTTTTCTCAGGGACACTCAGATACACCCAACCCAGGCTTGCTTGGGCAGGTTTCAAATTTACAACCTTTCAATTATGAGCTGCAGAGCCACCCAAAGTTGTAACTAGAATTATATTATTCAGTGACAGTCATCACTGAAGAAATAATTTGTATCCACAGTGCACGGATTCTTTTCCATAAACAAGATTTTTTTTTGTGTTCCACTCTGGTGGCCAAGTGATCAGAGTGTCTGCCTTGGCAGCGAGAGGTCATGGGTTTGAACCCTGGCCGAGTCATACCAAAGACTTACAAAAATGGCACCAATAGGTGCCTCACTAGGCACTCAGCATTAAGGGGTTAGTGTTAGGACTGGTCGGCCTGGTGTCAGGATAATGTGACTAGGTGGGACATCATGCTACATGTCTGCAGCATGATGCCCCAGTGCTATGCATCACTATAAACTGCCACACTGCAGACATCATAGCAATATGACTGAAAAATTGTTAATGCTACGTTAAAAAATCCAAATCACACACACGCACGCACTATCCATGGGAGCCATAGAATGTACCATCTTATGGTAAAGCACATGATGCATGTTTCTACCACTTAATGGGATCAATTACCATACTCGCATTATAACTGGAATCATTTTATAATGAAGGGCTGTATATGTATATACTTGTATGACACAATCAGAGGTTTGCCAAATGAATTAGGCAAAAGTTTTAAATATTGGTACTGACACAGCCACTTTTTTGTCTTTGTTTATTGCAAAAAATACATTGCTGTGTATTTTATTCATTGAAATGAAAACAAATTTAAACAGACCTAGTTACCAGCAACTTTCTAACATTGTATAATTTTGAAATGTGAAAATTATTAGGACAGTGATCCAGTGTGATGTAAGAATCTTGAAACATTGGCACTAGTCTTTTTTCATTTGTAATGTGTGTAAATTTGCCTGTGATATTTTATGACCTGTTTGAATTGGATGTAACAGCATTTTGTGCGGACTTGAAATGTTTCCTAACAATGGTAGTGCTTGTTTATTTTCCAAACAATAGCAGTTTATGTACAGTTCCTAACAGTGGTACTGTATATGCAGTTTCCAAACAGTAGTAATTTATTTTCTGTTCCCAAGAAAAAGTACTTATGTAGTTTTCTAACAGTTGTACTGTAAGTACAGTTGTTTAACAATCACACTGTATGTACATTTTCCAAACAATAGTAATTTATGTACAGTTTACTAACACTAAATGTATGCACAGTTGCATAACAATTGCACTGTATGTACAGTTTCCTAGAAAAGGTACTGTAAGTAGCTTTCTAACAATGGTACTGTAAGTACACTTTTCTAATATTGGTACTCAAAGTACCATTTCCTTACAGTGGTACTGTATGTACAGTTTCCTAACAATGTTACTGTACATAGTTTCATAGCAAAAGTACTGTAAGTACAATTTCTTAACTGAGGTTTTGTATGTCCAGTCTCTTAAGGTATTCGATGAACACTTTCCTTGTAGTACTGTGTACAGTTTCTTAACACAGCTATTTTATGTACAGTTCATAACATTGGTACTGGATGTACGGTTTCTTAATAGTGGTACCGGATGTACACATTCATAACATTGGTACTGGAGTTTAAAGTTTAAATATATTTTCTTTCAATAATTTTATTTTCCTCTGTGAGGAACATTCACATATGGTTAGCATTCAGATAAATTTCAATTGGTCATAGCTTTACATATATTGCAGCAAGGAAGAGAGATCATACCAAGTCCTGCTGTATTAAAATGGAAATTTACTTTAAGTCTGAAGAAAGAAAAAAAATTGTCTTTTTAAAATGAACATTTAATTGGTATTAAATTTGGCTTTTAGTTTAAGCCTGTTCCATATTATCTGAAAATAAAAGTACAACAAAACCCTTAAACCTTTATTGTTATTATGGGAAATGAAGAGTTGCCGTAACTCTGAATTAACAATGCTTAAGAACTATGATTTCACTCACCTACATAGTTTTCATGTACAGTATAAATAGTTTACAGACACAGAAGTTGAACATCCATTCATTTTTGAAAATATAGGCAGCTAAGGGAAGTTCAAGGTATTTGGTCTTTCACATCATCTGATTGATTGAAATCAATTTCTTCCTATGGGCATTGATACAAAGTCATGTTCTGTCGACCTTTTAATTAACCATTCAAGTTGTAGCTTTTAAATTTACTTGTAATGTGATTTCATAAATATGTGTTGTTGACTATCACCAACAGGATATGCATACAAATGCTTACAATGATTGGCTAGGAGAAATAAGTGGAACAGGAAATTCATAGTTGCCAGAATGTTGTACAAAGAATGGATACAGTGTGCCATGAGTCTCAGGACTATTCCGATTCATACCTACACATCAGTTCTTTATATATCTGAAATTTATTCTCATCAGCTATCACATAATGTTAACCCATTACATTAAAAAAATTTGAACAGGTAATTATTTGGGTTACATGTGGCATTAAACATCTTTATATGACATTTGTTTTTGTTTTTTTAATTAAAAAACACATTAACCTGGATAAGTGAAGTGTATTCTACCTCAGAATGCAAGATGTATTAAATATAGTTCATTTTTTGATTAAAATGACTGAAGTAATCCAACAGTCTCACGGAGTATATTTTTTTCATTTTTAAGAACTTGTTAATTCATCTATTTGTTAATGAAAGGAGATTTTTCCATTGTATCATCTGTCCAGACTTCACCCACCTGAGTCAGGTTCCGCCCACAATTCAGTCTCACTCCGCCTCTTTGGATGTTGATCATATTCATTGATAAGACAGTTATTGTTATTGAAGTGCCATTTTATGTGTGTGTGTGTGTACCAGAATACTTTATATATGATTTTTTTTAATGTAAGAATATGTTTAGGTCGCATGCTTGATCTATGTAACAAAGTATATGTAGGTTTACACACTACACCTTAGACACAGTATTGTTTTGTTTGTAACAAACTAAAACATGCATTATTTTAAAAAAACAAAACAAATGTATTAATAATTTTTATTCATTTCCTGAGCAGTTTGCATTTTTTAACAGTTCATTTCTTAACTTCAAATACATAAGTTTTTCAGTAATTATATATTATGCCTAAAAGACATAGTCTGAATGTGTTAATGAGACCAAGTTCAAAACAAAATGGACATGTGGTTTAATTGCAGTTGAAACTACTGATGAGGAAGTTGTTTTTTATATATAAAAAACAAATTAATCTCAGTTGTTTTGGGTGCAACTCATAGTTACAAAGAATTTGAAATTATTCACTTGCCGATTTTTTTGTAGAGTGTATATTTTTAAGTAATAACCAAATCTAGATAGGAAGTAACTTGTGCTTCATCAGACCAACTATTTATTTTCATTCATGTCCATGATAACCTGAAAGGGTCTATTCTACATGCTCAAAAATTATTTAATTTATTTAATTATTTAATTTTGTGACAGTTATATGAATAACAGTTGACTTGAAATAGTAATTGAAAGTGGTATTTTGTGACCAGGCAGGTATAATTTAAATGGAATATTGAAAAATAAAGTTCTTAGAAGTTTGGTCATTATTAGCAAATGGCAGTGCCAATGTCATCAGTGCTTTCTTGGTTAAAATTTGAGACAAGTTGTAATTGCTGCTGTTCTTTGACTGCCATCTATTGAAAAAAAATTTGATTTTAAAAACAAAATACTTTAATGTTGGAGTATATAAAAAGATGCCAAAATGTAACCTTGGTGAAAATTTTGGGAGTTACGCAGTTTAGGCTACAATCATGCAGAATTGCACATAAAATAAAATACATTTTCCCAAAATTTTAAATTCTCAAACATTTAACGAAGCCGAAATTTATCCGAGTATGGCATCTATTATTTTCTGTTTTCTTATAAAGCCCACATGTATGGAAAAGGGCAACACAGAAGTCACTCATCAACTGTTGCAGCATCATCCTCATTATTCAGGTTTTAGTTTAAGTTTTTCATTTTATATTGAGCTTACTTATCCTGATAGAAATGCTGATGTATCAGAAAATGAGGGCTCCAGTCTGATTGAAGTCAGATCTCCACTGTCCTATGTGAAGATCCAACAGCAACCACTAAGGGGTCATGCTCTAGTGGCCTATGTTATTACCATAATCTTGATCTGCCAATCAGATGAACTCGTATATTATTTGGGAAAATGAACAGCATGGCTAAAGGTCATTATTGTGTGCTGCACAATTTTATTCACTTTCAGATTTTGCAAAGCTGCATTCCCATTGGGCAATTCAGAGGTAACCAGAACATGACCCCTAATCAGTCTGTCTCAGATCTTCATATAGAATAGTGGAGATCTATTTTTTAACATTGTTGAGGTCTCAATATAATATACACCAGTCGAGTGGTTTTGTATATACATGGCTAACCATAAGCTTGTATATGTGCTCCATTTCAACAGTATTATGTACAGCTTTCTATTGCATTTTTTACATAAATAGAATGTAAAGGATACAGAATAGTGCCATATATTTGTAGTCTTCAAACATGCTTATAAAAGAGTAAAATGTTTGGGGATTTTTGAGATCACACAAATTTATATTTGTATATGTCTACTGTAAGGTGGAGCATATTATGATGTCTGTCTTTCTGTTACCAATCTTTATTTCTAGACAGTGACTCTGTCTGCAATTTAAAGTTTCAAACTTTGTAGCTCACTTGCACTTGGGGCAAGAATACTCACCATTGATTTCAGTCGGCATGAAAAGGTCAGAGGTCAGTATCATTATTAATGAAATAAAAAACATAGTTTTGCACAAGTAACTCAAATTTTTCAGCATGTACAGTTACCAAACTTTGCAGATGGCTTGCACTTCAAGTAATGAAGAACCCTATTGAGTTTGGCAATGCTACGTCATGAAGATCACTAAGTGAAAGAGGAAAAATTGTTTCTGTACAATAACTCGAGTTCTCCACCATTACCAGACTTTGTGGATGGTTTGCACTTGAGGCAAGGAATTACTGCATGAACAGTCAATTTTACCTCAGAATAAAATTATTTTCTGCATAATAACTCAAGTTTTCTAACATCTGTAGCTACCAAATGTTGTGGATGATTGACTTCGAGCAGAGAAGCAGCCTATTACATCTGGGATTGAATGGTTGAAGGTCAATATCACTTTGAGTAAGTAAAATTGTGTCCTTACATTAATATTAGTTCTAGAGACTGGACAAAGCTTTGTGGATGCCTTGGTGTCAGATGGCTCAGTCATTAACCAAAGATAAAAGGTTTCTTTTTTTTAAAAATTTAGTTACTTACATAAGGACTGTTAATCGCGGTTGGTGTATAAATATATATTGTTTTACTTGTGTATGTCGCAGTGCAGATGAGTTTATATTAACTATTTCTTTAGCTATTTATCATCCTTATATAAAACCCTATTTGTTTCTTAAAATGCAAATGTAGTCAACAATTTATCATATATTTGTAAGAGTTTTACAGTACAACATTGCAGGTGAGAATTACACCAGTATTAAAAATGGCAGCTTGACAAAAATGACATTGATCATTTATAAGGTAAACAAAGTATGACTTGGACATTTATTATGTAACACCTATAATACTGAAAGGATGCTGATCAAAGGGGGGGGGGTCTGGTCTTTCACTTACAGCTTGTTTCTAAACACCCTGTTTTCAGTAAGTATTGATCTCATACTAACACCTGCACATGTTAACATCTATATAATGCTGAAGCTGTTAGAAATTTGTACTTTTCATAAAAAAGATTCTGTTAATTTAATATTATTTAGAAATTACATAGTACATTTGTTTTTAGATTACATCTTAAATTTTGCTTAAATGTTTGAGGTTTAGACATTTCTTTAGACAAAAGAAACCCATTTTAGTGCTTTATTTTGTACTATGCCGATTGTCAGAAAGTTTTCGTTGGTCACTATTATCTTTATTTTTTTCATTGCAATAATTTTTTCTGTTTTCTTTTCACTTTCTATATGCCAGATTTTTAAACAGAAGTTATTATCAAGTGTAGTTTTAAGAATACATAAATATAATTGGTGAACTTTTGGGAGTTAAACCTTTTCTTCAGTCTCAAGTATCTATTTTATTTACAAAGACCCACCCTTAGATTTGGATGTAAATATTTACATAGATTTTATCCATTTTGAAATGCTTCAAGTTGTTACATATTGCTGTATTTCTATTGTTGATGAAACTTAAATTGTTGATCAGTGTGTAGTTATTGACTATTTCATATTTGCCTGTTTATATATTTGTTAGAAAAAGGATAGTATTTGTTTTGATATTGATAATGTTAATTGTGCAGATCATTTATTTCATAGTAATATACAGTAAATCCAAGGTACTTTGTACTCAGTGTTTTCTTTTCTTTCATTGTTGTGGGGCATGAGGTTTGTTCTAAACTTGACTGAATGTGTGTAAGAGAGCCAGAGTGAAAATATGTTGGTACATAATTATCTCTTATCTTAAATTACTTAAATTGGAAATATTTTACTAGCACATCGAGTAATAGAACCACCTGATTAACGTGTTTGGATTTTTAGCACAGCTTTAACAATTTGAGTCGTATCACTACAGTGCCTGCAGTATGGCAGTCTGTAGTGTTGTCTAGCACTGGGGCATCATGCCATAGACAAGTAGCATCATGTCCCACCCAGTCTCATTATCGTGAAGCCAGGCCAACCAGTCTTAACACTAACCTCTTACTGTGGAGTGCCAAGCAAGGAAGCTGTTAGTACCATTTGTACAAGTCTTTGGTATGACTCGGCCAGCATTTGAACACACAGTCTACTGCATCCTAGATGGACTCTCAGTTGATTAGTAAATGATCTTACAGATTCAGAGCCCTCGATCAACATGCATGTTGAGTATTTTTCCTCTCCTCTCCCATTTGTCCCTTCATCCACTTGTCCTACTTTGTTCATGAACAGGATAATTTTTGGAAACTACTGGACAAAACCAGACCTAATCTGATACCAAATCCCAAAAGCTGATGAAGATCTGCTGACCTTGACAGGTTTTGAAGGTCATTGATATAGTTAGCCCTAAAAGAAACTGGTGCCTCTTGGACATTCAATGTAGCCACCACAGTAGCTATCTTGAAAATCTTGTTATTGCTATTACTTCTAGATGGATGGTCATATCAGCATGGGGTTTTCACTACAAGATTTTATGATTCTCTAGTTAGACCTAAATAAAAATGGTGCCAGTCTGACTACCAATATGGTCACCATTTTGAAAATCTTTGAAATTGCTCCTGGTAAATGAAAAGTTACATCAACATGGGATTTTCATCAGAAGACATCTTGTGATGTCTGGTTGGTTGTAAAGAAGATGATACTGATCTGACATTCAAGATGACCAACATGGCTGCTATCTTGTACATATAGTTATCGTTATTCCTAGTAAATGAAAAGTCATGTGGACATGAGGTTTTCACTGGAAGACTAATTATCATTTGTAGTGGTCCTGGGTGAAAGTGGTGTTTGTTTGAATCCATATTTCTACTTGATGGTTGGTCATATTGACATGGGATTTTCATCAAAAGATGTGATATCTAGCTGGTGATGATTGGAAATGATGATACAGTATGGCCGCCAAAATGACCATTATGACCGTTATGTTGAAAATCTGGTCTCAACAGAATGGTTGGTGATGTTGACATTGTGTTTCCACCAACAGACGTCTAAATGTGTCTGGTTGGCAATTCGACTTGTGTGTTTCAACTTGCTGACTTTTGTCAGGTCCAGAGATTTTTGTGCTGACACATCCTTTGTCGGTTCTGTTGACGTATCCATCATCAATAGTGCTGGTGTCTCGCTTGTCCATGGGCACAGCTCTTATTTAGGACGTCCTCGGTCTTCACCAACACCCTCTTAATAAAGGCATCATGCGCGAATTCAGGCGAAAAAGATGTTCGCTAGATAGTTTGCTGAAGTGCACCCTCATCATCGAAAGTGAAAAGCACTAATACTCTAAGGCTTCTTAAGTAGCAGCATTGCAGGCGCCTTCGGACCTTCGACTCCGTTTAATGTTGTCCTAGAAGCTGAAATTCTCGGCCACGAGGCGGGCAGTGCTTTCAGAGTTAGTTCAAGGACAGCAGTGGTGCCACCTTATGGTCGTGTATTTAACGGCCGACAGTATGACGTCAGTAAGTGGGATAACGGCAATACATGTGTCTGATTAATTTCGCAGTGATTCAACGCAAAACTTTAAAAACAACCAAAAACACCGAGAAATTCTGATTGTAGGTCATTTTGTGGGAGTTGGAAGGGTGGCAGGAAGCGCGGTGAAGGTTGATTCAGCCACCATTATTCTAATATGTTTACCCTCCCTGCTACTGCAAGGATACAGGGGTTAGATCTGTATAAAAAACAGTCTAACTGATTCCAAAATAGTTGTCCATCAACAGAGGAAGCCAGGTAACAGGTACACCGACGCGGGGAAGCATCCTTGTATAACCGACATGTATGTTGCACTTATTAAGGCATATCTTACTATGGATAGAATGGCAAACATAGAATGTAATACTCATTTTAATAAAAGCTTTGCATATAGTTGCCATTTGATACCAAAAGTTTTCTATGTGAAGTTTGTAAATGCAGAATATATTTCTAAGAAAAGTGTTGTTTCACTTCTTTCTTAAAATTAAACATACAGCGTAACCCATATCAAATGTACAGTTTTTAATATTTAATTTCAACTGTGATCAATTCATCGCCTTGTCTTTTTATACCTAAGATACCTTCTATTTTACATAAGTAAAGAAAATCGTACACGCGATTGCACTATCTCTCTTTGTCAGCTCGATAAACCTAATCAAATTTATTCAAGTTTTGGACACTCCAAAAAGCGACTAAAACTTTCTGCATAGCTTTTGCAGAAATTATTGGAAAATGTTCAGAATTTTCCATCTAATTTAGAAAGTTATCTGACGGTACAGTTAATTGTAAAATCTTGGTTTGAAATCATTTGTGTCTAGTACATGTTACTTTGTGAATGAAGGAGAAATACGTATTCCAATATTTTCATTTCTATTGTCAAATTCTTTATTCCATTTCGCAATTAAGGCTATCTCCTGATTATGATTGATTTGTAAATTGTTTTACGACTCTTTTTATTTACTGTTATAAGTACAACATATTGCATATTGTAACCATATTGACATTGAATTTACTTCTGCAGAGTATTCAATCATATAAAAGTCCCTGAAACTCTGGGAAATTTACAATATACTATAATATCCAAACATGAATATTAGGATTCGCCTGTAATACTGTTCGAAACCAATCTTCTTTTTTCCAGCATTAAACTTATAGAATTTTATATATGCTGAAAAGATATATATTACAAGTTTATTCTGGCATTATTCACTTAGATAAAATCAGTTCCAAATAGGAAAATATATTCCATGTTTGGAGAAGAGCAAATATAATGTTTCTCAATCTGGGCTTAAGAGCAATCATTCTTCTGATCCAGGCTGACTTAACCGTATCCACAAACTTTAGAAATGGGATTTTCACTTAATGAAATGGGGCTGATAAGTCATCTAACATCACGGACACTGTGGTCATGTTGAAAATCTCTTATCCCTACTCCTTTTCAGGGATTCTTTATTTGACATGGAGTTTTCACTTAAATACTGATTACTATATCTAGTCGGTCCTGAATGAAAATGTCCTCAATGGGAGTTCCTCAAATTTGGCAAACTTTGTAACAGCAAATTCTGCTGCAGGGAAGGCCTTAGCGACATTTTATTAAAACGTCTTGCTTGTAATACATAGTTGTTCCTGTATTGAACTTATGCTGATGCAGCCTCCACAGGGATGCTTCGACGTCATCTTTATATGAGAACTTCTCCTGAACGGAAGGTTGTATCGACATGGGTTTCACTTTAATGCTATTGCAATATGCAGTTGGTTCTATTACAAATATTGCTCATAAGATCTCCAGCACGGCACCATGTTGACTATCTAAATAAAAATCTCCTCACTACTCTCCTTTCATGAGTGGTGACATTTATCACCAAAGCAAATCACTTCTTGCAGTATATTACTTGTCCTGAATGAAACCTGCTGTACCTGATGTTTGCCATGTTCTTTATTGTAATTTTATTTACAGACCTTATCTTGATGACACTTTAGAATGTTCTAGAAATCAACTTTTGACCCTCGTCCTGGTTACATTTTTGTGTCTTAGCCTGTTATATAATGTTGTTTACTTGTGACATTACTCGTTCTTACCTTAGCAACTTGAAGCAGAAATAGTCTTATTGTTGTGTTCGGCTTATCATTGGGTAGAATTATTTATTCAAATTATTAATCAATGGTAATGGAATGTGTTCATCGTGTTTTTTGGCGAGGTTCACATACTGGTTGGCACTTACGCTGGAACATGCATAAAATGCGGTATCAGAATAAAGTCACGTTATAAGCTATGCCGACCTTTCGGATCTGTTCGCAAGTGTTATCGCGCGAGCCGGCAAAGATTTGTCAACGTGAAAGTTGGAAAACGTATAGAAAAAGACTAATGATGTTAACGTTAACGCCTTCGAAAAGATTATATGTGAGTCTGATAGCATCTGTTCATAAAATCTACACTTCCTCGAGAGTGGCCAAGAGTAACCTGATGAGCTTAACCTCGTCCACAACGAGAGCCCACTCGCTCTGAAAGCGATCTCGGTAATCCGCACGTGGTTGTCCCCGTTCATACTGCGCTCATGGACTATTTCCGGCGTAAGTTAACTACATGCATATAGCTGGTTCCAAATCTGCAACCGAAGTTCCACTATGCTGTCCAAGCACGAAAACTGCAGGTGTATGTGTGGCTTAGGATGCGTGTGTGTGAAGTCCACCTGGTAACTCTTGCGTATGGATGACTCCGTAGATCCATATGAATACAATCTCCGAACGGTGGTCACGAATGAATCTGAAAAGAACTTGCTGTGTTTAGAAAAACGCTGGAAATCTTTGGATAAGAATCAGAGTCGAGCTTGTCCGGGACAGTGATCAGGACAAATATCGCCGGCTCATTGCAGACCCAGCGTTTGAGTCACGTAAGATATTGGTTGGCGTACTTGTTGCAGTAAACGCCAAGAAATCCAGGCTAAAGCTGAGAAAACAGATTTATATTAGCGCGTTCCTTCTGAACCGTGAAAGTTGCTCATGTAAAACTTTCACTATGATAAGATCAAATCGTAATACGGGCAACATTTTAAAAAGTTGTACGCGGATACAGATTCATTACTCATGCATAGCATATCACCACCAATGACGTCTACGCGAACATGGGTGAGGTATCACTTGACAACGAGTTTGACACCAGCGAGTACCAGAAGGACTATCTGCTCCTCAGCAACGTCAACCAAAAAAATCGCGAAGACACAAAGCAGTTGATTTTCTTCGATTGAATCGCCACTTACGCATAAGGGCATGCGCAGATCCCAAAATAGATCCTGTTAGAAGATCCTTATTTACTAGACGTTATCTACCTTCCTGCTCCCAAAGGGGAATACATATACCGAACCAGATTATTCTCATCCAAGTATAACGCTGGTAGTTTCGGCGGCAAAGCACCTAGTGTGATAGTCATGACATTTTGCCTAATCACGTCATCGGGTTTTATACCCGTTGCACGTGTAATATCGTTGTTCAAAGATGCTATGAAAGAGCGAAGCCGCACCACCTGCTCGTAATACTGCTCTGCGGTCCGGGACCAATCATGAATTAACAATTCCTGCGCATACTGATGCGCGAATACTTGGTCCACAAGTGTACGGTTAAATCATTCCACAATGGCCTGATCACGATAAATGTTAATATGCCCACTACGTAGCCACATATGGTGTTTTCCAAGCAGCGTAGCAACAACTCTGAGAATCTTTAACTGGATCCACTTGCAGAAGTTGTTGCCATGTTAGCGGTTCACGTGCTTAAATACGTTTGAACGCATCTGTGACACTTGTTGAAACTTTGGACGTCAATGAAGAATATCCCTACAACGTTGTTTAAATCTAATAAGAAAATAAATAGTTTCTCATCGCCCACCCATTGATTAATCCAGACTTCTCCCATTCCATATGAAAACAGTCAATTCCTAACTTTATTTACCCAACAATCACAGTGTTCTCCCCATGTCAATTATAGGTTATAACTTTGTTTTGGACGTCTATCATCAGTCGTCTTTAATATATTGAACCAGTACTTAAGGATTCTTCTATATCTTACTACTTGCATTGACATTCAAACTAACTCATTGTAGATAAAAGCGTTTGGAGTGTATTTTGTAATACCCATGATTTATTTACAAAATAAGTTATGTACAGCATCAATGTCATTTGCTTTGTACATATCCCAAAATTCAAACCCATAATTCAAAATTGTATTAAACATTTGGAATAGATTTTTTTGAGACAGCTTACAAAACCGATTAAGTCAAGTCTTCAAACTATAAAGTGCCTCTGCCGCTTGTGTTGCTAGCGTTCTTTTTGTTTTTATTTCTATACCACGAGGTTTAGGAAAGAATACACAGCCAAGATATATGTATATAAGATACTGCCTCTATCACGCAATCATATATCCCCTCTTTAAAAAAATCTTCTTAAATATCCCCTCTTTAAAAAAAAACTCACAATTTTAGTTTCATCCATGTTTATCTTTAATTTCCAGATGTTGCAAAATTATTTTAGTTTACGTACAATTCTTTGAAGTTGAGTGGCAGTTTTGGCAAAGGAAACCAAGTAATCTGTATACAACAGCGCAAATAAATTAACCAATTCTATTGTGACACCGTTATTCTGGTCAGAAATATGTTTTTATGTCGCTTAGAAATAATGAAAAGAAAGAGCTGATAAAACAAAACCTTGCTGTGCCCAAGCCGAACAGTTAAATATTTATGTCAAGCCATTTTGGCGTTTTCAAACAAACCTTGACATTTTCATATTTGGCTTTCAGAATTGTATGCATTTTACTGCTAATTTGCTCATTTACTAAGTTATGATAAGCAAGCTAATGTCAATACGGTCAAATATATTTTGTAATCAATAAAACGAATATGAAACCTACCGCTCTGTTTCCTCAAATATTGACATATAAATGTGCATAAAGTAAATATATTATCTATAGTGAAATGTCCACTTCTGAAACCAGCTTGTTTTTATATAAAATATAATTTTCATTGATCCAGTTATTTAATTTAAAATTGAGGTAAGTAATTTGCTGAAGACTGGTAAAAGGCTAATCCCTCTATAATTTCTGGCATATTTATATTCCTCTTTTTGTAAATTGGGGCGATAACAGCCGTGGTCTAACATTTCGGTATGAGTCCAAAATCAAATAGCTTATTAAGATATACACTAAGATATATACGGTAATATTTCCAGTAGCTTTTTTTAAAAAAAATCACTCAAAAGGTCACCTATTTAAATGGTTTTCCCTAACTTTATACTTTTTATAGCATTCTGCACTTCTGCTTCATTCATTTTATAGTCTAGATTTTCTTGGCAAATATTAGTTGTTTCGTAAATGTTGGTCCATCTCATATTGTATATTTAATAACTATGCAAGGTACTGGTACCATACGGAGATGTTCATTTTTCCATTCTTGGTATTTGGACATATTAAAAGTCTCCAGTAAAGTGTCGAGTCTTTAATTGAACGTGATATTCGAAGATTTTCAGTTTCCTGTTCTCTGTATAGGTTGCGTTTGCACCTAGTTGTGTTTTATTTATTTTGTAAATATGTTTATATTGCTTATATAAAGTCAGGCTGTCATATTATTATTTCTGAAGTTTCTTAGAGCATCAAGTTTGTGGTATTTTGCTGCCTTACAGTCTGCATCATACGAAGGTTGTTTGCTGACTGAAGCTCATTTATTTTCCTGACGTCATTTGATCTACTTTCATTGTATATACTGATTCGCAAATACTCTCCTTTAAAGCGGTATCGAGTTGATTTTGTTCTATCATTGTGAATATAGTATTAGATGTTTCTGATTGGGCAGAAGTATATTCTGCGTTTCATGGAGGAATTGGGCAGAAGTATATTCTGCGTTTCATGGAGGAATACTTCCATCATTTTCAGTTTTGATGGTTATGGGATCACCTAGACTCAAGTGTAATATTATTGGTTGATGAATAAATTAAATTCTGTTACCAGTCTTGAAGGTAGTTATACATGCAAATAATGATTGATCTGAAAGTAATCTATGGTTGTAGCAGAGTTATCTTGTATACACGAAAAGCTTAATAATAAATATAATAATAATAATAATAACAACAACAACAACAACAATAATATCCACTTTATTGGTTGTAATAAAATAAATTTGCTTTTGAAGTAAAATAAAAATATTATTGTTGTTAATGTAGTCACTCTTAAATGGTGTGCAACATAAATGTATTTGTTTATTTGAGGCCACACACACACACACACACACACACTGCAAATGAAACCTACAAGTATAGACACAATGCCCACCCTAAACTACAAATACTAGGTATTTATTTGTATATAATCCTAAAACGTCGCATAGTCAATATAGCAAGAAACGTAGGTCATTACAACTACAATTTACTTATTATGTATACTAACAACAGTGATAGATGTAGATGCACATATTAAATTTTATGACCATACATGCAACAATATCGGGGAAAATGAGTAGCACGCAATAAAAGTGTCGTCTCTCACATTTTACAGGTCATTTATTGATTGCTGTATCTAACTACAGTATAAATGAGATGGAAATCAATGTATACAAATAAACAAAGGTACATTTTATGGCTAACCTTGTTAGGACATTGTTTACGTTAACAAAATTATCAGCTAAGGTCACATAACAGTGAAAATGTAATCATCAATTTTGTGATACTCCAATTATTCAATTCAAGGTCAATGTCGTCGACTTTAAGTTCTAAAGGCAGAGGGGTTATTGCCGTCTGTCATTCTATTATTTTTTCTTGTTTCAGATATATTTTATTATTGCAGTTTGCATTTATTAAATCCGATCTGCCAACATATTGATTGATTGTATATGTGTTGAGTCTCTTCTAAGCATAAATTTGATGCTTACCTCCTTCAGGTATTCACATATTCTTTATATACTCTTTTGTTGCGAGTATGCATCCTTTCATCATCATATTAGGGATATTCCACCACTATGCACACGTGTGGTGGTATAATTGCTGTATTGCAGGCCCTGAATATAACAAGCATACAACCAAACACGTGGATAAGGCACTGAATATTACAAATTATACCACCAAACACGTGGATAAGGCCCTGAACATAATAATTATCCCACCAAGCACGTGGATAAGGCCTTGAATATAATAATTATCCCATCAAACACTTGGATATGCCCTGAATATAACATTTATCCCGTCAAACACGTGGATAAGACCCCCAGTATAATAAGTTATCCGGCAAACACGTTGATATTGACCCGAATATAACAATTATACCGTCAAACACGTGGATAAGGCCCCGAATATAACAAGTATACAACCAAACATGTGGATAAGGCCCTGAATATAACAATTATACGCCAAACATGTGGATAAGGCCCCGAAATTAACAAATAAACCACCAAACACTTGGATATGCCCTGAATATAACATTTATCCCGTCAAACACGTGGATAAGACCTCCAGTATAATAAGTTATCCGGCAAACACGTTGATATTGACCCGAATATAACAATTATACCGTCAAACACGTGGATAAGGCCCTGAATATAACAATTATACCGCCAAACATGTGGATAAGGCCCTGAATATAACAATTATACCATCACACGTGTGCATTGTGGTGGAATATCCCTAATATGATGATGAAAATTATGCATACTTGCAACAAGAGTCTAGAAAGAATATGTGAACACCTGAAGGAGGTAAGCATAAAATGTATGCTTAGAAGAGACCCCTCACCTATACAGTCAATCACTATGTTGGCAGATCGACGTTAATAAATGCAAACTGCAATAATATATCTGAAACAAGAAAGAACAATGGAATGGCAGACGGCAATAACCATCATCATCATTACTACCATCATCACCATCATACATGACATCACCATCACAATCATCATCAACATCACCACATCGACCTCGTCATCACAATGACTACCACACCACCATCATCATTGTCGTCGTTGTTGTCGAAGCACAACACTTCACCTTCCTCTTCTTTTACTGCTAATATGCACTGCATGAAAGTATGCAAAAAGCAGTTATTCAAAGCTTTTTAAATAATTCTTATCTCTTCAGGACAGTTAGTGTTAGATAATAAGGTAGGTGATGACAAATTACTTGCGATCGATAGCACCATATGTTCTGCACACTTACGTGAACTAAAATAATCAATTTACGTCAGGTGTACTATTTTATCAGCTTAGTCAGGTGTTCTGTTTTTGTCAACTAAGTTAGGTGTATCATTTTATCGGTCAGACAAAATGCTGTCGGTGCATGGCATTTAAGCTACATATGCTAACGGTTTTGTTCGTCGACGAAGAATACATACATACATACATACATACATACATACAGTAGTCAAACGACTTAAATAGCTTAAAGATATATATATATATATATATATATATATATATATATATATATATATATATATATATATGACTTAAACGCCTTCGTGTGCTTGGGTTTATTTATCATTTAGTGACAGCTGATTTGGTTTTTCATTGTTCCCTAATGACAGCTGTTTGTGACTTCATAAGGCATACATCCACACACACGTTCTCTCTCTCCATTGATCAGTACATATTACAACCACAAAACGGATCTCCAAGCACTAGTAGTTTTCTACATAAGTGACTTATGTCTCAAAAAGCACAAAGCGTATACGTATATTAATTGTCTCTTGTCAAAGTTAAAGAGCATTGATACACACTCGACACGCGTGGGCGCTCAGCGGTTCTTACGCGTATGCTGTAGGTCACTAACACATATTTTAAATTAAATGGGGGAAGGGGGGGGGAGAGAGAAGTTCACATATCATACTATTTTTCTGAAAGGAAACATGCTAAGAGATGTAAAGTTTTAAAGTTAACCATGCCTGTAGACTTGTTAACTGAAACATAAAGACGTCTGATGTTCAATTTATGCAGTGAATTTTATTTCACTATTAAGTGGTCAAGACAGTTTCAGTTAGGATGTTTTTATCTATCTAATGAAGGACGCAGTGTATAACGTATAAAAACAAAGTATTTGAAATTGTATATTAATCACCGATCTCCCAAACTCATTATAATTGCAAAGACACAGTATATCTCATTTTGTAACCGCTTGTTATCATCTGTGCCGGTCATGTTTTATATTTCTTTCTCAAAACCAGGCTTTGCGGGAAAAATTAAAATTAAATTCTTTCCCCTTTTTTTAAAACAAAATTCTTCGCACAACTACATTTACATTCTTAGGGAGGTTATCTCATTTTCTCATCAGAATATTAGAGGTCAATTAAAACAACAAAAAAGAGCACTGTCATTTATGACATGCAATAACTGATATTTTGTGTTTAAAACGTTAAAATCAGTTTTTCAATATTTTTGCTCCCTTCGCTTGGTTAAGGGACAAAAGCGTGCGGTATTTCTCTACATGTCTGAAATGTTTTGAAACAGTTACCCCCCCCCCCTTCCCCTTTGTACACGATGCCTCAGCAATCAGATGCTGTTTGGACCTTTCCGCTAATCCTCGGATAAACACAGATGTTTTAGAAAATCCACGAGGTATTCCGATTGAAGTTAATTAGTCTACTATATGGTCTAGGATCATAATAATTTTTCCTATATGGTCCCTACTTTTATTTGTCAGGACTGTACTTTACATTTTGTCCAGATCTCAATAAATCATATATTAATGTAAAGTATCTTCACATATCAACTCTGGTGAAGTTCTTGTCGTGGGTTATCCGGCATTTTTTGAGAGGCTAAACGGTAAACACAACAACGTGTAGTGGGTCACAGATTTCAATGCTGGACATGTAACAATGCCTCATTACTCACTGTGAATTTGCGCCGAAATACACACAGACAGTCACGCCACATCTAACTCGTGCATCACCAACAAGAAGTAAGATATGCTGTGAAAAATAGACTGTGACTACATTCATAGTAATTGTGACCAGAGACCATGTAGTGGTTCCCTATCGCACGAAATTGAAAATCATAGTGACGTGTTGGCAAAAAAAACATAGGATATCAGCCCTGCATTCTGACCACCTCGGCTATTTTTGAGAGAAAAAAAATTGCCTTGGTTGTATGTCGGGGCAGTAATTTACAGAACAAGAAAAATCACGCATTTTGTTTGACGGAAATTTCGCAAGAAAGAGACCGCGATCTATTCAGACCCTCAATGTTATTTCTACAGTGTGGCTGACCGTAGATTTCGCGAGAAGTTGCAAATGAAGACTCCACTCCGGTGGCCTAGTGGTTGGAGCGTCCGTCTCGGATGCAAGAGGTCGTGGGTTCTATCCCCGGCTGAGTCAGACCAAAGACTTGCAAAAATGATACTAACAGCTGCCTCGCTTGGCGCTCAGCATTAAGAGGTTAGTGTTAGGACTGGTCGGCCTTGTGTCAGAATATTAGACTGGGTGGGAAATCATGCTACATCATGATGCCCCAGTGCTAGACCTCACTATAAACTGTCACACTGCAGACATCGTAGCAATATGACTGAAAAATTGTTAAAGCTACGTTAAAAATCCAAATCACACGCGCGCGCGCGCAAATGAAGAAATGAAGAAAATGGTCAGTCAATTGTTGCATAAATAACGGAGGTAGTCCGAATAGCAATTTCTGATTGTGCATTTGTTCCTTCGGAATATAGTTTTCAATGGTAACGTGGGTTTGACGTGGGTTTGAATTACATCCAAGATTTCTCTCTCGACTTGACAGGAAAGGCAGAGGATATTCCGATTGATATCGACATCCAATCGAGATATGATCGGTACGATTGACCTCGAAAATGCTTACAGAGACTGAAAAAATCAGCAAGATATTCCGACAAGAAAGTAGAATCAGGTCTGAATATTTATTTCACATTTAGTATTTGAGTATGTATTTCACATTGAAATGTTACAAGTTGTGTTGATAATAAAAATGCAGACTTAAAAATTTGCAAAATTGTATAGATTTTAATATCTGACTGCTGTTTCAATCACACAAGGATGATTATGAAAAGTGCGATCTAAATGAATGTAATTCAAGCTCGTTTTGGTTACTTCCCTTCCCAACAACTCGCCCTAATCCCCAAAATGATTTATCGCAAACATGGCGTTAAGGAATTGGAAAAGACAGGAATACAACTACCAGCCAAGGAGATGATGATGATAGTGAGAAATGAGAGGATCAGAAGACCTAAAATGAAAGCTAGAAGGAAAGGATCAAATCTGTTGAAACAGAAAGAGATCAAGTTACCATTAACGGAAGAAAGAGAAAAGGCAGAGAAAGAGAATGGCAATAAAATACAGAAGAAGTAAGACGTAGATTTCCCTCTAAAGAACTTGTATAAGCTGAATTTTGACGATGAATTAAAATACACTTATTACGAGTGTAGTGATATTCCCACTGAAACATAGACAAAATAACTTTAAAAAATAACGAATGAAGACAAACAAACAAACAAGCAAGCTAACAAAAGACGAGAGAGAGAGAGAGAGAGAGAGAGAGAGAGAGAGAGAGAGAGAGAGTTTAAAGTGAAGCATTAGGAATTAGAGAAGATAAGTGAACAGAAGAGAAAAGATAGAGACGGCACACATGTATACACCCTAAAACATTAAGGAAGGACAACCGGAATAAATTTGGAAAAATCCATTCTTAAAGTCAATTTCAAACAGACTCAGATTTATTTTCAAAATCAGTACAAACTGACCTAAAGTCAAAGGTTACTTTTCAAACTTAACTTGTTGGAAGAATGAAAGGAAACCCGACAGTAGTAATAGAGGGCAACCTAGGGTACAATGGGACATTAAAAACAAGGTCTCGGCACTCTGGGGACAATGGGAAATTTATCATTGTGGGCCAGTCTAGGGACAATGGGAATTTAACATAGGGAATTTTAACATGGGTGGGTCTATAGAGGGACAAAAATATTGGGTCTTTCTAGGAACAATGGGAAAATACATTACAGGTAAGGTGACGTCATGGGACTGAAGATGGGTAACAATGTAGCAATGGGCTGACCTCAATAGGACCAAAGAGCGGGAAACAAAACCCCGAGAACATTTGGGAGGGACAGAGACATTGATAACACATACAACATACAAACAACTATACAACCGACAAATTATAAGTGGCACTGAAAAGGTTATTTGGGTTTATGTTAACACAGAGGGCATAGCGTCGGTCTTCTTCTCTTCCTCAATCTTTCGATTGTTGGTCCATGGATAAAGACTCTCTTCAAACGCTCCGTACGGAACAGCATTGACGATACGAGAGTAAATGATTCTACGTTTGTCCACATCTTGTGACGAGAACAGGGGAATGCAGTGAACTGCAGTTATTTATAGTGGAAGTGCGGATCAAAACGGATTGAGTTTATTCACCAATCCAAATACGCGTTACAAATTTCAGTCACAACACGGAGTCGGTCTTCCTAGCCGAAGAGACCGGACTGTGACGTCACATTCCCTATATAGATGCGTTATAGTCTGTGCGCAGTCAATCCATGCGACACAGTTTCCAAACATGACGAAAACTAAGAAGACAATGAATTGCGGTGCACCGGCCGTGGAGACGGAAGCGATGGCAGCGGCTACCAAAGTCAGCACAGGTGTACTTCCAGAAGAGGTCGATTTTAATCGGGATTTAGTCGATTTCCTTTCTTCTTCTCAAGAATTGTTCCGGTACCAGTACCTTCGCCACCTACACCTTTACCACACATCGATAATTTTAAACAGAGACATAAAGAAGAATTAGAGAAATTTTTACAACAGCAGAAAGAAGCAGAACAAGCTGTTCTCCTTCAACAGCAACAGCGAAAGAAGAAGAGGCAAGAAGGAAACGACGGGAAGGAGCAGCAGAGAATAAACAAGGTCTAGGAGAGAAGGAGAATATTAAAAGCCAAACGGTAACGGTACTTTTAGACATTTTAGCAGAGTTAAGGAGTCTTAAACAAATCTATCAGATTTCTTTATTACGACCCAAGAAAAAAGACCTTCCCGAGCCAAACAACCCAGCCCTGATACTACGACTGCGATACCAGCCCTAGTGATTTCTACCAAATCATTGACTGGAGCCAGTCCAGAAGTAGGCCTTGGCCGTGGCAAAGGCTTAAGGCAGTTAAAGATGATTACGTTCGGTTCCTGAGTTTGTTTTTTTAAACAAATACCCGTCGGTCTTTTTCAGGGTCACCCACTTGTCTCGAAAAGAGATAATATTTCAATTGCCAAAATCAATTTAAAACTCAAAAGTCCTTTTTTTTACCCATGATGTATGTGTATGAGTGAGAGCATGAGTGTAGGTCCATATTCTTAAAAATCAAAAGCAAGAGACACTTACGTTTTCTGCCTGGTCTATTCTGGTACAAATTTTACAATACAATTTACAACACAACACCACACTTTAAAATGTTCATAGACTTCTTCTGTGTCCTTGTTCACTTTCTCTGTTTTTTTAAAAAAAAGAATTCCTTCACTTTCACGTGATTTTTCTCTTCTTCTTCCTCACTTTCTCCTCGTCTTCTTTTCTTCTCTTTTTTCTCTTTTGGGGAGGGTGTATCTTTTTCTTCCTGTTCTGAACCCCTCTCTTCCTCTTGCTCCTGTTGTTTCTTAGGGTATTCTGAAAGCAATGTCCTTTTTTCTTGACAATGATAACATGTATCTTGACTTTGTCTCTTCTGACACCGGTTTTGCTTTTTTTGACGGTCTAGACACTCTGAAGATTAATAACTTTTATCTCGAAAGGAGGGGGAGTAATCCGTAGGCTTGTCTGAAGAAAATTTTCTTATGACACCTGGCAAAGTTCTGATCAGAAGTTCGATCAGTGTGGGCTCTTCCATCGTTCTGCTCGGTTTGGAAGGGGAGACACACACCCTTTATATATACGCTGGTTTGACATGGATATAAAGTGACCCATGACGTTTAAAATGTAGTCATTTGACTTTTTGCAGTCATGATGAAACGATCGTATCATGTCACGGAGAAAGAAGAAGAAATTAAGAGGCAGAAACGTGTTTTATTGTAGTAGCTGAAGTCTTGGCACAAATTCATACCAGTGATTTGAAGATGACATAAGGGAGCCAGAATCCATACCCAGAGATTCTATAAAAACACCATTCGTAAACCCTGAAAAGTACTACCACATTCGAAAAAAGGGAAAAGGGCTCCTCTAGAAAATTTAGAACGACGGCTACGGCTTCGTACACGATGAAGTTTAAAGATTTCAGGTCCGACGTACCGCTGAGGAAAGCAGAGGGCTTCATCACCGAGGTGTGGGATTCTTTGTTAACCACACTGAAACGACAATATAAATCTAAAGAAGACGATCGCTTGAGACTTTCCATTCATCGCGACAGTTTAAAGTCCCCCGTTTAGATCTAGTTTAGCAACCCAGCAGAATTAACACTTTCCAAAGTCATCGACAAGATTCAACAGGTGCAACACTCCAACGACGGGTTTGACATCACCGATAGAAAAGCGACAATGTTTATGACCTACATGTCTCTTCGACAAGGGCCCGGACGCAAAAAAGTGTTATTGTTGGACGACCTTCGTAGCACCAAACGAGTCACGTCTGAAGTATAACAACCCTCAAGACAAAATGTGTTTAGCCATGGCCATGGTGGTGGGATCAACGTATGCCAACAAGAACGACACTGTAGAATAGAAAAGAACCTGGGAGGGCATTCGAAAATCGAACCGAGCCAAACAACAAAGAGAAGAACTCCTGTTACAACAAGCGGGACTATCCAAAGACACACCCTGTGGTATTCCTGAAATGCAGAAATTGCATGATGTCCTAGCTCCAAGCTACACCATGAAAGCGCACCCTCAAGAAGTGCGCGGATCTCTATTGTTTCGAGACAAAGATTTCAAAGACAAAAAATACATTCACGTCTGTTATCACGATGAACATTTCGATGACATCACCAGTATCAACGCATTCATGGGATACAGTTTTTTATGTAAGGAATGTGACTATGGCTATAACAATCGAGAGCAACACAAACATTGTTACCAACAACATTTGAAGACGCAAGGTTCACAGCAGAAACGTGTTTGTCAACTGCCGCGATTGTGCCCTACTTGTGGACAAGGCATGCGTATCAACAGTGCCAAGTCAAATGCGTGTGGAGGAAAGAAACGATGTCACATTTGTCGCCAAATCGTGGACATGGACCACGAATGCTACATTCACACATACCATTCCAAACAAGAGGAAGATGACCAGAAGAACGGGAATTTCATCATTTTCGATTTCCAATGCACGCAAGAGACCGGCACTCACATTCCTAATTTCTGTGTGGCTCATCGAGCGTGCGAGAAGTGCATCAAAGTTTCTATCTTTAGTCATTGCTCTCACTGCAGCAAGATTTCTGGAGGACGTGAAAAATCTTTTTGAGACTGAACACGCTAGCCGATTTCGCCCAATGGATCTTAAACCTATCGATGTGACGTGGAGCCAAGAGCACATCGAACGTTACGGAGATTGTCATCGCCATGCCACGGCGATGGCTCACAATTTCTCGGGATACAATGGACAGTTTCTTTTGAGATAATATACGGTACAAGGCGCCGAACGTCCTAAAGTGACTTTGAACGGAGCTAAGATCATTTCCATGCAAGTGGGTCAAATGCAGTTTAAAGATTCGATGAGTTACTTGGCCATGCCTTTGAGTCGAATGCCTAAAACGTTAGGAATGAAAGAAATCGTCAAAGGTTATTTTCCTGCACTTTTTCAATACTGAAGTCAATCAACACTCCATTCTACCCCATTTGCCTGAGGCTCACGACTACGACCCTGACAACATGCGTTCCGAACAACGAGAAGCTTTCTACGCTTGGTACCAGGCTCACACCTCGGACCTCTTCGACTTTCAGGAAGAAATGTTAAAGTATTGTTCTTCCGACGCGAACAATTTTACGGCGTTGCAGTGGAAAATTTCGAGAACTGTTCATGGAACACAGAGGAATCGATCCTTTGGAAGAAGCCTGCACCATTGCCAAAGCGTGTTCCTTAGTGTACCGCCATATATTCATGCCCGAAAACATCCTGGCTGTCATCGGCCCTCAGACGACCAACTTTGTCAGACGTCAATACTCGGTCAAAGCCCTATGCTGGCTACATTACTTGTGCGACAAGGAAGACAAATGAATCCAACATGCCCGCAATGGAGGAGGCGAAAAGACCATCGGAAAGTAGTCAGTGGATGGTTGGGATTTAGAAAACCCCAAGATCGTGTAAGAGTTTAACTGTTGTACGGATGCCTCCACTGCTACCCTGAACGTGACACTAAAACGGACCATGGAAGACTTGTACGAGGCCACTTGTCAACGAGGTTTGAAGTTAGAACAGCAAGGATACCAAGTGGTGGAAATGTGCGAACACGAGTACGATACACCGTTTGAAAACCGATCCCGATTCTAAACGCATCGTGGAAAGCTACAAGCTGGTGGAACCACTGAACCCGCGTCATAGTTTGTACGGAGGACGGACAAATGCCACCTGTTTGCTGTACCAAACCGACGAGGAGAAAGGAGAAGAAATCAAATACTTGGACGCGTGTTCGCTGTATCCTCACGTGTGCAAATATTGTCGCTTTTCCGCAATTGCTGACGGAACACATTGACCTGACAACATTCGACAATTGGTTTGGATTGATTAAATGTAAAGTATTGCCTCCCACGGACTTGTACCATCCCGTTTTACCTCACCATTGCCAAGGGAAACTGATGTTTCCCTTGTGTCGTACTTATGCCGAAACGTGTAACCAAGACCGACCTTGTCAGCACACCCAGGAAGAACGCTCCTTGACGGGAACGTGGGTCAGCGTGGAATTGTTCAAAGCTCTGGACTTGGGATACCAACTTTTATAAGTGAACGAAATTTACCACTTTCCCAAGACAGGGCGACGAGACTCAGAAAGGCATTTTCGCAGACAACGTGGATGCCTTTTTGAAACTGAAACAAGAAGACAGCGGCTATCTTTCCTGGAGCCACACTCCCGAAGACCAAATGAAATTCAGGAGCAGGAAGGCATCACTTTAGACCATATCGACAATAAAACGAAGGCAGGCGATCGTTTGCCAAAGTGATGTTAAATTGCTTGTTGGGCAAAATGGCACAACGCGTGTATTTCCCCATGACAGAGTATTTGACAGAACTTTCCCGGTACTTCCAGATGATTCACGACATGAAACACTTGAACGTCGCTCGTGAGGACTTGATCTTAGTCAATTGCGAAGAAGAACTGGACTTTGTACAAGCTGACGAATTTGGAAATGTCATCATTGCGGCTTACGTGACAGTCTATGCTCGCTTAAAACTGCACGTAGCTTTAGAACTCTTAGGTGATCGCGTCCTGTACTTTGACAAGCCTGGACGGACGAACAACCCGACTACAAGATTCTAAGTTTTGCTAGTGGCGGCCCTAAAAATTACCGAGTGTAAAGTGAAAAGATTGACTCTCAATTATCGCACCAGTCGAGTGGTGAACTTTGGGGTAATGAAAGAAGCCTTGCAGCCTGGACAGGATGGAAATTTTAGAGTGACCACCTACGAACCGCATACGATTGTACGTTTACCCACTCACTACATAGTCAGTCGACAATTGGAAATTTGTTTATCAAATTATCTACCAGAAGCGAGTGCGGCTTCACTTTACCGTACGGTCACGTTGATATTAGTCAGCATATAAAAATGTACAAAGTCCAAGACCGATATTTCATTGTAACTAACAAGACAAGAGAGAAAGATGAATCCTATTAAACAGACATTATTCAAGTTTGGGGATTCTCAAGTTGAGTGCGATTCTGTGCCTTGCGATGAGAGCGATGCCGTACACTGTGACCTCAGCGATGCAGTAAGCATCATGGGAACTTTGCTACAACTACTACAATACCTACCATGAAAGGGGATGATGTCCGTGTGAAACCTGACCGATGCGAAAGCGATACCGCTCTTTATTGTGGGCTCTTTACTGGCTTTCATGGTGGATGTCATTCTCCGCGTGACTCCATGCAGCTACCACCCTTCGGATGTCATCTAAAACTGAGTAAACCCCTGCTGATTTCAACCTAACTTCATCGAAATGAACACGTGAAGGACAAACTTTCATTCCCTGTGCATTTACCTGAATACTGCAACTTTGAAAGTCGATTCCAAACCTTCCAAGGAAAATGGCCTAACTATAAGGGATGAAATATCCCGGAAGAATTAGTCACGGCCGGATTTTCTACTTGGGCGAAGGGGATAAAGTGCTTCAGTAGTGGTGTGTCACTACACCAGTGGGAGCAGAAAGATTTGGATTACCTGGAACATGCTCGATGGTCGATGTTGTCCGGATTCTCACTACCTACCTTTAGTGGGACCGAGTCATTGAACTGGCATAACGTTTAGAAAACCAGCTTGGCTAGGAGTCCAAAGTTGGACAACACCTATACAAGTATTTAAACCCAATTTAAAAATAAAATTCAAGGATTACCAAACGAACTGCAAGAGAAGATCTATAAGGAAGTTTGGCAGGGACTTGCAGAGCAAAATATCAATTGGTGACTGTAGAACTTTAGTGTCGAGAAACTCACAAGAGGAAAGTGAAAAGGTCAACAAACGTGTCAGATTTCTCTGGATCAAGTGTGCGTTCATCCTATTATTCCGCTTTAGATCGTTGACATTAGAAGATGTTATTGTCATTCTTGACCGTTACCCTGAATGGTAGTGGTCAGAAATTATTCACTGAGTTCATTACTTTCGCTCTTGGAGAAGATCTTAAATAAAATACTACTGACAGACTTGATCATGGATACTTTACAAGAGAACATTCGTGGTTGTGCCTGTGGAGTTGAGAGAACGCATTTGCCGAGAGTTGGTCAATTTACGAGTGAAACGCAAAGAACAATTGCATCCGTCACGTCACCGATGTTTAAACCAATGATACCTGAATGGTATAAGAGGACTGATTCATGAGAAAGTGTTTCAGTGGTCAGACATTGATCGACTACCAATTGGCACGAAGGATTGGTTTGTTACTGCTGATTCTATTTGCCATAAGGTAGACTTACTGCAACGAATTCCAGAAGAAGAGTTAAGGGTTATCAAAATCTTTCACACAAACCTCTGAACAAAGTGTGACGTACAAGTTAGTGACTAAATCCTTTATATTCCTTACTGGATCATCTCTGATCATACGATCATCTCTGTGCAGAAAGTACACTTATTACCTCCGACAAAAGAGGGTATAGTATGACATGATCATTGATACTTTACAAAAGAACATTTGTGGATTGTCTGTGGAGTTGAGAGAATACATTTACCGAGAGCTGGTCAAATACAAGTGAAACGCAAAGAATAATTGCATCCGTTACGTCAGCAGCAGAGGGGGCGAATCCGACATTTTGTCCAATCGTCATTTGGCTTAATTATTACTTTCTGCACTCAACGATCTAGTGTCGTCAGCGCCTGGTAAAAAAAAAACGACGTCGTCGTCGAGGGGATCGTCCGGACGTCATTTGGTTTAATTAATACCTTCTGCGCGCCGATCCCAGCGTCGTCAGCGTCCGGTAAGCACATCGACGACCGCGTCGATGTCATCGCCCCCTCTGCTGCTAAGTAGTTATTTACAATGAAAATTATTTACAACTAACCGAATATTTGGTCAAGTCCGATACGATATCGTGTCCGAGGATCATGTAAATTTATCGTTACGAATCCATGTGGGGTCGACTGAGCATGACTAAAAAAGTTTCGAAAAACATTAAAGTCCATGTCACCGCCGCACCATGTCTGCCAAATATTTCGTAGCGTGTGTGTATCAACGCCGTTGAACACAGCAAGAATATTACAGTTGTCTCTAATTACTTTTGGAATCTGAGTGTATCGTTGAGTGACATATATCACGTCAGTGTTTTTATGCCTGCCTCTGGAAAATATCCTAGCTGGGTTTTTTTGATTGTCTAACATAACATCATCGTACACGACTAGATTGTTAACGTCGCCATCAATATCATCAATACCCGGTGCATCATTGATATCTGTAATAAACTCGATGACATTTTTTTTAGCGATCGCTGATGCATTCTCGTTGAAATCTTTCAACACCTCGTAGCATCGTTGATCATCTACGCTAGGGGCGATTAAATACAACTTATCCCACTTCATCCATCTCATTATTAAATTGAGTAACAATTGCGTCTTGCCGGATCCAGATGGTCCGATGATAATCATCCGGATCGAGTTTGGTAACGCTGCAACATGCTTAACTGGTTCTCTTGTTTTAGTCGCCGAAAAATCAATTATATTCATATCTCTATACATAAATTATGGATCTATATTGTGTGAAGTGTAGAGTGCGTACTGGCACAAATGATATGACAACCGCTACAACAAGAAATAACAGATCGGCGCTTACTGGTAAGTGTGTACAATGCGGTACAAAGAAATTTAGATTTATTTCTATTAGACCCGGAGATGTTTTAAAAAAAAGCGAGGAGGTGACATCGCAGCCAAATTGGCAAAACTCCCCGGAACACCGTGGGCAAAGTATCCAGGAGAAAAGCACCTCCCAGGATATAACTACTGTGGCCCCGGAACACGATTAGATATTAGACTCGATGATCAAAATCAGCCCAAACCCGGTGAGTATCCAATAAACGCTATCGATAAGGCGTGTCATGCTCATGATGTTGCTTACAAAAGTAGCGATCTGCAACAGCGTCATATCGCGGATGTAAAATTAATTCACGCATTAAATGCTATTCCTGATCAATCCGTCAAAGAAAAATTAGCCTCATGGTTGGTAAAATCGGCTATGAAAGGTAAATTAATGATTGGAAGCGGAGCTTCTGGCGCTGGTAATTGAAAACGATAGCGTTTATAATAACAACATGGATTCCATCTATTATTCTCCGAGAGGATACTGGAAGGGGAAGGCCGCAATTGGTAAGCTTGCAAGCGCTGCAAAGGTAACAAAGACCACTGCGGCTAATTGGTTATCCAAACAGGCTATATGGCAAATCTATCTACCACCGCCTAAACAAATCAACTTCTCGCGCTTTGATGTCAGCGTACCTAATGAAGTTCATCAGGCTGATATACTATTTCTGCCGCATGACAACGGTTACAAATACGCGCTAACCGTAGTTGATGTTGCGAGTCGATACAAACAAGCGGAGCCGTTAAAAACAAAGTCAGCAACTGAAGTAGCCGCTGCGTTTGAAAGAATTTATCGAAGAGGCCCTCTGCGCTGGCCAAATCTATTACAAGTTGATCCCGGTAGTGAATTTCGCGGCGCTGTTTTATCAACGCTGAAACATCATAGCGTCGCGATACGACGAGGTCATACTGCGCTACATCGTGATCAGGCAATTGTTGAACGATTCAATCGGACTCTTGCTGAACGGTTATTTGGATATCAATACGCGAAGGAATTCATCCAAGAAAAACGATCTCGTGAATGGGTTAAAAGGTTGCCAGGTGTAATTGCAGCGTTAAATAACGAGATTACCCGAGCAATCAACATGAAGCCCAGCGACGCGATTAAATACGAGTATATACCCGGAAAATCAAAAATAAATAGCGTTTCCAAGCCGATTCTTGGCGATGTCACTGTTAGATATCTGTATGAACCAGGAGAGCTTGAAGGCGGTAAAAAAAGGGCTACTGATCCTATTTGGAGTGTTACCACACATAACATATCAACGATAACACGATCAACTGGTAGATCACCGATCTATAGACTGGATTCAACTGCTCCTCAGCGCGGATTTACACGCGAGCAACTACAAGTGATACCTAACGATACTCAATTGCCACCACGTGGTCTTAACTAGCGCCGTTGCGTCTATTGCACTCAAGACAGGTCAACCTCACATTGTTTTTGACATGACCGAGACTGTTATCGATCCTATCCACGGTAAATTGGCGAGTGTCTTTATCCGAATAACGCCAACTCATTATACAATTGCAACTCGCGCAGTGATTATTCTGTTGTTGTCGTAGCGAGATTATTAATTCGGCATCAATATCAAAACGCCGCTGTTTTTTTTTATCCTGTTGGCGGTAACCCGAGAGTTTTCTATCAATGACGCTTGCATCGATGGTGACTTTGTCGCCGGCTTCGTCAGTGACTCCGTCACCGGCTCCGTCAATAACAATTCTTCGAAGCTGATTTATCCTTCGTACTCTGGACACTGCAAGATAGACTAGATTCGACCATTCGATGCGATTATCAACTATCCAAACAAATGTGTCCGTGATGGTTAGTCCCTGCGAGGAATGTATTGTTGTTGCGTATCCTAGCGTCCACGGGGATTTATCAGCACGTAGCGCGTCCTCGACGACACCGATATCAACGAGCACGATATCATTCAGCACGAGAATTTGTTTTTCTGTCCGGCCTGGAATTTCAACTTCAATGTTCTGCCGCCGTGTGTCCGCGGGTCTATAACATAATGGCACTGGACGCGTTGGAAACTTTTCCTTATGCAACGTAAACAACTTCCGCTGAAGTGTGTCTCTGACTATCTTTCTACTCGCTACAATCAAATCGTTTGGTCTCCATGTTTCCCAGAATTCATTCAACGGCGTTTCCGGAATTACCTCGCGGATTATTTCACACTGAACTCTATCCGGCTGTAATCTGATTAGTTTTTTAACCTCGCGCAGTTGTTCATCAAGTGCTCGGTAATCAGTATCGGTTTCTTCATAATAGTCCACAAAACCCCTTAACCAATCATGTGGACCCTCGCCGACAAATGGTGGTGGTTGGCCATGATCTCCACACATGATTACCGCTGTATTCGCGCGCAGCAACCACTCAAGAAACATTTGTAAAGTATCTAACGAAACAGTACATATCTCATCCCAGATGATAATGTCGGGAATAAATTTTTCACCCATTCGATCAGGAGTCCACTCACCGCCGCTGTATCGAAAAAAGCTGTGATAAGTAACGGCGTCAACATTTCGTTGTTTTATCTCTCGCGCTAGTCTATGGGTCGGTGCAAGCACGATTATACTTGCCCGCGTTCGAAATAATTCAATTGCCCGAGTCGTCTTTCCTGACCCGCCACAGCCGCTTAAATAAACCGTCTTGTGTCTACAAATTGGATCAGAACACGATGGTGCATTAGACCATTCTGACAATTTATCACCGCGTAAGTAGTTGTTCTCAACGGTGACATCTGCTGACGGGGAATAATCGCGTCGTATTTCATTTTTAATTCTCCATGTACCCCAACTCTCGTCCGGACTAGTAAACTCGGCTACGTTTCCCTTATACGCTACGTCAACATAAAATGAATCAACGGCTACTCTAACCGCGGTATCGGGGAATCTATTTATCATCGAGAATAAATTGATAGCGGCATAACCCAGCATAGACGCCCTCAAATGTGGATACGCCGGGCTGTCTCCATCGCTGTAGGTAACAACTGTACCCAACCTCGTTCCATTGGACAAGAAAGCTGTTTTGCAGTTCACGTATCTATTTTTTGCCACTGCGTCCTTGATTACGAAATCATATTCTGCGTCATCTATAATCAGCCGTGAGCAATATCGTTTGTAGTCGTGGTTTTTTCCACCTTGTGTGAACTTACCAATTATTCTTCTACCGAGATCTTTTGCCTCGCGGTTTCGTTGGTTAAATATCCTCCTGGACCATTCGATGATATATTCCTCGTCGGCATCAATGTTTTTTCTGGACTCGTCAATTATGCTATCTAGACGCTCCGGTTCTGGTAACCAGACTTCAGTCTGTGCCCGGTATGATATAATCGCGTCACTGACAATCAACGAAACTAGCATGCTACAATCAATCATATACCGTAGCAGCGCTATTGGCAGCCACTTCTTTTCAGCCATGTGTCTACCGATCCAAATATAGCAACAGCGATGGAGTCCTGCCGAGAATTCAAATGATACTATGCGAGCGAATCCGGTTAAATCAAAATCAGGCAGTGGTCCATTAATAGCAACACGAGTCATTTCATGACTGGGGTGTCCAAATCGTCTAAAGTACTCAGCGGCGGATCCATACCCGAGAAAACTCGCTGGATAACAGGCAACCATATCAACCGAGATCATAGCGTCGCGGTTGTATTCAGTGTTCCATAGTCCACCGTGATAGTATTCCAAACAACTGGATTGTACATCCGGTAGAAATTCCCTGCGCGTTGGTCTCCACGCATTTTTCCTTGCTGCAACACGAGCTACAACCGATGGAATTGTAAAACAATTTGTTAGCAGTTGTTCATCATGCTCTTCAAATTCCATGGCGGTTTTTTTCATCCTGTTGTGAAATGCTTCAGTGCGATATAATTCGCCGTTTGGTCTTACAAACTGATCAAAGGTATCCGCATCGTTTTCAGCGCTGCGAAGTAACCACACTGATACAGGGTCGTTTTTACACAAGTAGGCAATAGCATCAAATAGTTTCCTCTCCGCGAGAAAACCGTCCTTGGAGAATTGTTCTCCCAGGAATTCTTCGGGTATATACCTTACTGTTCTATCCCGTGGAAACACTGTGATCGCGGGCGTCCATGCGTGTTCGTTATGATCAATAATTTTGATTGGGGCTCCATTTGATTTGTACTTTGATTCGTATAATACTTCACCGGTTATTGTTGTAACGGTTATTGGAAATCTCAACGACGTTTCTAATCTCGCTATGTCGCTGATGGTTGCTCTACGCTCTTTTACGGTTAGTTCCCACTGGTTGATTTTGCTACGTCGTAAATCAGTCAATTTGTTTCCTCGACATGCATTTGTAAAATGCTCTATTATTCGTTCTGCTACACAATTTATCCCAGTTGACTGTTTCATCGGTTTCAGTTTTCCGATATCAGGTTTCTTATTTAACGGGTATATTCCATAAACAACTGCTGTTTCAGGATACGCTCGTTCATAGTATGGTCTGTCAATTCCGGTTAACAACCCCGGCTTGGAGTCGCGGCTGACAGTGACTGTTTTCTTGTCGCTGAGAACTGGTTCAAATTTATCACGCATGATCCAATCGCCTGATTCCACCCGGACAATGAATTTTACTCTGAAGAAATACCTTTTACCGTCAAGTTGTGATATTATCGTTGCTGCGCGGTTGTCGTTCATGGTAGCATCAACAACACCATCAATTCGAAATGTTGACCAACTATGAGATGCACCATCACGCTTGAATTCATTGATACAATCGCGTATTTTACTCAACAGGGTTTTATCGTTTATTAACGCTTTTGGTGTGTCCTTGAGGACTCTATCGAGATTGAACTTAATATTTTTCCAGGGCTTAATTACTGCTAATCTCTCAAACTCATCCATATAATTAAAACAAGTATTTAAATAAAAGAATATAGTATAATGAATAAATGCAAATGGTTGATGATTGGGTCGACAAACCCGTGCAATAAATCATGCAGAGGTGAATTCTGCGGGTATCATTTACAAAGCGTTCGTAATGGTTCTCTTGGCCCCCTCCCGTGCTTGGTTTGTCACGTCGGTGTAAGAGGAAAATCGCAGTTGTGTATCAATTGTGGCGGAAAGCGATACAGGGAACTAAAACGCTATTACGATAAACGAATAAAAAACGCCGTCATCGACCCCACCGCCGACAAAATCATCAAAACTCCTCAAGACTACATTGAAAGGTTTATAATTAAACCAAATAATGAATTAGACAAGTAGTATTATTATACAAATGGACCAAGAGTTCAGACCTCACCCTGTGTTTGTTAATTACGAGGCATCTCGCGACGGCGTTGTTAGAAATTGTAGACTGAAGAAGCCGGTTGGATGGAAAAATAATCAGGGATATTTGATGTTTGGTGCCGGAAAAAAGAAGTATTTTGTTCATAGGGCGGTATTTGAAGCATTTAACGGATTAATCGAGAATGGGTTTGTTATTGATCATATTAATAATAATAAGACTGATAATTCTCTTACAAACTTGCAAGCTATCTCGCAAAGTCAAAATACCAAAAAAGGGGAAACTGGTAAATACTCAAAGAAAGCAAAACCCGTAAAGTCATTTGATACAACAACTCACGAGGAAAAAATATTTCAGTCGATGAATGAGGCAGGAAAATATTTTGACATTTGTATCGCCTCAATACGAAGAGTAGCAGAACGAGTATATCAAACAGCGATCTCAAAAAAGACGAGTCACAGAATTCGATTTTCATATATAACATCAAAGGGAGATAACTCGTTTTGTGATAGCGTCGCATGACAAGAGTTACGTCCCTTGAAGTCCAATTAATGTTGCGATTAATTAATCATTTTACGATGAAAACTAATGAAATACACGCTGTTATCTAACAGCTGTATTCTTTTTTTTAATGTTTTATTTGAGTATTTGGTTTCATTTAAATGCCGTGAAACACCATTAATAAGTATTTAAGGATTCAACGATTCAAGGGAATTCAAATTAACACACACCTTGTGACTGACGCCGCTGTATTAGTCACTTTATATATAAGTTGACTCGTTATAAGCCTGGGGCTTTCGAAAGCCAATTCAACTAATCAAAACTAACCCACGCTCTTGACCCGGGCGTGTGGTTGTCTTTTGTTCACAATCATGCAACCGGGTTAATTTAATTGGGTTGCTTTTGATTGGTTGAATTGGCCGTAGAGTTCCGCCCCGCCGTTTTATGTTTGTGCTGTCTTGTGTCGTCCCATCATCCATCAATCATTTCATTGTAAATATATTCATCCTTAATTAAGTATATGTATATGCCTGCAATCTGCCACAACACTCGAGTGGAGATCTACGGCATTGTACTGTCCATGTATGCCTGCAATCTGCCACAACACTCGAGTGGAGATCTACGGCATTGTACTGTCCATACAAAAAACGGGGTCAAAAATGACCCCAATAATTTTATTAAACTTTAAACTTAAATTTTATTAAAATTTTTGATATTAGAAATAAGATGTTTATAAGAATATGGATTCCCAAGACATCAATAATATATTAACTGAGATTTCAAAATTAAAAAATCAAGGAATTGAATTATCTGATGGTCTCGACAGTGAAAAAATATTATCCGATTATGAGATTATTAACGAACAGTCGAAACGGGGGCGTTTTACCCTGGCCCGCGAGTATTTTTTTATAAAACGATTACAACATACGATTAATGAGAACCTGTACCACAATGATGCAAATGCATTCATTGGACTATTCACTGCCGTTGAAATAATACGAAAAAAACTCGGACGTGTTTATGAACGACGCCGGGAGATTTCTAGTAAGATCAAAAACATTAGAAGGATTATAGACGAAAACTCCGTGGAGCTCCCGATGGTACACTCGGCGGAAAATTAGAAAATTGCGGATCAATTTACAATAATGGTAGGTGAATCACTTACTACTCGGCTAGCCAGAGAGCGACTAGCAGCGCTTAGAAAGTTTATACCGTTACGAGACAGAGTGAGAGAGAAACTTCAAACGCGACAACAAATGCAAACTGATTTTGCTGTTGGAAGTGAACAGTTATTTGCCCCGGTAACTAAAGCGACTAAGGATGTTACGGCGGTAACTGTACCCGTTCTTGGTGCGCTTGAAAAGATAGCGGCAGAGACAAAACAAACAAAAAGGTCTTTAGAAACACTCCCTGCAAAAATAGCGGCTGCTACAACACGGAGGCCACCACCACTCGCTATAACCGAACCACAAGAACCTTATGTTACAATGGCCGACGAGGAAGAACTAGGCGCTACTGCGAAAGAACCAGAAGAAGAAATACCCGAAGAAACACCAGAAGAAGAAATACCGGAAGAAAAAGAGAGGAATATACCCCGTATTGTACTCAAGAAGAGCACAATAGATCAAATTAGAGACTTCAGCAACAGGGAAGAATTAATTAATTTTACTGCCAACAATTTTGCTAAGAGCATACGAGATGAGAAGCATATCAATAGCGGTTACGAGAAAAATATAAAGTCGTTAAAGGACTGGACAAGAATAGTGTATTTAGCAAGTAAACATAAAGATGCATTAACACATCGTAGTAAATCCGATTACGACGCATTCCACAAGGAAGTTAAGATTATAACACCAAAAAAAGGAAAAGGATACTCTGTTGGTAAAGAATCCTACGGCGTTGCCTGTCCTGGTAGTGTTCTCAGTGATATATCACGGCTGGAAGTACTAATCGGAGGAAAACGAGCCGGAAATAACTCTACGGAAATAATCAATGAGGCCGCTGATATTTGCAAGCGGTTATTTACAGGCGGTATTATGGACATTAATGCATATCGAACGCTCATAGACGAGCTCGTGGATGATTAATTGGAAAACTGGTGTTTTTAATAAGGATGATCATACACTACAACCATGATAAACCAGTACTCGTCTACGTGGTAAACTCGCGATTGCCTGTTTACCGCGCGTACTATGGAGATGGTCTCGGTAGCACCATTGCGGGGTTATTTACAAGAATGGCTCCAAAAGTAGCGCCGTTAGCCAAACAATTAGGAATGAAGGCTATTGATGTTATTCGTGATAAGGGTATTAGTGCTATTGGAGATGTTGCCGGAAAGGCGCTTTCAGCCGCGCGGGACAAACTAATGTCATTGGTGAAATCCAAGAGATTTTCAAAAAGAAAACAGATGCCATCAACGATAGTGATGCCTGCAAATGTCAGTAAAGTAATAAATAACGCCGTGGAAGAAAAATTAGAGTCGTTGGCGACGACTCAGTCGTTGGCGACTTCGCCATCAGCCGATGCGGCAACCAACGCGCTCATGAACGCGATAGCGGGGAGTGGTCTACGACGAAAACGACGTTGATGGATTTCAATTGAAAACACCGACATGAATAATAATAAAATGTTTGCGCGAACCGCTGACCCCGCGTTTGATATGGACGCCCCAGTGCGCAGGGATGATTCTGTCCGTGATTATCAATATTATTCTTATTATGCAGCGCAACCCGACCTACGATCGCGAATTGAACTTCAGGTCCAAGATACCAGTAAATACTTTCTGCCGTGTGAAGCGTTTATCGAAATTGAGGGAGAACTCGTGACAAATGCCGCCGATAATGCACCATACGCAGATGACCATCGTGTTCGAGTTGGCTTCGTCAACAACGGTATCATGGCGTTATTTGAGAGTGCCAGATATCTTATTGACGGGCGAGAAATTGAATCAATAGAACGCGAGGTTGATGTTGCAACGACGATAATTGGGTTAGCGAGATACTCGGATGATTATACAAGATCGGCGGGCCCATCTATAATGTTCGCAAAGGACACCACTAATAACGCTGACCATATTCAGTACATCAACGTGCTGGTGGAAAGAGATACCGCAGTTGCTGATCAAGCTGAAGCAGCCAATCCAGACCGCAGAGCAAGACCGGGCACTGAGTTCAATATTATGAAAAGTCTTAACAATAATTACAATATGGGATTCGCAGCACGAGTAGGGATGTTGCAAGGACCACGCCGACAGTTTTCATGCGCGATTCCACTCCATCACATATTTGGATTCTGCAGAAATGTTAGAAAAGTTATCTATGGGGCTAAGCATACAATCGCGCTGACGCGAAGGGGCGATGATAACAATGCAATATGGCGTGCTGCTGGCGTCGCTGCCGGTAAAGTCATTTTAACTAAAATGGCATTGTGGATGCCGGTGCTGACTCCATCAGTTACCACGGAAGCACGATTGTTAGCATTTATGGAACAGGGAGGAAAATCGTTGTTGAGTTGGCTAGCGGTAACAACTGATGCTAAAGAGGATAACGTCGCCGATACGTTTACATGGCACCTAGCATCAAAACAGGGTGTTTCAGCCCCGCGTCATATTTTTATAGCGCTACAGAATAGGGAACGATTGGGTAATCAAGAACACAGCCATATGATATTTGATCAATTAGGAGTCAGGGATGTTTCGCTGAGAATAAACGGACAACAGGAACCATCCGAGGATATACAGCTTAATTACGGCGACAACCATGTCGCACGTGTGTATCATCGATTGCTGTCATATATGGGTCGTGATCAAAACGTCGACACTGGTTTGCAAATATCACAACTTGATTTTAAAAAGCTGTATCCGATTTATTATTTTTCGCTGGAACATCTTGATTTAACGAGACAATCCGTCGTTGATATACACTTCCGAGCTCGTATAGCCCCGGGTGGTGTTAATTATAGAGCGGTTGCTGTCATTCTCAGCGATAAATCAATGCTGTTGGAAGGTATTGGTGGACGAATGAGAATCGTTGATGCGCCAGTGGAAAACATGTAATTGAAAGCACAAACGCGTTTACAATAAATGTCGTATAGTGTCGTCAGTGTAGAGTTGACTGATGGTCAAGTCAAGAAATTACGATCAAAGTCGGCTAAACAATGCGGAACCACAATAACGCTGAAGCCGTCACAGATGGCAGGTGGTAATCATAAGATTTCGTTGACGGCGCGTCAAATAAAACATTTCAATGATGCGATGAAGAATAAAAAGGGTGTTCAAATAGATTTTTCAGCCGCAGCAATTAAAAACATGGAAAAGACCGGTGGGATATTTCCGCTGTTAGCCGCGATTCCAGCGTTGATTGCCGCGGCCGCACCAGCAGTGGCTAAGGCGGCGGCGTTAGGAGCCGTTGCTACCGCGGCGGGAATGGCATTGAAGAAGGCAACCGGGAAAGGCTACAAAAAAAAACGACCCGTGGCCGGAAAGGGTCTAAGACTACCGGGAACCCCGTATTCATGGTATTCGGGAAAGGGTCTAAGACTACCGGGAACCGTTTATTAACGCAAGAGTCTATGACTCCAATGTCTAATTTTGATTTAATAGACGCCGCAAACGCGCTAGCGATAAAAAACTTCAGAGGTGTTTTTATGAGGGATCAATTACCGGCGGCACCAAGAAATATTGAAACCGGCATAATTAACCTCGATGGGTCCTCCGGAGCGGGAACTCATTGGGTTGCGTACGCGATTGATCCGCGCGCGATCGTCTACTTTGATTCATACGGGTTAGCCCCGCCGAACGAGTTTATGCGGTATATCCGGACGTGTTCAGCCCGGGTTTTTTATTCCACGCTGCCAACACAGCAGTTAAGTGACCCACCGATATGCGGCCGTGAGGTATTGAACGTACTCGCGGCGATTTCATCATCGCGGAAACCACCTCATGTGGTTGTAAACGAATACACTAGTGGGGTCGTAGAGGCCCGGCGGGTTAATTAGAAACGCCGTTTTTTTTTACAATAACGATGATTGATATTTGGGGACGACCGGTTTCGGCGCTGAAGGAATCCACGGAAACGCTCGCCACCGATGACATAAAAAAACTAATCGAGGATGAAATCGCCGATACGTTGAATTTAACCAGTGTTGACCCAGGTGAAATAGTCGTATTTCAAGACCGCCAGGGTAAATTGAAATCCAGTAATGTGTCGCTGGATGATGTTTTAACACGACAGCGTGATGCCGCCGAGGACACTATCGCGTTGTATACCGGCGACGGACGACTCAAACCGGGTGAACATATATCGGCGGTAACATTAGTCAAAGACGGTTTTATAAGGTTGGATAGATCGGTGACCGAACTCAACGCGCAGGTGAAAAAATCTGCCACCGAGGTGAAAAAATCTATCACCGATATACAGCTCACTACCGCTAGTTTTTTCGGGACCCCGACGGTAACCGAACCGAATATTACAACAATAAGGAATACTATTTTGGATTTTGCAACGCTGTCGGGCCAATTTTACACGTTGCGAAAAAATGTTAACAGGATCGATGACAACTTTGATAAATTCTTTGGTAAAAAAAATACCAAGCTGGATGAGATTACAACAACTATAAATGATATCACTGCGTATGGACAGGAAATAAAAACAATCAAAACTGATGTTGCAACAAACAAAAGGAGTGTAGACGCGCATGAACGGGAAATAGAAATAATCGGCGCTAATGTTGCAACGATCATAAATAATGTAGACTCGCATGGACGGAAAATAGAAACAATCAAAACTGATGTTACAATGATCATAAATAATATGAGCGCGCATACACAGGAAATAGGAACAATCAAAACTGATATTGAAGCGAACAAAAAGGGTGTAGACGTATATAGAGGGGAAATAGGAACGATCAAAACTGATGTTGCAACGAGCAAAAGAAATATAGACGTGTATGGACAGGAAATAAAAACAATCAAAACTGATGTTGCATCGAACAAAAGGAATATAGACGCGCATACAGGGGAAATAGAAACAATCGAACTTGATGTTGCAGCGAACAAAAGAAATATAGACGCGCATACAGGGGAAATAGAAACGATCAAAACTGATATTGTAGCGAATAAAAAAAGTATAGACGTGCATGAACAGAGAATAGGAACGATCAAAACTGATATTGTGGCGAACAAGAATAATATAGACGCGCATGAATGGAGAATAGAAACAGTCAAAACTGATGTTGCAGCGAACAAAAAAGATGTGGACGCGCATACACGGGAAATAGATACACTCATTACTAAGGTTGCAGCGAACAAAAAAGATGTGGACGCGCATACACGGGAAATAGATACACTCATTACTAAGGTTGCAGCGAACAAAAAAGATGTGGACGCGCATACACGGGAAATAGATACACTCATTACTAAGGTTGCAGCGAACAAAAAAAATGTGGACGCGCATATACAGGAAATAGATATACTCATTACTAGGGTTGCAGCGAACAAGAATAATATAGACGCGAATTTGCGGAGAATAGAAATAATCGGAACTGATGTTGAAGCGATTAAAGACGGACTACCGAGAGTAGCAGAGCAATTCGAAAAAATAAAAATCCCTCATGAGAACATCATCAACACAGTATACACAATTCGGCATGGATCATTCGATTGGACTCCTACACAGAATACAGTAAATACTACCGCAACTGTTAAGGGCATTTATCGATTGACACTGGTTTCAATGATGCAGTTTAATATATTATCGTCGAGTTCATCCGGGTTTAACAATACAATATCAACAATTATAGACAAGAACGCAACTGAACAGTTTACAATTTATGCCGTTGATGGAAATTTAGCCCGGGCAAACATCACATGGTATGTGGAATTTGTAGCGAATCTAAGTAATTAAAAACACTAGCTCTTTTAGAATAAAATGACCACCAAGGTAATTGAATCAGAGGTATCACCGACGTCACATCAATATCGATTCGATACCGCAAAAGAATTCTCCGCGAACTTAAAAACGCTTTCCGAACAATACCGTGCAAAAATAAAAAAATACCGTCGTAAAATAACCGCCATCGACGCGGTCGTGTACTCGGTGTCGGGTATAGTAGCTGGCACCGGTGTTATTTTATCCACGGTGACCACGATAGCCCCGATCGCTGTTCCAATCGCTGTCTCCGCGATGACAACAGTTGCTGGAGTCGCCAACGCAATCACTAGAAAGATATCATCGTGTTTTCAGAAAAAACTCAACGAGTATACAGTAAAACATCAAATAGTATCCGACGCATACTCGAAATTATCCGGGTTGATCTCATTATCGATTGATAATTTGTTCGTATCCGATGTTGAATTCTCCACGATGGTCCAGTTGTATAGCTCCGCGATGTCAAAAATCGAGGATTTTTAACTGGAAGCCGGAACCACCTGGTTGCTGAAATTAGACACTAAAGACAACGAATAATAATAATGTCGCTGAACCCCGAAGGGTTTCAGTTGCTTCAGCGGATCGCGGAGAACACCACTCCGGTACAAACAAGTATGATATCAGTGACATCAACGAAACCCGAATTCAGTGTGAACTTTCCATCACCGGTTCCAGTGAAGGAAATAGCGCTGGCAAAATTGCGAATATATCACAGTTGGCCTAATATCCGAGCGGACGCATTTAACGGACAACAACCTAATAACTCGCTGGTTTTTGCATGGACAAATAAACCCGATGGAACCCCAGACTGGAAGGAGGTTACAATACCAACTGGGTCATACCAAATAGAACAAATCAATAAGGAATTTCAACGCAGGATAAAATCGATCACAGGAAAAGAATCAAAAATCGCTATTACGGTTCATGAACCGACGTTATCGTCGACGATTGAAATAAGCACACCGGGGTATATGGTTGATATTTATAACAGTTCAATAAGAACCACACTAGGATGGCCTAAGAATCCACCCGCGGACGCCCCCCCATCAACTATCCTCAGATACGATAACGGAGATGGTGGTAGGCATATTGCTCCATACAACGTAAATATTGCATCGGTGATAGCAATCAATCTGGTGTGTGATGTTATCGAAGGGAGTTACCAGGTGGATACCAAGCAATCAAATCAAGCTCAACAGGGGTATATCCTTTATTCGTTTTCACCAACAGCCCCTCCGGGATTTTTGATCATTGAGAGTCCGATTAATCCGGTCTATATGCGATGCCATAATCGGCTTTTAACGAGAATTAATTTCAGACTTACCGATCAGTCAAATAACCTAATTGATCTGCAAGAGGAGGAGTTAGTGATCACTCTGTTTGTAAGATCATAGCAGCAGAGGGGGCGATGACATCGACGCGGTCGTCGATGTGCTTACCGGACGCTGACGACGCTGGGATCGGCGCGCAGAAGGTATTAATTAAACCAAATGACGTCCGGACGATCCCCTCGACGACGACGTCGTTTTTTTTTTACCAGGCGCTGACGACACTAGATCGTTGAGTGCAGAAAGTAATAATTAAGCCAAATGACGATTGGACAAAATGTCGGATTCGCCCCCTCTGCTGCTACGTCACCAATTTTTAAACCACTGGTACCTGAATGCTATAAGAGGACTGATTTATTTGAAAATGTTCCAACGGTCAGACATTGTTCACCTGGACGAGGACCAGAAGACTTTGGTGTATACTCCTCCTACTTGATGCTTTTTGGCCATACTACAACGAGTACCATAGGAAGAGTTAGTGGATTACCAAAATCTTTTAAGCTATCAACGTTTGTCAAATGTTTGGTGTGTGAACTTGTGACTAAACAATTTAGTTTTGCTATTGGAATACGATCAGTATTGGGCAAAAGTACACTTACTACGTCCGACATAAGAGGATATAAAACGGGCTGCCATGCCACAACCTTTATCACTGGTAATACAACGAATTCCATGGAAGGCAATCAATGACACTATTCAGGCAGTGGAGGATTACCAACATTTATTACACGAACTGTGCCCATTGAATTAGGGTGGACGTGTGGTGTGTGTCTTAGTGACTTCCTTTCTGGGATTTCATTCACCAGCCGATTCTTTGTGGACTCTTTACGAACAGTACTTGCCACCAAATAAACCATGAAAGTGGTCCTTTTAAATGTCCACGAGAGACTCATTTTGTTAAAAGCCTTGCGTTTACATCTGGATACTTCTCGACCTGTACGGGAAACAAAAAGTCGTCAACGTTTAGGTACCGAAGATGTGTATGACAATGTGTGTGTAGCTTGTGACTTACACCCTCATTAGACAGATGTACGTGACTGGAAAAATCGGGGTTTTGAGGCTTGGACCAAAGAAGTGGCCAATTATGTCAAAAAGTTGTGATCCTCAATTCAAAAGTCCAGGGAAAAAGTAACTTTTAAACCTGTTTTAGTGATAGTGCTAGAAGAAACCGTCACCGAGGACAACCACTCTCTTCAGGACAAATATGTCATTGACATTCCCGAAAGACCATTCCGGGAGGACACCTGTGTGACTGTATCCCATGTGGAGACTGTAAGAACATTGCACACTGTCCATAGGACACTTTGGTTACCAAAAACATGTACGGTGTTTTGTTTATATTCTACTTTGATTGTTTTGATGTGTATTTTATCGTTGCACTTAACCATTTGGCTTTTATATATTTTTGTCTTTCGTGTTGTTCCATTTTAACTTGCAATAAACATGTCCTGAAAAGGTATAAAAGCTCTCGTCTTGTCTGTCTTCGTGTCAAAGGTGACATTCTTGCACTATGTCTACATCTGCTGTCTCTGCTCCCTCTTCCACCACTTTCAAAGACATCGACGAACGCTTAGATCGTGCCAGTAGGGAGGCCTTGTATCTTCGCCGTCCCTTTAACATGTTAATTTCTGGACCTACTGATTCAGGCAAAACCGAATTTGTCAAACGTTTGATCATTTGATCGATTGTCCACCTCAGCGGGTCGTGTGGTGTTACAAAGAGTGGCTGTCGGGGTACAGTCTCTTGCGAGAAAGTCAAGGCGATTCCGTCGTGTTTGTGGAAGGCATTCCGTGCGAAGACGACGGAATCGTGTCTGACCCCAGTCAAACCCATCTGGTCATTTTCGGCGACATGTTAGGAGAAGACGAAGAAGAAATTAAACTGGTTTACGCGCAAAGAACATCATCCTAATGCTAGTGTCTTTTACATTACCCAAACTTTGTTTCAACGAAGCAAAGCCCATCCCATCATCAGTCGCAATGCTCATTACGTGGTCTTCTTTAAAAGCCCTAGATATAAATCGCAAGTGCAAGCCTTAGCCAAGCAGTTAGGAACGCCTTGGCTGACTCATGCGCATAACGATGCAACTCAATCCCCACACGCTTATTTTACTCGTGGATTTAAAATCAACATCCCCGATATTTTGCAATTTCGTACCCAGCTGTTTCAACACTGGTGTCAAGACGGAGGGCCTGTCGTGTACACGTCCTCGTCGTCGACTTAAAAACAAAATATAAAAGCAATTTGGATCTGTCTCACACAGAGTCAACATAACGTCCCTTCAGTCTCATCTTCCCGTCAAATTGATTGGAGCCTTGTATGGCATCAGTCGCGAAAAAAATCCACAAATACGTGCTTGTGTCTTAGAAGCCATTCTCTAAGAGTTTACGGTGACAGCACGTCAATTACTGCAAGGCATCATTCACATTCCTCATCAAACCAAACTCTTTTCCGTGAGAAACAAAGTACATACCATGCAAACGCAAACCACTACCTACAGCGACGGTTACTGCGTCACCAATAGCCTCAGGTTCTTCCACTTCTCTATTGTTGGTGATGCCTGGTAAACCCAATTTAATGAAACAATGGAACGTTATGGACTAAATAGTCCTAAGATCTCACGGCTTAATTAAACAGTGTTCTGTGAACACAAAAATGCCTGGGGGATGAGGCACTAATTCCTTCCCCCGGGATTAATTAATCAGCCAGTCGTACTGGCAGATAGCGTGATACATGCACTGATGTGCGAAAGTAAAGGAAAAGCATAAGAGTCAAGTCAAGTCAAGTCGTTCGCGCCATTCAACATTTAATAAATGAAGATGGCGATATAAATGTTTAACAGCTTAAAAGACAGTTGGTACTGGATGGTGGATGCCACCTATGTGGTGAAAAGGCTTGAGAACGAATGGAGGTATCCAGTTACCAATGACTTTGTGACTAGCCTGAAAGTAGCCAGGGATCTGGTACAAGGCATGATAGAAGAGGAAGTAGAAAAGTTACGAGGCTTCATTCAACCAACATATGTGAGAGTTGGAACCTTGATGGAGGCCCTTGATAATGTGATGAAAGTTATGTGTTCTTTATAAGGCACATTGCATTGGACAGAGTTATCATTTGTGAAGTGGGGGTTAGACCAACTAAAAAAAGGAGAAGAGATAATGAGAAATGTGTTGGAAGAAGAATAGAAGCAGATAAAAGACAGGTGGGCTAAAGAAAGAAAGGAATAATTCAGTTTTAATAGCATGCATCTTCTTTAGTCATGGTTCCGATATGATAACTCTATCTACACCTAGGCGTATCAAACAAATATTTATGTGCTTCGGGTTTGTGAATTTCATTGGATGCAATGGCAAACCACCGCATCCAATCAAAATTAAGTTGTTCAAATTTGAATACTGTTCCTACATGATCGAGACATGGGGTGCACACAACATGAACGGATTCATAAATAAGCACTTTCCACTGCCGGTCTGTGTTTGTACAAATACATTTCACTCATATACACATGTAATGACTTCTCTCTGGTACGTAGTCATATTTTCGATTTTAAACTTACAAAGTATCCTTCAAATGTCAATTGCCTCTACCATTTCCGGCCGATATACAATGCACCGTTGTTACACGCTATTGGTCATCATTACAAACTAAGGGAGGCAACAGTAGTAATATAAAGGGAGGTTTCTGGCTCAAAGCATCCTACCATCTTCATATTAAGTGTAATTTGCAAATTGAAGGCTTCTATCCCAGATTTTTAAATGACATATAAAAATATCACAATTTTTATTTTTCCGATCTTCTATCATAAAAATATTAGATTTTTATGTTTAATTATGATAAAAATAATTTTCATATTAGAGATTTGGTTATTATTATTTTTTTTAAAATGAATCATAACGACACACCAGCAGAAGAACAAATTCAAATACTAAGAGCACGTGCGGCAAGAATAAGAGAAGGAGAACAAAGAAGAGAAGATGATAGAGTTCGAATAATGAGAGAACGTGCAGAAAGAAAAAGAGAAGATGAAATGATTATGGAACGTGAGAAAGAAGAGAAAAGAGAAGAAGTCTGCACTAAACTAACACATTCGGGTTTATATCCAGTCTCATACCTACTTACTCGCATTGGTAAAATATCTGTAAGAACACTATCAATTGTGCGAAACTCATGGATTAAATCGTTCATGTCATACTTAACTCCGAGTAAATAAGATCTAATCTGGTCCAACAAGTTTTTTTATATATTATAATTGATGCTTTTTACCTCAATTTTTGGTTCGATTCGTTTTAACAATGTTGACAAACTAACACCGATTCCTGAGATAATCAACAGAAATGGGTTTAACATTGCTGCGCAAGAAACTATACCAAAGCTCGTTAATAACAATGGTAAATACGAAATTATTCGTACAATATTTCCATAATATCTATAAGATTTTGTTTATACACCAAAGCTTCTTATGATAAAATTTATAATATTGTATTAACGCATTAAGATCAGACTCTTGAATATTCTCTGAGATATGATTGAAATCAATGATTTGTTTTTTCATTGATATATTTTTTGTTTATACAACTTTGAAAATAGTCGTTCCAACAAAACTATCAAGATTTTTACGAAAATCTGTATTAGCCTCATCAGCTATAAAATTTCTGTACTTGTCATAGACAAACGATGAAGTATCCTTGTATCGTTAATCTGTTAACACCTCATTTTTTATTAACCAACTGTACGAAATAATTTGAAATCTATTAAAAGATCAAGTGATTCATTTATAAAATCCTTGCAATCGTTTTATAATTCATCAATATAACCAAGCACCACCGCTATATCTCGTATGTTAAAATTGTTGAGAACAAGATGTTGTCTGATAACTCCATATGCTTTATAAAAATTTAATAACATTTCATATTTCTGATAATATCCACGTGAATGTTTTCCGTACGTTTTTTCAATAATGTTTCATAAGGTTTTGTGTATATTTTTTCAATTTTTATATAGTATCTTAGCAATGAAAACTCACGAGATTCTTCAATGAAGGTAATGAAACATCATCAGCTTCACTAATATCATCTGGTGAGTATTGTAAATAAGGTATATTCAAATATTCAAACTCATTGAAAAATATCATCAAAATTATCAATTCCAGCGCTACATTTTTTATTATCACCAATGATTTATTTACAATGACTGGATCAAAACGATAATTAGACATGTTTGTTATTGGACGATTTGCTTCTATATACGCTTTTAATAAAAGCTCAGCATCTTTTGAGATGTTTCCAACAACTTCCAACAATCTTTTCTTGTCATGATAGTACATTCCAATATGTTTAAAACCTTCCGCTTTTGAGAAACTATCGTTTAGATTTTAAAAAATTTGTAGTTTGGACTTTTATGTTTGGATATTTTTAAAGCCGATTATGAAAAACTTCTATTCTACTCTCTTCCAATTTTCTTTCGAGCTTGTTTGTTATTAAGTTTGATTTTTATAATAATATCAATATTTTCAAGGCTAAACTCGGGTAATATTTTTTAAAGTATTGTTTCAACTTGATCTTATTCTTCCTTGCAATTCTCGGGATAATAGTACATGCTTATCAAATAAAAAAATTGTATTGCCTCCCGCAATTGCGGACCGCACATATACATGCCACGAATAAAATGAGCTTTATTTTCCGATCACTCGCTATCATCGGTTTTATTCATTAAATTATAATTAAAAAATTTTGAGTTGTTAATATAATTTTTTCTTTGTCCGTAGGATGGGATACATCATTGTTTGGGTTAAAAATATTATCATAAAACTCCTTTCCTACTGTTATAATTGCTGGGTCTGACATTTTTATTATACAATTGTTACAAAATTGTTAGACCTGATCGTGTAGTGTAAATAACTGAAATATTGTTAGTCCGGGATAGGGATTTTCTGCAGCATAAACATACATTCGGAAGTATAAGTATTTTGTTGTGTTTAATGGTGAAAACTGAAAATATTGCGACACTGAAATATAAGTATTTAATGTACTGTACAACGTAGTCCAATTTATATCATCATTTGTTCCTTCCAAACGCCAGTTGTATAGTCGACCAATACCAGTGTTTAATCTTCCACATAACTGAAATTGCCACATGGCAACCGCGTACGGGCACTTTATTTTTACACAAAAATGTGTTGTTTCCCCATTAGTTTTCCACTCCGGTCCGCCCGTTATTTGACGAAAAAGCAAAATGAAGATAATTTCCGGGATATTGCGTTGAAGCAGTTGCTTTAAATTCTAATCTGTTATTTGTTGAATCAACTAGTGGTGGTTTAAAACCAACGTTATTTGTTCTGTTCGTTTCACTACACCAGCAGCTAATGACTCTACATAAGCTTCATTAGCTAAATCTGCTGATAAAATAGGAGTATATGACGATGTTATTTATTAACTCCCATGTCAATTGTACCGGTCCTTACTTCACCGGCGAGTGGTAGGTAAGTTGATCCAAGTAACTGAATCATATTTCGTAGTATTAAATCGGTGTCATCGACGCATTTTTTTTGTGTGTGTGCTAGATCCGCGTCTACAGTTAGAGTGTATAATGATGTTATTTTATTAGTTCCCATATTTAACGTGCCGGTTATTGTATCGCTGGTTAACTTAACAAAATTGATTTTTAACAAATCTTCCTTTGTTTAAACAATAATCATTTGCTAGCGTTATATTATCAAGTTGAGTATTATAAATTAACCTACCACCCATATCAATCGAACCTGCCATTGCTCCGCCTGACAAACGTAAGTACGGCGTAAGTGCTCCACGTAGTTGTGCGCAACTGATAGCATCATTATCGTCTGCAGGAAGTGAGTTTATCGATACTCCCGTTATTTTTGCATTATACCACCCTCCGTCAGACAAAAGACCAAGATTAAAGACCAATTGCGTCGTGATACACCGACGCATAAAGAATTTCTGATATTGCTCCAACGTCTGACACTAAAACAACAAAGAAATTGTTATCGCCAAAAGGTGAGCAAATAGTACGTAAGCTTGTTAAGAAAACAAAAAATTGATACTAAAGCTTTTAGACAATTTTATGTGCGCCTTGGTATAACGATGTCTGTTACAAATGATTTTAATTTTGATGAGGAACTAGATATTGATGATTCAACAGAATTCGAGTGCATAGAATACCTCGACGAGAATTCGAATGAACCAAACAAAGCTGGTGCTTGAACGTTTAATACTCGAGATGAAGACGTGTTTCTATTAGCTCATAAGGCGACGTTAGAAGTTCGTGGTCAAATACTAAGATCAGCTGATGCTACTGATATTGTAGCTGGAGCTGAAATTGCGCTTGTCAATAATAGTTGGAGCTTGTCAAAAGTGCAAGATACCAACTTGCTAATCAAACAGTGGAAGATACTTCGATGCACTTGCAGGTTACAAGTACAATTCTTATCATCGTTTCTTTTAGTGATGATAATTCAAAAACAATTGCAACAAATATGATGTTGTTTAAAGATACTGGAACTGAAACCACTGTGTCAAATGAGTTTCGCACTGTTGCTGGTGCTGCCTGAGCAGATAATAACAATTTAGTACCAAATCTGGCTAATAATACAGCTGGTGATATTGGAGATTCAATAGCTGTTACAAATATAAGACAACAAAGATAAAACGAGGGATATATTAAACGAAAAGCGTTTGCAGCAGAATCTCGCCAAATAACATTGATTCTACCGTTGAGCACGATCTTTGGATTATGTCGTGATTATTACAAAGTATTTCGTGGATTAAAGCGTACATTTATTTTAGATACAGCAGAACAGTATAATGCATGCCGCTGAAGTAGCTGAAGGCCAATTTCAGATTTCAAAACTTGCTTTGTGGATGCCGCGAGTTATTCGATCTATGACAATGACATTAGAAATTAATGCAATGTTGGAAGCATACATACAAATGATTCATTTTCAACCGCATAAAATATATCAAACAGCTATTCCCAATGCAACCGATTATACGTGGCGTATCACAACAACGCCAAGCGAATAATTGCCAGGAGAATTGTTTTATTGTGTTTCAACTACAAAATAGACGTAATGATCAGGTGCAAAATAATGCAATATTTGATAATGTTGATGTTAGACGAATATTTGCTAGAATAAATTCAAAATAGTATCCCGAACGTGCAATCGAGTGTAATTTACCGATGACGATACAAAAAACGTTACACGAGTATCTTATGGAAGCAATGCAAAAATATCAGGACGCGGGCAGTGGATCTCAAATTTCTGTTGAAGAGTTTTGGGTACTATACCCAATATTTTACTTTGATGTATCAACGCACTCCAAACGACTTATTAGATCAACCGCAGATATTGAAGTTTATTAGACATTAGGCGCTGCTCCAGCTGGAATAAACGCATATGCTTTGGTTTGTAGCGATAAATGCTTGACAATTGACGCGGTCAAAGGAAAAATGACTATACAAGTATAAATTATGTGCCTCTTGGTTATACCAAGAGTATAACTAAGGAGTTAATGACAACAAAATATATTGCAAAAGATGTGTACTTGACACAAGGACAGGTTAAAAAAATTAGCAACATCATCACAAAACGACGTGCAGTTTCACTTAGAGTGGATCACAGCATCGAAACAGGAATATTAACAAAACTAATGTTAACAAAACAACAAAGAAACAAATTTAATTGCGGAAAACCATTTATGCTAGTCTACCAGAATCACAAACAAAAGCGATGTCCAGTGCAATCGCTACCTCGGCGAATGCCAAGTATGGTCGATTTTTTTGACCAGCACTATCAGTTGCATTGTCATCGACAATGAAAACTATTTTACCCAAAATATTACCAGTTCTAGAAACGTTGGGACTAGCATCATCATCAGGGACAGCATCAGAAGCAACTAAGAAAGCAATGTCCTGCGATGGTACTAAACAAATTGTGTAAAATTATTAAATAAAATGCCAAACTCAAAACCCTTGAAAACTTCAAGAAAAAAGATGGCAACAAAAAAAAGGCGGATTTTTCACACAACTACTCGCAGGAATAGCTGGCAACCTACTGCCAAATCTATTGGGAATCTGACGTGCAATGACAATATCAGGAACCAGACGTTAAGAAAACAAAGCTTTTCTCTTGGCAACATCAAGGCGTTAAGTAGTTTGGACATAATTGATAAATTTATAAAAGTTAAAACAATTCGTGGAGTTTATTCAAAAGATGAATTGTTTGATGTAACAGCAGGTGGTTCTCGTGGTTAATATGCAATATTTTAATGATGGACCAGGCTCCAAATTTTATTCCTATCATTTTACATAATTTTTGTGGTTATTATAGTCATATTATTGTTGAGCTTTTGGTGACCCTGAAATAGTATCTCGCTTAAAACTCGACAACGTAATCAAATGTATTCCAAATACATTATGTCAGTAACCTTAGACAAATTGCGTTTCATTGACAGCTTGTAGTTTATAGCAGCACCATTAGATGAGCTGGTTAAGGGTTGTAGTGAATTTAATAATTTGCAATATTATTTTGACTGAGACGATGTCAGCGCCTCCGGCGTTAAATCAAGTTTATTAACACAAAAAAGGAATATTTCCGTACGAATATCTTAACAATTGGGATAGATTAAATGAAACACCCTTGCCGGACAAAGATAAATTTATTCACAGTTGAAAAATGAAAATATAGGCGATGATGAATACGAATAAGCCAAAAAATAAAATAAATGGGAAATAATTCGATTGTAAAACATTTGGCGATTATCATGATTTATACTTAAAAACCGACGTTTTGTAACTTGCTGGTGTATTTGAGAGCTTTAGAAAGGTTAGCTTTAACAATTACGAATTGGATCCATGTTATACTTCTGCGCCTTTATTATCTTGGGACGCCCTTCTAAAGTTTGGCAAAGTTGAGTTGGAATTATTAACCGATGTTGATATGTTTAATTTTATTGAAGAAGGTATTCGGGGTGGTATTAGCGTAATAACAAAAGAAAGATTCCGATGCAAATAATAAGTACATGAAAGAATATAATCCAAATCTTCCCTCAAAATATATTTTTTATTTTTTTGCAAATAATTTATCCGATTACGCAATGTCGGAACCAACTCCATTTGGCGGATTTCGTTGGATAACATTAGATAAACTCTTATCAGAAACAGAAAAAAATGCCAGATGATGTTTTATATTTTGTTGAAGTTTATTTGGACAACCCTATTTCATTACAATATTTGCATAACGATTACCCATTCTGTGCAGAATCGATGATATGGATTATAGTTTATTATCTCGAGAACAACAAGTAATGGTGTCAGAAAAACAAAATTCTGTTGTAAATAAACTGGTACCAAATTTGCTGGACTATCGAAAATATTTTTTGCACTATAAAATTCTTAAACAAGCAATATATGCTGGTTTTGTGCTGAGAAAAGTTCATCGGGTGTTATTATCTAATCAATCACCGGGGATGAGAGATTATGTTAATTCGAATACTTCAAGACGAGCTGAAGCAAAAACTGATTTTGAGAAAATTTCTTTAAGTTAATGAATAACTAGGTTTTTGGAAAAACAATGGAAAATATTAGAAAGAGGGTAATTATTGTTCTGGTTAATGATATCAACCGCCGAAACAAACTTGTGTCAAATGATGATTTTGTCAGTATGAAACTTTTTTATGAAAATCTTGTTGCTATACAACAAAGAATAACAAATTTAAAACTTAATAAACCTATCTACGTTGGAACTGCTGTGTTGCACTTATCAAAGTGGCTCATGTAAGATTTTGATTACAATTTTGTTAAAAATCAGTGGCTATCAAGTAGATTATTATTTACTGATATCGACTCACTTGTTTATGAAATAGAGTGTGATAATATATACCAAGATGTTTATGATAACAAACATCTTTTTGATCTTTCCGATTATCCTTGCAATATTAAATTTCATGATGATACAAATAAAAAGGTTATTGGTAAGTTTAAGGATGACACAAATTCGATGATTATAAAATATTTTTATTGGACTGTGCAGTAAAATGTATGCCGTAGTATTGGACAATAACAAAGTTTCAAAACAGCAAAAAGTTAGCCAAGCGATTATGTTAAAAATTTATTGGATTCGACGATTTTAAGTTTGCACTTGATGGTGGGGTTAGTTTTATAAGAGCAATGACTATTCGAACAAATCATCATAAACTTGAGACAGATGTTATAATGAAACGAGGTTTAAATACTTTTGATGACAAACGTTATTCTGAAAATGGAATAGATACGTTTGCGCTTGGTTATTGTAAAAATGAAAACAAAGATTTTGATACACTTGATATTATCTTTCCCGACTAATCAATTTTATCTAAAATATATAAATAATGTTTGAAAATTTAATTGTATCAAATGGAAGTAGCTGTAAAAATAAAATATTAACAATTGATGGTCAACCATTAATATTTGAATTTGACAATTAAGTTTCTGGTATTTGTTTTGCAAAATTTGATAAAACAAAACTATCGTTAATAAAATCCGACGAAAGCAAATACGTCAACTACATTGAGCAATTGAGCGATGCGTTGATGTGACTGTATGATAATTTTCATAACCCAATAAGCCAACAAAACTATACAAAATTAACTATTGATCTTAATCAGTAAAACGTATTAGCTGTAGGAAGTAGGTATCCTCTCGCAAGGGTGGCAATGGAAGATTTATTCGAATGTCATCGTAGGTTAAGTGGACGAGCAATGTTTTCTTTATATCATCATGATAATGAAATATTTCTTATATCAACAGTTGACATTCTGAAAGTTGGTGAGGAAGTTTTACAAAAACTGAGACAAAAAATAAAAAATAAAAAATATGAAACAAAGTAGTCATTTATTTTTTTAACAAGTATGTGAAATTAGTTTAGCCAAGACAAGGCCGAATTTTGTTCCCATACATTTCATTATAATCTCTATAGCTCTGTCGCCATTCTTCCTCTTCCGCATGTAAATCAGCCCTTCTTCGCAAATACGTATAATAATCCTGTTCGAGTCTATCATCATCAGATTCATATTCGTCGATTTCATCACGATATCTTATCTGATATTTTATTTCGACTATTCTTCTTCTTTATTCTTCTTCTCTTCTTCTGTCTTCTTCCTCACGTTCCATAATAATTTCTTCTTCTCTTCTTTCTGCACGTTCTCTCATTATTCGTATTCTATCATCTTCTCTTTGTTCTTCTTCTCTTATTCTTGCCGCACGTTCTCTTGATATTTGAATTTGTTCTTCGACTGGTGTGCCGTTATGATTCATTTTTTATAATAATAATAACCAAATCTCTAACATGAAAATTATTGTTATCATAATTAGACATAAAAATCTATTTTAATGATAGAAGCTCGGGAAAATAAAAATTGCGATATTTTTATATATCATTTAAAAATCTGGGATAGAAGCCTTAAATTTGCAAATTACACTTAATACGAAGATGATAGTATGCTTTGAGCCAGAAACCTTCCCTTATATCAATACTGCAACTCGTATAATCCAATAGATGTCGCTAGTACAAAGCACTAAATATCTGCTCGATCTGCCAAGGTGTCGATAAGGTTATCATATCGGAACCTTGGCTAGCCAAGTTGAAAAGCGTGATAGCTAGACGCAGATCAACGTTATTTTCCCTATATGGTCTCTATAGACGATTGTTTCTTAGTACTGACATTTCTACTGTGTCTGAATCCAATAAATATTATGCTAATCTAAAATAGATTCAAAGACAAACTCAGTAAAGTTCTTGTCATAGGTTATCGGCCATTTTATTGAAAGACTGGACTGTACACAAAGCACCGTGCTATGGGTCACACATTTCACTTCCGGATCAGAACCTATGCCTAATTACTTACTGTGCACTGTCGCCAAAATACACACAGACGACAAAACCATACTGCTCAAATTTTAATGAATAAACAATAACCTTTAAACTAATACCATGGATGAGAGAGCGAAAATCCTGCAATAATAGAGACAACATACTGGGGACATGGGGGTGGGTGGTGGGTGGGCGGAACCGGAAGTAATAATTGTGACTCGAGTATGCCTGTACGTTGCTGTTAATGATGATACGTCATCTAGCCACAGTGACATCTATGAAGTTAGTATGATGTAAAAGCATCCCTGTGCTTGGGGTCCGTTCAAAATGCGCATTGTTTATATCCAACTTTTTCAAGTATGCGAGGGAAAAGCCGATTACATTCTAGTTGAATCCTATAATCAATCCAATCGCAAAAATAGTCGGAATGGTCCGAATATATTCTGGTTTCTCTTTTTAGCGGAGAAAAAAAATATGTATGTATGTATTAAAATAAAAATGCATAAAACTTAGTCATTTCATTGATTAATTTATGATTCTAACCTGACTTTCGCCAGGTTGTCCTTACACTGTCAACTTATTCGCTCGCGTTTCAAGTTCAACAGAAATTCTTAAAGTAATCGAGCAGACAGAAAGTTCACTGTCCTGTTCTGGTTTTAAAATAGTCTAATTCAGTAAAATCTGTGTCGTCTGCGTCCAATATTTGCAATGCATTGTTTTAATATTTCTAAAACAAACTGAACTAGTTAAAAGGAGAAACTCTTGTGTGCATATGTTAAAAGATATGTAACTCGAATGTGTACCTTGTTCAAATTAATAAAGACTGTGAACTACATCACATTTCTTGCCTGTAGACATAAACCCGCCCATGCAAATATGACGACCGTAATACTAAGAAACTCTAGTTTGATTCGAAACGTAAATAAGTTGACAGTGTTTCGGACTCCATGGCAACAGTCAGGTTAGAATGTTTTTGCATTTTTTATATCATTGTTGCGGTATGTTTCTGAAATCGGTGGTTGTAGTTGTGGTGGTTGTGGTTGTGGTGGTGGTGGTTACAAACAAACGAGAAAGTACGCGAATACTGTGGTGTGGGCAGAGCTAATATGTTCTGTCATTTATAACAACAAATGTAACAAACATACGATACTTAATAGCCATATACATAGCATAGAAGGGAAATAATTGTTGCCCAAAGCCATGAGGCGACACCAGTTTTGTTTTAATGAGAAAAATTTAAAAAATGCCTCCCTTTCCCTTCCTCGATATGAATATTATCACAATATAAACACTGTATTTCTAAGATTGCAAAGAATTTAAACAACTTGATGTGTTAGCGGATTAAAAACCATTGAGATTTATAAACATTTGATCAAACTTTATTATCATAGGGCAAAGCCGGTGTAGTGTTAAATTTTGACCCTCGTTGAATTCTGACCCTCCGGGTCTGCTTTTAACGTTGAAAGTTGACCCAGGGTCAGTTCTTAACGTTGAATTTTGATTTTCACAGTCGTTGAAAACTGATCGCAGCGTTGAATTTTGATCAGATTTCCGGGTCATTTTTTAACGGATATTGTTTTAAGTTATGCATACATGGGTTTATGAATCATCAATAAGGAAATGCTTAGTATGTATAAAATCAACAAAAGCAATGCAATGCAGTACATGTAGTAATGAAATTATGAATATAGTTATCTTCCATATTTGAAATGGATATAATGGAATTTTGTTTGTACTTCGCCTGCTGCGTTCCATCAAACAATCAATGACCCTCTTCGAGCCTTAACCAAACAAAATCAACCATGGGAATGGAGTGAAAAACGATAAAGCGTTTGAAAAACTCAAACAGAATTTAATAAAATAACGCAATAATAGCGTAATTCGATCCTAATAAGGAAACGCAATTACTTGTACATGCAATTCCTGTCGGTCTAGGCACATTATTAACTAATAATGGAAAGATTATTGCCTACGCCTGTAGAGCACTTTCAGATGTAGACCAACATTTAAAGAAAGACGTCAGAGTAGTATAGTGGGACGATAGGGCGATAATGGGAATTAGTATTACAAACCACCCTGGGACGATATGGCGACAAGAGTTATAGCGACAATGGGAATTACCATTACAAGGTCCCGTGGGACGATATAGCGACAAGCACTTTGAAGTACAACCTGGGCCTGTATAGCGTCAAGGGAAAATTAACATAGGAATATATCATGGGCCTGCCTAACGTCAAGGGGAAATAAACATGGGAATATATCGTGGATTATAAACACTGATACCACATTTAAAAATATTTTTTTTGAGGGTTAGGCATGAAAGTCATTTGGTTCTTCTGCTTTTTCTTCTTCTGCTTTCTCCATTTCTTTATCCATCTCCTAAATTTTCCCAGTATTCCTTTCTTTTTGTGTTCCAACTCAGGAATCCAGTCTGGATGACCTATAACTCTACATTTCTCCTGGACATTCATCCAGTTTTTGTTCATTCTCTCAAATGCTTCTTTTTTCTTTCTGTTCTCTTGTTCTTTCCTATCTTTTGCTCATGTGTCTTTAACGTTCTTGACTTCTTCTTCCAAGACCCTTTTCATAATTTCTTCTGCTTTATGGACTTGGTCCCGTCCCCATTTGACAAAAGCACACTCTGTCAGATTGAAGATATCATCAAAAAAAACACCTGATTTTGATAACAATTTCAAGAGACTGCTTCAATGTTCCGACTCTTACATATTCAGGCGAGATGAAACCTCTCAACTTCTTTACCTCTTTTTCTATCATCCCTTCAATGTTCTCCCTGGCTACTTTCAGATTGTTTGCAAAGTCAAAGCTGCCTGGGAACTTCCATTCTCTTTCAAGTCTTTCCACTACATACTCCGGATCTATCATGCAATACCAACTCTCCTTCAACTGGTTAAACAAGTCAGATACTGTACCATCTTCTTTTCGCTTATTCCGTAGAATGGCGCGAATGACGGTCCCTTTTTACATTTATATCTAAAGCACGGACGTGAAGGAAAACATCCTCTACTTTTGTCTTCTCATATTATCTACTATTCACACAAAGGTAATGAGACAAAAAACTAACCACAAAATCTACCATCCACTTACGCCAAGAAGCAGAAACAAACCCACCATTTACTATCCACACACGCAGAGATGCCAAATCAAACCTCAAAATTTACCATCCACACACGGGAGAAGCTAACAACATAACCACAATCTACTATCCACACACACTGAGAAGCAAACATAACCATAATATACTGTCCACACACGCTGAGATGCCAAATCAAACCAAAAATTACCATTCACACACGTCAAGAAGCAGAAACAAACACACCATTTACTATCCACACACACACAGATGCCAAATTAAACACAAAATCTACTATCCATACACGCGGAGAAGTCAAATCAAACCCAAACCATACTATCCACACACGGGGAGAAGCCAAATTAAACCCTAACTATACTATTCACACACACCGGGAAGCAAAAACAAAACCCAATTATACTATTAACACAAAAGAAAAGTTAAACAACCACACACTCTACTATCCACACAAACCTACGTGAGCGCTTACAAACCTCAATAATCTACTATCCACACATGGAGAAGCAGAAACATAACCATAATATACTATCCACACACGCTGAGAAGCCAAAACATAACCATAATCTACTATCCACACACGCCGAAAGCCAAAACATAATCACAATCTACTATCCAAACACGAGAAGAAGGCAAATCAAACCCAAAATTTACCATTCACACACGTCAAGAAGCAGAAACAAACCCACCATTTACTATCCACACACGCAGAGATGCCAAATCAAACCATACAATCTACCATCAACACACGCTAAGAAACAGAAACAAACCCAATATTTACTACCCACACACGCAGAGATGCCAAATCAAACCCCAAAATCTACCATCCACACACGGGATAAGCTAAAAACATAACCACAATCTACTATCCACACACGGAAAAGCAGAAACATAACCATAATATACTATCCATACAGGTGAAGGTTTAAAAACCATACTCTCTACTATCTACACAAACGTACTTCAGCGCTTACAAAACCCAATAATCTATCATCCACACAAACGTACGTGAGCGCTTACAAACACATAAACATACACGCACACACAATTACACCAGGAAAGGAGGGAGTGTTTATATAAACACTACTCCACATTCTCACATTGGCAAATTGAATAGTGTTTCTTTTCTAGAGTTTTTGGTTAGCCCTGAAAAGGGCTGTTTTTTTGGAACTCCACATACACCTGTTAGTGATGGTACCTTCCAGGTCTTGCTCCACAAACACATCTTCTGCTCCAGTAATTATCCCAGTTGATTGTAGTAGATGGGAGTGCAGAGGCTTGATGATTAGCCTCAGCACCTCAATCTTCTGTCTCTGGGATACAATAAACTTCCCTCTCTCTTCTTCTATGTCGCAGTCTAGGATGTTGTGGCCTTCTTATTTCTTCTTCCCAGCTTTCAGTTGGGCGAACCACAGGTAACTGTACTACTGGTGGAAGAGTCTGTGGCTGTGGTTGAGATTATGCTCAGAGAGCCGATTCCAGTCTTGTCGGTTCATGCTAAATGTGATATTTTGTGATCAAAGGTCCAATAGACTATATATTTGGTTTCTGCTCCATATCACCCTTACATGTTGAGGGATTTTGAACAAATAACACATACTATTAGTTTAAATGTAGCAAAAACTTAAGAGATTTTGCTTGTTTTTTGGAAACTTGATTGCTCCCAACTATTCAATTATATTCTTCAGAATTTAAAAGATTAATGGAATGTTCGCTACCCAAGCACAATATAATTTAATTCCAAGTGAAGGATGCCATTTTTGGAAATCTTTTAATATAGATAAATCGTGCTAAATTAGCGATATTTTACGGCCGCGGGTATTACGTTTTTCTTGTAATAAAATTAAGGAAGGTATTTTTAAAATTTAAATATATATATATATTGTTTACATTTGGTCTAAACGTAAACATTGTCAATTGATCTCTGCTTCTCTGTATTGTCGGCCGATAGTTACATGATAACCGTTATAAACATTGGTGTATTTATAGGGATACAGAGAAGCAGAGATAAGTTATATCCATGTATATTGATAACAGTTGAAATGATTCGCATTAAAATGCATGCCATTGTAAGCTTTTTAAATTCTTGTCTATCAAGAAAGGGTCATTGGTTCTATTCCCAATCGATATGATTTTTAAAAAAAAAATATAATGCATAATACATGCCGATGCATATCTGAGATTTTTATTTGATGTAATATCATGACAAAACAGTTAGCATTATCGATTTTAAGAGTACCAGTGTGCAATTTTAAGATCGTATCAAAATGTCTTAAATGCACGTATATATAAACCGCAAGTGAAGGCGCGGTCACTTCAGAAACATACACGGCATATTAGGTCAAACAAGAGTTCCATCGCCACCCCTTTTTTGTCGTATCGCTTGAATATTATTTTGTAATTTAAAATGCAGAATGTTTATGAAAATAAAATAATATGCATTTCCCAAAAATAATTTCAAAAATACATTATAAACTAGAAAACGTTAGAACAAATTGCATATCAATACTTCAAAATTCAATTTGAAATAAATTAATAAAAGAGTGCCCTCACTGGGATTCGAACGCTTATACACATACTAAACATATATATATATATATATATATATATATATATATATATATATATATATATATATATATATATATATATATATATATATATAACCTGCATTTTCATTTAATAAAATCCTAATTTTACCCGATCTACCTACAGTAACAAATAGACAAAGTCGTTCATTAGTATGCATCTTTAAACCGACTGTAGAAGGTTTATTCATTATTCATGGGTTCTTATTTACTGTTATAATTATCCTCAGGGACGTAGCTAGTATATGATTGATGATTAGGCATGTTGAACGGCGAAGCCTCGAACTGCTAGAGGAGCGGGGTGTGTGTGGGTACGGGGCAACATTGTTACAATCCAGAGGCTCTGAGATAGCATTTCATGCATCTTGTTGAGACTTTCTGAACCTTGGTACTGTTTAATACTGTAAAAATAAAAAGAAAACATAAAATTCTTATGAACAGACTCAATAAAATCAAGTTTGCTACTATCTTGTTCGTGTTTTTGCTTTTAATAAATCCTCTTTTCCGTATGTATTGTATTATATAAATATAGATTTCATATTGGTTTCGTGAGTGAAACTTAAACCATTGAAAAAAATAGTCAAAATTCTGTGTAGGCAGCTGCCTTGTAGGCAGCTACGCTCCTGATCATCGCTAATATACTGTTCAGTTGTTTACCTGCCCTGTTGAACCTTGCGACTTTACCGAAGTGAAACATAGTCATTCATTTATCAGTTTGTCTAATTTGTCCAAAGCAAAGTTCAGCTATTTTGAAAATGTTCCGCATTTTGGGACATTTAAAAAAAAGTATAACGGAGAGAATTACGATAGTGACAGATTAAGAACATTCTATTGCACACAATTGTTTCCTTAAAAGAAACAAAAATTAAGAAAGACACAGCTCAGTGAGTAATAAGTTGATTTCACTTTAGAAGTGGTTCAAAAATCAACGTTGAGTTTTGATAACAGAACATTTTACCCTAAGGTCATAATTTCACCTGAACGGGTCGTTATTTAACAGGACATTAAAAAAGGGTCAGTTTTTAACGTGAAATTTTGATCACGTTGAAAATGTGATACTACATCTGGAGCAGCACGTGAAATTTTGATCAAATAACGATTGGACAAAATGTCGGATTCGCCCCCCCTGCTGCTTCTGGGTCGTTATTTAACAGGACATTTAAAAAAGGGTCAGATTTTAACGTGAAATTTTGATCACGGTCGTTGAAAAATGACCCGGCGGGTCAGAATTCAACGAGGGTCAAAATTTAACACTACACCGGCTCATATTCACTCTTGGTTTTATGTTACAAATATAGTTAGAATATGAAATAAATCTATTTTTAATTTAAAAAAAGCCCAATATTTTAGTATAATTTTATAGTGTTAATTTATTACATTGACAACTTGCTATTCCATATCGGTATCGGTTGCTGTATATTATTATTTTGGTTGCTATTTCCGGTGTAATGAAGAATGGTTAAGATATAGATAAGTTAATAAATTAACAGGTATTTCCAGCCGAGGTAAAGAATACGCAACGGTTTAAACGGATTGCATAAGTGTAATTCAGCTGTATTTTGTTTTAAAGTTAAACAAAATGAATGAATTCGAAGAAAATTCAGGACAAAGTTCGATTCGCCCTTAAGTCAGTTAGCTTCTACTGTTCCGTACCTCTATGTTCAATATATTACAGTAATACCTCGTGCATTCGCGTTTCTGGATTCGCGAATTCACGGATTCGCGAAATTTTCATTCGTACCCTCTACGTACATGTTTTCTTTATTTTATTGAATTGTACCTTCGTTATATGACTTCTGTGACATATGAAGTTTACCTAGTTTACCTTCCTGACAATGACAAAGAAAACGTCAGTCATTAAGTTTACAGTCCCATTCCTTACTTGGTTTTACCTTACTGTGAGTGCAAAATAAAACGGCAGCCAATGAATTAGTATAGGGATAATATTAGTATACATGTACCGTACTGTAAATGCGCTAGTGTGGCAAATACCCATTAGGCGATACTGTAGTCTATTTTTACGTCAACCATTTATTTCTCTTTTTAAGGGTAATGTATTAAGCTAACTTTTAAATGAAATTAAAGTGCTTTGGGAGCATGATTTGGGTCATATTTAGGGTTTAAACCCTAGAAATAAGCATTTATTAGCATTGTTAGTGACTCGTACCAAACATTCGTGGTTCCTCCTGATCCGCGACTGGTTCTGGAACCTAACCTCGCGAATGTTCGAGGTATTACTGTATACTATGCTATAAACAAAGTTGTTGGGTGTATCTTAACTGCATTTTAATCTTGCTACCTGAGCCTGTTTTTATTGATGGAACGGCATTTGCATATAATATTGTTTGTAGCCCTCATTTAATTGACACGGTTGAAAAAGAAATGAACGACCCGAATGCTACAAGGAAGACTAAACTAATTTTAATCTGGCTATGACGTCGTAGCGTGTGGCCGAAGCTACGTTATGATTCTATACCTCACAATGGAGCAAATAAAACTATTGTCAAAGACAAAAAGATGACTGCAGTTCAAATCTAATGGCCAAGTTGAGTTATGATATTCAGGAAGTTTGACTAATGATAACGTTAATCTTCGTTGTCGTCATCATCATCATCATCATCATCATCAATAATCCCTTAACCAGGGATGGTCCTGGCTTTTAAAAAGCTGTCGCCAAAAAAATCGCCAACCTCAATATTTTGTCGCCAATTTTCAAAAAGTGTCGCCAGAACAAGTAGTGTACATTTTTCCTTGTGTTAATTTAGTCTATTAATGTAACAGGCAATGAAAATTACAAAAGATGGGTTACTTAATTCTTTAATTACAACAAGCATTAACAAAATGTTACAAAGTGTTACATGAAGATCCGTCGCAATTTTAGGGCTGCCCACTTGTTGAATGCTGTTTCAAAGTCTAATTTTTCACATCTGTACATGCTGATTCTCATGAAATTCTCGAGAGATGAGATGCAGAGTTTATTTCTGATGTCAGTTTTTATGAGGTTCATCTTACTGAATCCATGTTCACAGTCCACAGCACTGACAGGTGACACCAGTAGTCTATCAGCAGCCCCCCCCCCCTTATGGCTAGCTTAACAAAGCTTGTAGTGAATTGCTTCCTAAATCCCAAGAATGATCACTGAATGCTGTATAAATTTTCTCGACAAACAAAATAGGATCTACATTCCCACGAATGAAACTTACACGAATCAACACCTGGCAATATTGGACCGTATATATAAGCATAAATTCACACCCAGTTTAGAGATTCTTTCACTCTTGTATTTTGAGAAATAAATTATTATTATCAATTATGCAAAACTGGTTGTTGTTTTTGTTTTGTGCTATTTCTTGTTTCGGAGTTTAAGTCTCAGCAGCCGTAACACGGATTGATGGCAAAAGGAAAAGATCAATGAGTAAAATGCTGCACTGGCGACAGACATAATTGTGATTGAGATTTTTCCATTTGCTTTGTATTTGTACACAGTAGTCGGTACTTCAAAGGTTATCAGTTTTCTATGAAGGTTCAGCAAAACTATTGTACTGGTATATGTAAAAAAAAAAAAAAAAAAAACAAACAGAAGATTTATCCATTCAATTAATTGTATCTGTTATATTCGCGTCTTCAGAAGTCGGTCAGTTGTAGGTATAGTTCGGTAGCATGATTGACTGTATCACAGCATACTTGGCCCAGATGTCAGCATAAGCAGATTATGATGTAACAATGCACTGTAAAGATGGGGTTGTCAATACGAACAAAGGATTGTTTGTGTAACAGATTGATTCCAATGCATTGCTTAGTCAAGTTTGTGGCTTCCTTTCGTTCTCCCTTTTAATTTATCCAGTCCAAATCTATGATTGTATGTACAAATTAAATAACCAAAAAGTCTGTCGCCAAAAAAATCGCCAGATGGGATATTTTTGTCGCCAGTAAGGAAAAAAAATCGCAATTTGCGACATTGGCGAAGCCCAGGACGATCCCTGCTTAACCCAAGAGGTCGTTGGGGCACCACAGATGACTTAACAACCAATTCTCTCCATCTTTCCCTGTTCTTTACTGCCCTTTGGGAATCTCCAAATCCCGAGTCCTACAATGCAACACATAGCACATGTTGTTTTTGTTTTCGTGCTATGTCTTACTATCCAGATAATGGCCTTGTATAGCCTGTTCCATTGGTGGTTGACATCAGAATGAGTAGTCAAAGTTTCAGGAATATCTCAACACACTTGGCTGCCTATCTTGACACTCTTCCACTAATTTATGTGTAATTAATATACTTACTGTGCTGTCTTTATCCTGGCGAAATGAAAATATGACAGTAGCAAATGGACGCATTTTCATGTTTCATTTACATACATCTGAATTTGTTTCAGTGCAGTGGTAGTTGAGGTATATAGATGTATGTTTAAGTAGGTTCATGTGGTGAATATGTTTCATGAACAAAACGAAACATTGCTTACAGTTCCAATAGGTATAATATATTTTTATTCATTTCATTAAAGAATAATATTTCAACTTAACCCAATTTTAGCCTTATCGGCCTTTCATCGCTTTATAGCCAACTGAAATGTAGACCAATGAAACTTGAAAACAGATCCATTTCTTTTGTGAGAATTTGAATTTAAACAAGATGGATCCTAATCTGCTGTTGTATTATGCGATGGCAGGTCAGGGTCTGTGTTGTTTGCAATTGGACTTGACTTATAAGCAAGTATATCTAATATCCTAATGATTAATATCTGTTCATCTTGCAGATCATGAGTGAGGAAAGTGATATAGACTTTTTATATGAAGATGCTGATAAATATGAACAAGAAATTGCAGGTAAGAAAACTATTTTGTAGGGGATATGTGTACTAATTAGTAATATTTCTGACATGGAAGATTCACATTTTTAAGTGGAAATCTACTTTTTTCATATGATTAGGCTTTAATAGACAATTATAGAGATATATATTTGAGGTGGTAATTGGGGAGGGTGTAGATGTGTAGTATGTAATGACTACCATTACGAATTGTAAGCTGCTTATGAGCAAAACACAACAGTCTTAACTCAGTTTTCAAAAGAAAACACACTTTTCGATTGGTTGAGACACTCAGAATGGTCAAAGTGAATTAGTCTTGATTAAATGCTTCCTTTGACTTATCTGGTTTAATTGTATACTACCTCAATCATCCATTAGTATTGCTGGTTGCATGTGTATAATGTCAGGTGACATAGTACATATGAATATAGAGCTAAAGAATGGATTGTGACTTTGTTGTGGATTGATTAAAACAAGATCAGGGAGCCATGGTGGCTCAGTGGTTAGTGTACAAGACTCAAGACCAAAAGGTTGTGGTTAGAATCCTACCACTGGACCAGCCAGGCTCAGCCACCATTATGTGTCCTTAAGCATGGTACTTTGCTCCAATTGCCTTGACAATAAGTAACCTACTTGTGTTGCTGTGACATAAAGCATCAAGCCAAATCAAAACTAGAGGTGGCATAAATGCTTGACAAGTAGAACGATATTCAACTCAGAAAAGGGGACATAAAAAAATAAGTTTATATGAGATTAGAGCAAACCTTTACAATACACAGGGATATAAAATATACTTTTGTATGGGATTGGTTAGAGCAAAGAGTTACAATTACACAGGGATATAAAAAATAAGTTTGGATGGGATTGGTTTGAGCAATAAGTTACAATTACACAGGGATATAAAAATAAGTTTACATGAGATTGGTTAGAGCAAAGAATTACAGTTATAGTAGGGAAGACTTAAAGACATTACAGTGCTGTTTCGGTTAGTGATGCGAAAAGTGAATATTCTTGACAAAGGTTTTTTTTATATTACTGCATTAGAGGTGGAAAAAGTCTTTGCAAAAGCTGGATATCCACATTGAAATTGTAAAAATATTTACCCATGGGATGCTTAGTTTTTCTTTATTCTTTTATTTTGTTTCTGATATTCCCAACTTGAAAAGAGAAGTAAATTTGGCTCTAAAATCAATAAGGCAACATTTTAGCAAGATGCAGAATTGTTCATTTTCAGAATTTGTTTTCAGCAGCAGTGAATTAATACCTATATTGCCGATACAAATAAATCCTAGTATTATTTTTTTTTGTTGGCACCTTTACAGGGAACATGAAATAAATTCCATGATTTCGTTGACCTGATACAATGGAACATTTGTAGTCCTGTTATAGTCACATGTTATACAGTTGTGAAAGTTTCTTTTATTTCCAATACTTTCTTTTGCCAGAGCTCTACAGTTATACTGAAGAAGAAGAATTTTTACAGAACAGACTCAGTTTCGAAGAGAGTTTTAAAACAGAAGGTAATCTTAGAGACTCAAATTATGGGCTTATTAGTTGCAATAATAAATGTGACTTCAGAATGTTGCAGATTTTCAATCAGTTTGTTAAAAAGTACAGATAGCATTTAAAAACATCAGCTTAGATGAAAATTGGTTTTCATATAGTGGTGATACTTAACCCATTTGCATTTTGACCATTTGTGTGCATCAGTAATATAAAACTAAACTGTATGTTTTTGTGATTAATATTTTGAGACATTTCAAAAGGAATGCAAGGGTTGTTTTTTATCATGTGATAATACTCCTTTTTGAACTTCAAATAATACATTTGTGTTACCCTAGACTGTAAAGTATGGGCAGTGTCTATTATTAAATGACATGCAATTGTGAGATGTCCTTATTTGTAAACAAATCACACAGATAAATCAACCAAATGTGCTATTTGCTTGCATTATATTTTCAAACCCTATGTTTAAAAAAAAATTAAATTCCTCTTATAGTCAGAAAATGCTTTCCCTCCACCCACACCTCTTTTTATACACCTGTCTTAAGGTACAACACATGGTATGATAAATGATATCCATCCAGTTTGTTGCATATTTCCTTTCCACACAATAACTCAAGTTGTCCACCATCTACAGTTGCCAGACTGTATAGGTGGCTTTCATGTGTGGTATGGAAGAACCCTAATGAATATGGGGTCAAGTGCTAAAAGGTCAAGGTCATTGTGAATGAAAGTAGAATAATGGGTTCTGCATAAAAATTAAGAAATCAAGTTCTCCACCATTTACAATTACCAAACTTTGTGGATGACTTGCAGTTGGGATGAAGAAGAATCATATTCATTTTGGGGTCAGAAGATCAAATATCAAGGTCACTATGGCTAAATGAAGAAAAATGCTTCCTGCATATTAGCTCAAGTTCTCCATCATTTATAGTTGCCAGGCTTTGTGGATGACTTGCACTTGGGCTGAGGAAGAACTCATTGACAAAAGGTCAAACATTATGGTCACTGTAACTGAAAGAAGAATATGATTTCTGCAGAATGTCTCGAGTTCTCAACCATTTGCAGTTTCCAAACATGGTGGATGGCTTGCACTTGGGGTGAGGAAAATTTATAATGATTTTAGGGTCAACAGGTCAAGTGTCAAGGTAATTTTGACTGAAAAGGTAGTTTTTGCAGAATAACTCTAGTTATCAGCTGTCTGTGGGCACCAACATTTTTAAAGGACTTGTATCTGGGAAATGAAAAAGGCTATCAGATTCATGGTGAAAAGGTCATAGGCCAAGGTCACTGACTAAAAGAAGAAAACTGGTTTCTGCACAATATCATGAATTCTACATCACATACCTTAACCATTATTTGTGGATAGCCTTCACTTGGGGTAGGGACCAAGGCCAAACTTTGTGGATTTTTTATGCATTGGAGACGAAAGTAGACAATCAATTTTTGGGGTCAGAGGTCAAGTTCACTGTGACTGAAAGAAGTAAAATTGGTTTAGGGGGTGCTCACCAGTTAATATGTACTTTTGAGAAAGTGACGTATGTAAGGTGAAGTAGTTCGCATTTAAAACATGCACAATGGAGAGAATGTTGCATACCTCTGTGCTACATTAATGTAATGTGGATGATATTTCTTTGGATACTGTACTTTTGGAAATTTTACATGATTTAAGCACGCTGCTAACTAAAATGACTGCTCCCTTGTGTTAAAAAATCAGCCACAGTTAGTCTAAAGTACACTGTACATAGCAGCTTTTAAAATAGGGAAAACAAATTTTGCCAGACTAGACAATACCAGCTTCTGAAAGTGCAATGAATGAATTACCAAATATATAAAATGTAAAAAAAAGTTATCAGCTCTTTTTTATACAATTTACCTCTGAAGTTCAGGAAGTGACAATGACCAAGTAGAGCTAGCACTTTTTTGAAAGGTGCACATCTGAAGTAAGGCCAAGCTGTATACTCTATAAACCATAGTACACACATCAATCATACACCAAAATAAAGGGAATTAAAGGTTCTTTGCATTATGCCTAAGATATACAAGGTCTTTTTTAAATAGCCAGTATAACCAGTGAGGAAAGCCAGGGAAATTCTTTTTCTTTAAAATCCTAACCCTATGCAAAATACAAAACTGTAGAGTGCCACCTTATTCACAGAACATGAGGAGGATGTATAATGCACTGTTCATGGTAATCTTGTTCAAAATAAAAAACGGGATTTCTACTCCAAATTTTCATTTCTAGAATGGACCCAGTATGGGTGCCTGGGAATATTCAGAGAGAGTAAAACAGATTTTAATAGTGACTGCCAGGAGATGCAGTAAACCCATTTTAGTATGTTTTGAGTAGGAAGTACTTGTTTTGACAGCTAGTCAAAACATTTACAGAAGTTTCAAATGAGAATGCTGAAGCAGCAGTTGAAGGATTTTGAGTTACTGCTTCATTTGTACAATGATATTGAACTTCATTTTTACATTGATATTGAACTTCATTTTTACATTGATATTGACAGGAAGTGAGTGCAGAAAAGTAGTACTTGTTGCACAGAGTTAGGAATTGTGATATCATATAAATAGAATATTTGATTGCAGGACACCAAAAATGGTCAGAACTGACCGATGTGGTTAAGAGGAAATACATAGATTTTCTTCAAAATGAACTGGAAGTTGCAGACAAGAAACGCCGTATGAGGGCAGTCCAGGCCTTCCTCTATCTTGTTCAAGGTAATTATATATTATAAAATGAAAAAGAATTGTTATTTCACATGCTGTTTGCTAGAAGAAAGAACAGTTTGTTAGTATATGGATTACTGTTAACTGACATCCAGTCATGTTGTATGTAGGACATACAGAATTCTTATACTGGATGTCTTACTTTTAGTTTACCAGTATGCCAAAATAATAAATGCCTCATTCTAAAGTGCTACTTATTGATACAACCAAAGACAGTGAGTTGTGACTGTTAATGGATTTAGAATACCCAGTAAAGAAGATGCATTATATAATAAATTATCCAAAATTAAAGATAAATGACACTAATATTAATGAACAATGCTGCAGTTCAGTGCACCAGATTTTTTTCTTTCCACTACACATTTTCAGTACATGGATGAATTTACATTAACAGTGTCAAATGTTTGTCAGTTATCCAGGTGAGCAATATTAGTCCTGCTTGGTTCTCTTGTTTAAAATTTCAGATTTGCTATGTATCTCTGCATTGCTTTGAGGAGAGATATTTATTGAGAAATCCTCATGTATGATATGTTTTTCTTGTTTATAGGAGTTTTTGGGGAATGTGAAAGAGAAGAGCAGCAGAAGGAAAATGCAAGAAAAAATGTACATATGATGTACGAGGAAGGACTTTTCTCATCAATTGTAGAACTTTTATCAATGGAAATAGAGTAAGTGGAGTTTGTTACTGACATAAACTATGAGATTATTTATTGCAGGGAAACATGAAATAGGAAAAATGCAAGTGCATGCATATAATATATCTCTATTCTTAAACTGTTACATATGATTAGATATACTTAGGTTGTAAATTATGGAGAAGTTAGTTAGACTTGATTCATTGCTGAAATCATTTGAGGAATGTTTGTTAATGTTTCAAGAAAATTGTGACCTAGTTGTATTCTGTTAATCAGAATAAGTCTGGAACTGTGGTAGCTAAGTTGGTATAGCTTCAGGTTTGTTATCTAAGGGTTGTGGATTCGAGACCTGCCCAGGCAAGTACAGATCAGCTGCCTCTATGTTGTTTGGAAAGAGCTTGATGTGTTGAAAGATGTTAAAAAACCCAACCAAACACAAGAACAAGTCTTCTGGGATACTCTTCTGCACTTTGTATATCTGATTTCAGTAGGATAGTGTGCATTGGGAATTTCAACATTTTGTCTTTCTATAACATTCTGGCCCTGAATAATGAATATATCAAATATTTAGTTTGATGCTTTGGTCATTGGACACAGGACACTTTGACCCATTGGACATATGACTGGTGAAGAACCAATACAATATTTAAATCTTGAGATTTCTGCAAAGTTAAATCTGACTTCTTAAATTATTATAATGTCATTAATATTTTGAGAATAAGACTTAGGGTCCACACTAATACAAACAAAATAGTCACCCGTGTGTCTTTTATTGTACCCATATAAACTGGTAAAGCTAAGTTGATTTACCTTTTCTCAAGCTGACGTCATCTCCATTTTTTGTAAATGAAAGCATTGATTTAATACGAACTGTTGTCAGTTTTTCACTGAAAGAGTAGTGTGAGCAGTTTCAGTATTGTATTTTCATGCATTTGGTAAATTTTTGTGTCGGTTTAATGATTATTGGTATCTGCAATCATGTTTCAGTTTATGAGATCCCTATGGAAATTATTACATGGAACTCAAAAAAGTGGGTGAAATTTCATGCATTTGTATCCAAAATCAAAAGGAAATTATTATTATTTAGTTGTAATGAAGGTATAAAAATTTACTCGGTATTTAACTTTGTTGTTGTTGGGTTTAACGCCATTTTTCAGTACACGATAGGCTATGCATGGTGGCCAGTATTAATGGTGGAGGAAGAACCCTGGAAAACCCAGGGAAGAACCACCGACCCACAAGAAGCTACTGGCAAGCTTTCTCACATACCCACATTGGCCGAATCCTAGACTCGAACCCACGCAGACAGAGGTGAGATGGCAGTGATCCGTAATGGAGTGAGCTTTAGACCACTCGGCCACTTGGGGCCCCTATTTAACTTTGTAAAAGATACAGAAAGGATCATCACCATGGTATTAGTCATGTTTCTTTTTAAATATTAACCTCTTTATTGAGATTCTGGCTATATTTGGCAAAACAAAGTTAACTTTGTTGAATCATTCTAAGAATTTTTTTAAAAATTTCATGAAGTATGATGAGTATTTCTTTCTTATTAAAAAAAAAGTTGTTTTAAGTGATTGTTTTAAATATTCTAAATTCAGTTGACTCTACACTCAAATCTCCATTTTCTCCTACAACTGAGGCGAGAAATCACATGACCAAAATCAGAGTACAGAACGAACCGTAAATACTGTGCAAAGCCTTGCCCATAGAGTCTTATTTTATTCATTGTACACAAATCGTGTCCATTAGAAAGCTAGATGAACTCATCAGTCTGACGAGTTCAGTGTTATCTACAAGCTGCTTCTTCGTAACTTAGGAAAGTATAACATATATTTGCCTATACCCAGATCTGTTGTCATTTAATGTCCCGGCAGATCAGGGTCTGTGTTGCTTGTTCTTCTTTTACTTCTAACAAACTGCACAGACCCAGATCTGTTGGTGCATTAGGCATAGGCAGATCTCTAACACCGCAGTTTGCAGTAAAACATGAGTGAGGACATATGGTAATTTGAAAGGTGTGTGTAAACATTAGCAATATGTCGTAAAAGTGCACTGAAAATAACAAATACAATGGCTACAGAGCCATTGGAGTTGGTATTTTGATACATTTTGATGTGCACAACACCAATATACCAAAAACTCAGGCAGGTTTTGATGTGCAGGCTGTAGACACCTTGTTATTCAGGCCACTTGAATTTTATTGATCAAGATTGTTTTGTTAATTTTCTTAATGAGTGAATCATAAAGAATTTATTTGACAAATATCTTAATGCTGGATGCACAAGTCATTGAAGGTAATAACTACTGAGGGTCTGATACAAGTACAAGTACTGTGACAAGGACAAGTACAGTGTGTTTCAGTGACATAGGAAACGGTGAAATTGATATTAATGACAGTTACAATGCGGGGTATTGCACCAGCATCTGATAATAGTTTTGGTTGTGATAGCTTGGAATATGCAATGTAAACATGGTATTAGAAATGGAAAGTACCCAAAGTACCCAACACAGAGGTTCTAGAACGCGCCAACATGAACAGCATGTTCTCCATACTCAGCGAGAGGCGCCTTCGCTGGCTCGGCCATGTCAAGAGAATGGACCCAGGTCGCATTCCCAAGGACCTGTTATATGGGGAGTTAGCAGAAGGTGCACGACCAACTGGACGACCACATCTGCGCTACAAAGATGTTTGCAAGAAGGATATGAAGACAGCAAACATCAATGTCAACGACTGGGAGAGCTGTGCAAACAACCGTTCCAGCTGGCGTCTAGCTGTCAGGCAGGGAGTTCAAAACGCAGAGGAAAAGAGAAGAATAAAGCAAGCTGAAAAGAGAGCTAAAAAGAAGGATAAGCAAAAGCGTACTTTGGAGCTATGCCATCGTCTCTCGTAGACGGACGGATGCCAAGAGAAATGGAATAATCATGGTGCTTATGATCAGAGAGAAATATGTTCAATTTAAAATGACTGAAATAAAAAGTAAGGTTACATTTTTTTGTAGCAATTGTTGAGCAATTTTAAATGGAAAGACCTTTGATCTGTTTAAGCATATGCATTATGTTGTTTCAGTTCTTATCCTTAGAAATTCTTATATTGAGTAAGAATGTGTGAAATAAATTTGCTGATACTTTTGTATCAGTGATATACTTATATTAATATTTGTTAATAATTTAAAAGAATTTAATGTAAATTTTCATGAATTATGGTGATGCATTAGTCAAGCAATAACTTAATAATGAATGATGAAAAAATAGACAGGGCCCTCAGAAAGTGAGAAGTGCCTCAAAATTTTTACCCATGGTGCCTGAAAGGAAGCCTGTCTTGTAAAGGTGACGAAAAGAACGAGTTTGCCCAAATTACAGTTTTGATTTGCTTCTTTTAGGCAGTGTCCCAGCATCTGTTATTATTTGCAGTTATCTTTCTGTAAGGATAAAAAAGATTTTTAAAAACTCCATCAAGAGAATAGTAATCCCTTAATAAATCTAATGTTACTGGAATAGTTTTTGACTGGAAATCAGTTTATAGATTGGAGCCTGTGTATCATTGCAATGTGAAACTAATTTGGCAACATGGTGACAGTTTTAACATAAGAACCATAACCCATTGAGGGTGAATTGTTAAAATATGTGTGTAAGGAACTTCTGTCCATAAGTGAATCTATTTGCACGATACATTTCTGGAGGCTGCACCATTTGCTATTCACATTGCCTTTAAAAGGAACTTGTAACTGTACACAGGTCTTCGTAATATTTTGAATATGAAAGCCCTGGGCTACTCTAATCCAACTACACCACTATCTTGATAACTCGCGCACATCAGGGTCCAGAAACATCAACTGCACTATAAGTGAGGCACGAGTTATCGAGGGACCTATAAAATAAGCCCAAAACCAATAAAGTGATTTACGACATAACGGAAAAATAAGGGGGTGTAGGCAGATTATACTGTTGAATACTCACTTTATAATCGTTCTGAGATTAACTGTGAATAAATATCTCTTCATAACGGTGTACTTTATTATTTCCTTATAGGACAACATTAATTTCAGGATAAATTACAGTATGTTGAGGCGATCATCGAAAACATTATTCCACGTGGTTTCCGTTCGCTTAACATGTGTACCACTTCACACATTGTGTACTACGTCACTAATTTTTATGTTGAATTGGATACATTCTAGTTTTATTGTTTGATCCAAATTAGACGGTTTTTTATATACAAAAGATCTACTGTTTTCGAGAAACAGTGTCGATCGAACGATAGATAGATAGATTTGAATGCGATAGAAGTAAAATGGAAAACAAAAAAAACAAGGGTTAATCAGTACTAACATATTTAATTGATTTACAAATTTAAAACAACGTAAATTAGAACAAGTTAATACTTGCCGCTTGTGCCATGCTTGACAAATATCAATTCACTTTTTGAAAAAATCAGTTAATTTTTTTTGTGTGTGTTACTCCTTGGTTTCTCTGCCGCCGAGCAAAATCCCTCAGATTTCTCAACTGCATGAGCTTTACATAGTCAACATTTTGGGTCTCCAGCCACCTTATGGCAATATCAAAATATTTGATTGCTTCCTGTGTAGAGGGGTGGGGGTGCAACATCTGTGCCCGCATCACTTTCAACACTTGTATTACTCCTCTTAGAATTGTCTTCTGCTGCAAATTTGTTCCTTATAGAATTAATTATAGTTTCATCTGACATGTATTCGGCTGTGGGGCAATCATTGTCAGCACAAATCCACTCCTCCATGTCATCAAGAGAAATGCCCATCTCAGGACCATGAGTCTGTACGAATTTCTTCCAGACAGCCTCGGCATTAATGACATCAGTTTCACTAAAACATACGAAGTCACTATCATCGTCGTTGTCTCTGTTACTGTTTTGCTTTACGTCAAAGGCAGCTCCAAGACCCTAAATCCAGCACCCCAGGTCTCTTGTAATTGATTTTTTTTAATGCAACAAACACTTCCCCAAGGTGTTGATCAAAACAAAGCCGGCATGTACATGTAATTAGGTTCTCACAGAAGTACTCACGGGTTTCGATGTGACGATCGATTGACTCTTTTCATGTTTTCAGTGAACAGAATATGTTGTGATTATAATGTTTACGCTGAAACGGAATTAAAGGATTAGAATGTGACTTTCACACAGGAAGATGTTTAATTGGTGTTTATTTCATTCTCTGTCACTACCTGTTAGCATTTACCGGAAGTTTTCATTGATCACTATTTCACCAGACTGTTTATTTACAGTATATTGACAACTATTTATCATAAAAACTTACATAATATATGATATCTTTAAACAGAGGTCTCGCTAGGAATTTAAAACTGGGTCTTTCTGCCTCTGAATTCAATCACTAAATATCAGTACATTTTCTCACTCGGCCGCCAGTCAAAGCCTTTGAACTAGCCGCCTAGCTGTTGCATCATGTTCTTTTTTTTTTATGTACTCTTATGAAATGGCAATAGTACATCAAAGAGTCTTTCAGTCACTGAATTCTGTCATTGTAAATATCAGCACAGTTAACTGATCAACACATTTTCCCACAAAGCAGGTGGCTGAAACAGGACCAGCAAATCTATGAATTTTCCTGCGCACCTATTACATGCATACGGAAGATATCCGCCTCAGTGATTTTCTGCATCCCAGATCAAAAATTGGCGTCCAAATACGCGTAGTTAAGCGTTTTCAAGATCTCTGAAATTAATTCTTCTTTAGAACTTGCAAATTTCAAAATATGGATTATATTTTTACGGGCATTAATCACCATTTTCGATGATAAAACGAGCAATGTATCAAGGTTTAATTTATCAATTCTTATCTTAATTTTTTCATGTTCAGCATATTTTAAAGATATTTTAAATACATTTTCTCTGGAAAAAATCGGGAGCCAAGACGGACACCGCATTATAAGCGGGATCGCGAGTTATCCGGGCACGAGTTATCGAGGGAGCGGTGTACTGGTAATCCATTTTAATGAAAACTGTAGATTAATTTTTGTTGTTGTTGTTGTTGTTATAATTGGCAGCCAGTAGAACTCATTGACGAAAAACCTGGAAAAACCCCTGGAAGAACCAGCAGTCCATGGGAAGCTACTGGTAGTCTTTTTCACATGCCCACAATTTCCAAGTCAAAGACTAGAATCTATGCAGACAGAGGTCAGATTGTAGTGATCCATACTTTAGACCACTCAGCCACTCAGGGCCCCTATAATCAGTTTTGATAGTTAAAAATCCAATATCAGGCATAGAGGGTCCTGAAAGAAGGGAATTTCACCACTGATTGCTCCATCTATTTGTTTTGTTGATAATAGTGTTTTATCGCTATAAAACATGTCACTATAACACTTTGATATAACAGAGATAGAATCATGAAACCCATTAAACAGATTGAATTATATTTATTTAATACATTTACACACACCTAAAGGTGACCTAGCCTATATGATAGTAACTTTTATGACTTCCCTCAACAATGTTATGTTGAATGACCATCATATAAGGCTATTACATGGTTGGCTGCATGCAGTCATTGTCCATAAGGATGATAGAAGAATCTGAACTTGAGGATTTAAAATCTTTCTTGAGTATTGCAGGAAATGTTGGAACAGAGCAAGCCAAATATGTTGTTATTCTTACGTGATCATTCACTAAAAACATAAATAATGTATCAAATTTATCAAAAAGAATTTTTACACATAAAAAGAACTACTCAAGCTTAACAATGCACGGTTACATCTGAGTACATTATATGATGGGCTAGAAAAAATACAAAGTTATTATAATTGCTTTTTAAAATTGATATAATTGATTTTCATTTCACCCACTGATTTGGAGAAAACATGGGTTTAACTTGTATCCTCCTCTTTTAAGCTTTACATTGATTCTATAAAATTCTGAAGCACCTCATCTAGGTTTCAGTGCATGAGTAAAGATGTCCTTGGTATGCAGCAAATTCATTGCTGAAACTCAGGTATGGGCATTTATCTTTCACCAATAATTGGCCTAGTTTGCTGGAACCCATGTATGGGCATTTATCTTTCACCAGTAATTGGCTCAGTTTGTTGGAACCCATGTATGGGCATTGATCTTTCATCAGTAATTGGCCCAATTTGTTGGAACCCATGTGTGGGCATTTATCTTTCACCAGTAATTGGCCCAATTTGCTAAAACCCATGTATGGGCATTTATCTTTCACCAGTAATTGGCCCAATTTGCTGGAACCCATGTATGGGCATTTATCTTTCACCAGTAATTGGCCCAGTTTGCTGGAACCCATGTATGGGCATTTATCTTTCACCAGTAATTGACCCAATTTTCTGGAACCCATGTATGGGCATTTATCTTTCACCAGTAATTGGCCCAATTTTCTGGAACCCATGTATAGGCGTTTATCTTTCACCACTAATTGGCCCAATTTGAAGCTCTTATGATGAATCTAATAGAAGCATAGACTGTAAAATTGTGGATTTTTTTAATTTATTTCAGGAACAGCGCAGCTGCTTCAGCAGCCCTACGGAAACCCTCTGTATCAATTAATGACTCCAAGGATATTAGGTACTTGTATAGAAAATAGAGTAGTTTAATTAACGTGCATAACATTATATAAGTGATATTATATTTAATGTTTGTGAAAGTGGTATTACAGTGATGTCTGTCAGAGTGGTATTACATATATTCATGAAAGTGGTATTACAATAGTGTCTATGAAAGTGGTATTACAATAGCGTCTATGAAAGTGGTATTACAATAGTGTCTGTGAAAGTGGTATTACATAATATCTGTGAAAGTGGTTTAATGTGATATTTATGAAAGTGGTATTACATATGAAATCTAAGAATGTGGTATTACATGATATTTATAAAAGTGATTTTATTTGTTATTTCTTTTGCTACATTCTGCTGATAGGCAGTAACATGTTGTAAAAATGCTTTGAAATATTGAAATTATTTTGAGTCAGTCTGTAGCAGTGTTATGCTTATGTCACCTAAAGCAATTGGGATGAGGTACCAAGGTGGACTTTAAGAGGAACTGTAGTTTTAAATTATGTTAGTTAAGTTACATCACATATTCTTCTGTTTCTCCCTTCAGATTAATCCTGAATGTTCTGTACACAATGGTAGAAACCATGAGAAAGGAATCAGATGCTGAAACGGAGGAGGAGAAAAACAATAGAGAGTTATTCAAGGAGGAACTGCGTAAGTTAGCAGAGCTTCACTTCAAAAAGAGAATCTTCCGTGGCAAATTTATTCATTTGGTTATTAACTTTGTTTGATGGATTTTTCATTAGAGTAACAAAACTAAATGTACAGTAAAACAACTCAAAATCAGAAATATTTGGGACCAAATTTAGATTCCATTTTTGAGAGGTTTTCAGTTTCTCAGAGTGTCACAGACATGAAAAGCATGTGTGTGTGTGTGTGTCTTTATATATATATATATATATATATATATATATATATATATATATATATATATATACACACATACATACATACAAGCATATCATCATCACTACCAACCTTAATTTTTAAGACTCTAAAATTCCATAAAATTTTAAAACCAAAATACGTTAATATATTATTATCATGATTTGAGAGAGCAGAATTAGAATTTTGCCTGTGGGAAAAGGGGAAATTGTATATGTGATGAGGGAGAGAAAATGTAATTATGAAAGAACATCTGCATCTTTGTGTGCATAAGATTGCAAAAAAAATCCCATTAAGAAAGCTGTTTCCTTTTTTAATATTTATTGATTTTTTTAGTTGAACAATGTTTGTTCCTTGCAAATACCGTTTTGTCAGTCTCCATCAGCAAAATATCCAACATATGGCTGTATTAAGCCTGGTACAAGTCAGCACATGGCCAGTCAACAGTGAAGTAATCTTTGATATCGAATAGATATTTTTCTGAGTCTTTATTAAATTGTACCCATTTAATATGTGTTTGCTTAGGTATTCTGTATCACTCTACATGCTGGAACTATTTTTGGTGTACTCAGTGACATCTGCTTTAGATGCATCTATCTGAATTTTTTAATCAGTCCTGATGTTTTGAACTCCAGTCACACTGTATAGCTAAAATTGTTTTGAAGGCATAATAGACAGGGTATGTAATAAATGCAGAAATGTATTAGAATTTAGTGTTTTGTTTCAAGTTATAAGAAAGAACTCTCAACTTGAGTCTATTAAACAAAAGCCACTTTAGGTTGACAGACAGAATTAGGTACTAGGCATATTTGTATTTATATAAATTTGATTTTCAGGTCACTGCAACATCAAGGAAAGTGATTTTTCTACCCCAGGCAAATAGTTTCCAATATGATTTTTTACACAAGTGAAGAGTCACTTCTGGTATTGGATATTGTTCAAAGTCACTGGAACCAAAAATTGGTCATGTTTGGTCCAGTGATGTCAGAAGTATGTATGTCTCATAATGATTCTACCTTTTCAGTATAAAATGTGCTTTGACATTAAAAGTCAGGGATTTTTTTTAACATAGTCTATGCAGAATTTCATTTCCTGTGCTAGATGTTGTTTGTCAAGCACCGGTGTCCTAGGATGACATTAATTAATATAGTAGAGATAGGGAGAATGTGAACATGTTTTTGCCTTTAAAAAGAACTCCATTGTTTTTATGTACACGTGTTTACTAAATGACAGTATCATTACACACTGATATGTGATTACTTATTACAGTACAACAGACTCTGGGACAGGAGATTTTACCCATCACTCTGTTCAGTATGGTCACAAGGTTCTGTAGTGGTAATGCTCCTCACTACCCCATGAAGAAAGTCCTACTTCTATTATGGAAGGTAGTTTTGGTAAGTATCATTTGTAAAATACTGGATTTACATTTATTATATACTTCCATTTGTTTTGCAGTAAAGTCAGATAATGTGTACAATCTGAAGTTGATTTTTCACTCCAAAACAAAATCACACATCTTTTTCTTGAACTATAAACAGTACATACAGATAATGGTAACATGTGATTACTTAGAGAATTTTTATGGTTCTGCATCAACAAAAAGAGAAAGATTTATTTAAACATTGTATCATGATGAAAAGTACCAGCACTATATCATATCAGTTTCTTTTATGTTACTGTTCTTATGTGATGGCATAAAGAAACTAGCATGCATGTGTTTGAGACTTTGTGGTCAGTCATCCACATAAAATTCATTCAGGTTAAGATAAAGAAAAATTGAATGTTAAAGTTATAATGTTATAATTTGGTATTTATTTCAAAGGCAGTGTGCAAAAAGGAATGTGTATATCTTCATTTAATTTACAGTATATAACACATTGGTTATTGAATTTTCTGGTAATATATTTTTCAGGACAAATTAAATAGTCCATGCTTCTACCAAGCACATAACTGAAAACCATGTAGAGGGTCTGCCACATAGAACTTATTTATACCTATGTAAAATATTTGTACAAGATGAAGATGTAATATATTTCTTACTTTGAGTTTGAACTATTTACAGCGCTCATTAAAACATAGAAACGGTACAAGGTTAAAAGCGAAAATCAATTGTGCGTTAACTGATTTCATACTGCAGTTGGTGAAGTGCCTCTAGATCGATATATACTGGTCTACTTTGTGCCGGCAGATCAGGTCTAGTAGTAATGAAACTCAGATCATGAAAATGAACTCAGACTCTAAACACCAAAATGAAAAACCAGGCATAGAGTCACTTAGTAACATCTTAAATTTGGCAAGTATATAGAGATACATAAAGCTGATATCCACAATTTAGTTATTTCAGCTTCACTCTGAGTAAATTTATAACAGTTTAAAATTTTTTTATTTGTGAACAAGTTCATGTTGTATGGTAGAGTTTTGTTACTTTTGAGACAAGGACCTACAATTGTTACATTTCTATAGGAATTACATGCATAGTAAAGCACATTATGTTGACACTGATTTGCTGATTTAGTGTTCCAGCAGATCTGGCATCATAATCATTAAACTGAATAAGAAAACTTAACTTGTGTTTGAATTTCCAAACTTTTGATCTTCTATGAATCTGCTCTTAGTTGGGTTAGATTTTTAACAAATTTATTTGTATTGTTTGAATACATACATACTTGTAAATTTTCAGTAATATTGATATATTCTTGGCATGATTTTTTAATGTCACCGTTTTGAATTCATTCTTATGCCTTGTTTTTGTTAATGACCATATTGAATGGGATCTGTCTAGTACACAGTAATCTTTGCAGTTTACTTGTGTCTGTGTGTGTGTGTGTGTATATATATATATATATATATATATATAGACAGATAGATAGATAGATAGAGAGAGAGAGAGAGTTTGACAGTTGAATGTAGAATTTGTTTAATTGTTCATTTGTTCATATTAACTCTGGAATGACCTGAACATAACACTTAAAATTTTATGAATATAACTGTATAAAGGAAAAGTCTTGAATCCTAGCTTGATACCAAATTAATATGATTCTTTTATATTTATACACTGTCTGAATCTGCATTTTTTCCCCACCATTTTCCAGTAATCTCTGCATTATTAGAACTTGATTGATTTCCTTTAAATTACTGGAAGATATTCACAAAAGTTTGAAAAGAAATAAGACAGCACAGGTGTGAAGGTTATGATACAGTAATTAAAAACAATTTCTATCATTCTGTTGTTTTAATTGATATATAGTCCTACTTTTAAAGTATACATATTTTTCAGTTGGAACAACTGCAGCGTAATCTGTCCAATGAAAAAGGTTTAAATGTAATTGTCACATTTGTCTCCACACTTACTTGTTTCCTCCCAAATAAATGCATTTTTAGAATCACTGTTGATCAACTTCCGTCATCAGTTTACACTTGTTCACACATTTGTCCTTTTTAATGCAGTGAACAATAAATTCATTGATGTCTTAAAATCTGTTCAGGTTTCACTGGGAGGTCTGCACGACCAACAGGATAAAAAGAACAAAGTTCGACAAGAAAGCAATTTACCTCCTGTTCTGGAAGACACATATGAAGTTTGCCGACATATGAGAGCATCATCTCCTCCTGCCTCAGCTGCTGATTTAATTGAACAGCAAATTCCACGGCGGGCATTTAGAGGTGGAGTCAAAAGGGTAGGTCATAGTCTGTTTGGCGGTGATCGTAAGTTTGACAAGATTTAAAAGCACCATCCAACGTAAATCATTATCTAGGTTATTTCTTCTTCAAGTTGTAGGTGTCTTGATTTGTTGTTTTTTGTATGTCATGTAAATCAAAATAATCATCACTGTTACAAAATGTATAATTTAATCGGATGTTTTTTAATGAAATAATTGAAAGGGATAAAAATAAAGATTTTCATAGTTGACTTTAAACTTAAATTACAAAATATGCATTTCATTTCCTGGGCATTTTGTAATGAGGGCTGTTATAAAAGGACATGACAAGCTGATCCAAAAAAACCCAAAACATCAAATGATATTTTGTGCATTAGAAAAGAGATGATAAGAGTCTCACCTGTACTCTGGGTGCTTTAACGGTTTAGTTATTCATAAATTCACTTGCAGCTGATAATCAGAATTTTCATTAGCATAAAATTTTGGTAAATTATTCATAAAGTGAAAATCCTATTCACATTGATAGCAACATAGTTACGTTGCTCACATGTGAACATGGTTACACTTTTCACATTAAAATCAACATTTTTACACTGTTCACATTAATATCAACATGTTTACACTTTCAGCATTGATATCAACATGGTTACACTATTCACATTCATAGCAGTATGGTTACACTTATTCACATTGATATCAAAATGGTTCAGCTATTCACATTGATAAGCAACATGGTTACACTATTCACATTGATAACAAAATGGTTAAACTATTCACATTGATATCAACATGGTTAAACTGTTCACATTGACTGCAACATGGTTACACTATTCACATTGATAACAAAATGGTTCAACTATTAACATAGATAGCAACATGTTTACACTATTCACATTGAAAGGAATATGGTTACACTATCAGGGTTGGCGCTGGCTTTAAAAGTTGTCACCCAAAAAATTGCCAACCTCAATATTTTGATGCCAATTTTCAAAAACTGTTGCCATTTTCATAATACAGTACTATCTGCTTATCTCAACACCCTCAAGACCAAAGTAATATTATCGACGCAGATGTTGGAGGGGGGCCTGAAAATAATTGGAATTTTGCATACAAATGAAATTTTTTAGGTGACCTGTAATCACTGACTAGGATTTACAGAGAAGAAAAAAAAACAGTGGAAATTTTGATTAAATGAAGAAAACTAGTCTGAAATACACTTGTATATTGACAACTTAATTTGTGTAGTACACTCCACAGTGTGTTAAATAACGTACATGTATATTTTTCAAAGGTAATCTGTTTTCTTTGAAATTTCAGCAAAACTATTATTTCTGATACTTTTTCCAAAAAGAAAAAGATATTGCCATTGTCTGATCCATGGTAGTCATTCCCATTCTTGCCTTCAGAGGTGGTTGGTTGAAGCTAGTCAGGTAGCACAAATAGTTTGGTTATACTACAGCATAAAGTACTAAGGCCAGACATCAGCATATTAAGCAGATCATGATATAACAGTGCCATGTTAGGGTGGTTTTTCAATATGAATAAAGATTTTTTTTAATGTAACATAAGATTCCTTTGCAATTTTATATCCAAGTTTTCAGCTTCCTGTCATGGTGCCTTTGAATTTCTCCACTAAAAACCCAAGACTGTGTATACAGTTTTTAACAGCCAAAATATCGCAATTTGCAACATTGGTGAAGCCCAGCACAATCCCTGATTATTCACACTGATAGCAAGATGGTTAACCTATTCACATTGATAGTAACATGATGATTAACCAGGGGCCCTGAGTGGTCTAAAGTGCTTTCTGTTATGGATCACTGCCATCTCACTTCTGTGTGGGTTCGAGTCTCTGATTCAGCCAATGTGGGTATGTGAGAAAGCTTGCCAGTAGCTTCTTGTGGGTCGGTGGTTCTTTCCAGGATTTTCTTGGGTTCTTCCTCCAACATTAATACTGTCTGCCATGTATTATTGTGTGCTGAAAAATGGCGTTAAACCCTAAAACAACAACAACATGATTAACCTGTTCATATTGATAGCAACATGGTTAAACTATTCACATTGATAGCAACATGGTTAGACCATTCACATTGATATCAACAATGTTAAACTGTTCACATTGATAGCAACATGGTTAGACTATTCACATTGATATCAACAATGTTATTCACGTTGATATCAACAATGTTATACCATTCACATTGATAGCAACATGGTTAGACTATTCACATTGATATCAACATGGTTAAACTGTTCACAATGATATCAACATGATTAGACTATTCACATTGATATCAGCAATGTTATACTATTCACATTGATATCAACATGGTTAACTATTCACATTGATATCAACATGGTTAAACTGTTCACATTGATATCAACATGGTTAGACTATTCACATTGATATCAACATGGTTAAACTGTTCACATTGATAGCAACATGGTTAGACTATTCACATTGATATCAACAATGTTAAACTGTTCACATTGATATTAACATGGTTACACTATTCACATTGATATCAACATGGTTAAACTGTTCACGTTGATATCAACATGGTTAACTATTGACATTGATATCAACATGGTTAGACTATTCACATTGATATCAACATGGTTAAACTGTTCACATTGATAGCAACATGGTTAGACTATTCACATTGATATCAACAATGTTATACTATTCACATTGATATTAACATGGTTACACTATTCACATTGATATCAACATGGTTAAACTGTTCACGTTGATATCAGCATGGTTAACTATTGACATTGATATCAACATGGTTACACTATTCACATTGATATCAACATGGTTAAACTGTTCACATTTATTTTGGGGCCCCGAAAGGCCGAGTGGTCTAAAGCGCTCACCATTGTGGACCACTGCCATCTCACCTCTGTCTGCGTGGGTTTGACTCTCAGGCTCATCCAGTGTGGGTACGTCAGAAAACTTGCCAATAGCTTCTCGTGGGTCAGTGGTTCTTTCTGGGGTTTTCCCCGGTTTTTCCTCCACCATTTATAATGGCTGCCATGTAAAGTCTATCTTGTGCTGAAAAATGGCATTGAACCCTACAGCAACAACAACACATTGATATCAACATGGTTAAACTATTCACATTTATATCAAGATGGTTACACTATTAACATTGATAGCAACATCATTACACTATTCACATTGATAGCAATATAATTAACACTATTCACAATGGTAGCAACATGGTTGTACTATTTATTTTACCAGCAGCAAATATAACCCATATGCAGATTTTTTATCAGCTGATCAGTCTTAATGCGTTTCTAAAATTCAAGGGTAATATTGTGATAGCCTCCATCTGTCTGTCTATCCATCCATCAAGGCCCTTTATCCATCTTGTCTTGCATCAGTTACCTCACCTCTTAAACTGTTGGATAGAAGTTCATGAAGCTGTGTAGTTGTGTTGGTCCAAGCATAACTACTTCTGAGAGGGGTATCAAGTTAGCTTCCCCACTCATGGTTTCCAGGGAGAGTGTCAGAGGACATATGTACAGAAATTTCAATTATAATGACATTTTAAAATATTTTATGACCAAATTTCATACATATGCAGTCACTGGAAGAAGCAACACGTTTGTAATGAATATTTTGTTACGATGCCTGGGATTAGTGGTGAGTACCTAGGAGGTATATGTGTTTTGGAAAATGCAGTAACAAGTATAGGGGTTTGCAATGGTGAGATATTACATTTGCTTTTTTTGTGCAAATTTTTATAACCAAGGAAATAACATGTAAATTGTAATTTTTTCCAGTATATAATAGAATTATAGATTGCATTGTATGTGTGATGTACTGTGTCTGTGTTCTCTGCTATGTCTGTATACTGTGCTATGTATACTGCACATGTGCTCTGTGCTCTGTTCTTTGTCTGTACTCTCTGGTGTGTGTATACTGAGTTATGCCTGTATACTGTGCTGTGTACCTTGTGCTATGTATGATGCATATGTGCTCTGTGCTCCATTCTGTGTCTGTACTCAGTGGTGTGTGTATACTGAGCTATGTCTGTATATTGTGTTTTGTCTGTATACCGTTATTTTTTATATTTCTTTTGTGTACAATTCATATTGTAGAAACAGTTGTCACATTTAACATCAACTCATCACGTTAGTCTTTGCAATGCCAAATAGTCATTTGTCAGGAAATTGCAAGTTATTACCAAACAAGGACGTACTTGCTGTTGCATTTGTTAAAAATCTGTAGGGACCTAAATCTTCCTGACTACAAATGTGTGTGTGTGTGTAACATGACATGTTTCCTCCAACACCCGAGACAAGAAAGGACTGTCAGTAGAAGCACTACTACTAAATCTTAAGTCCTTATTTTGGGGTGCTGTTACATCTAGGAGATGAAGGCAATAACAATTGCTTCTGTACTAAGTACTTACCCTCATAATGATATTTAACATAACCTTTATTTCCTGGCTTGAGAGTATGGGCGTTGTTGTTCCTAATATACTAACTCCGTTATTTCATAGAGCACCACTGTCCTAGTACCCACCAACATTGTTAATTGGGCAAACAGTGATTTGTTTCTGTTGAGCAGCTTGTTTAATTTGGGATAATTAATGTGGCAAAGATTAGTTTGATTATAATACCTAATTATTGAGATTTCTGATTTGTATTTTGCATTTACAGAGAAATTGACATTTTGAGTAAACATTTCTGAAGTTTGAGTAAACAGTTGAATACATGTTAGAATATTTATGAATATAAAATTCTGTATCCATAACAAGTAATTGGACCGAACAAGTTCCAATACAGTTGCCTCACCAGATGAACTCTCTGTATGATTGACACTATCATGCATACTTATCACATAGTGAGCTACCACATTCTGCCATCAGCTTTAGTCCCTATTATGATAGACTAATAGCAAGTCTGTTTCAGCATTTGACTGACTGCTATGAATTCACTATGAATCAATGCCTTTTAAGTTGAAAACTAACTGGTTTTAAAAAAGGTTAAATATTGACAATAGATGTACAGAAAAGTATGTAGATGTTATCTTCTGGACAATTCAGGTTGAATAAGAGTAACCTAAAAAAAGGATGTACTGTTTCAGTAGTGATTTACAGCTTGACATGCCATAATATTGGCAATGATTTGAAAAGCAATGGTTCTAAATATATTTGTATGCCTTTCCTTGAATGAGGGCCATATAGCGTTACCCTTGTCCATCCATCCATCTATCAGTCCATCCATCCTTTCCATCATTCAGGTCAGTTTGTTTGGCATTGTTAGCCCCAGAGCTGTGCAACTTTGTATAATTGTTTTGGTGAATGTAAAACCATTCTTTTTAAAATTAGGTCTTTATGACCTATATTAGGCATGCAGGTTTGATTATTGATAAGTCTAAATGAGTTCAGTGTCACCATACTAAAATCATGTCACTGTGACCATTATGACCTATATTAGGCATGCAATTTTGATTATTGATAAGTCTAGATGAGTTCATTGTCACCATACTAAAATCATGTCACTGGGACCTTTATGTCACATATCTGTGTCTGGCTTAATTTCTCCATTTTTAGCAGTTTCTGATGTACATTTGACTGCAGAATCATGCATAAAAGGGGTGGCATGGCAGGACATTTGTGTTATATGAACACACTGGCAAATGGTGATTTTAATTGAATTTTTCTTTGGACCCCAAATGCATTGTAATCTGGGTAATTAATGGGTTAACCTGAAAATGAACTTATCTAGAACACTTATGATATTACTAATATACTAATAAACTAATTTACTGATATGTTAATGATGCTGCAAAGTTAAGAAAGAATCACGGCCTCAGAGGATATCATTCAAGTGGAGTTTATGTCAAGGGATATCATTCCAGGTGGATCTTGTTACAAGGGATATAAATCCAAGCAGATCTTGATTCAAGGGGTTATAATTCCAAGTGGATCTTGTTACAGAGGATATCATTCTGAGTGGGTCTTGTAACAGAATTACATTATCTAAATATTATTTCTATTATTGAAAATAGATATCTTCATTTATCTAACTAATTTGATTCCAACATGAAAATGAAGAAACTACTGATTTCCAGAAAATAACATTGCCCATGGATAACAGAACATACTCTTTTGTTTTGCCCATATAGGTAATTAAAACTTTGACTCCATTCACCATTTAGAGCCAAAATGCTTGGTTATTTCTTATATTTTTGTCAGTATTCATTATCAACATTTCAAAAAAAAGCCTGGGACCAGTCATTGTATGGAAAAAATATTTAATAATTTCAATCAGTCATTTAACTTGCATTACATTTTCTAAATCTGAGTTGCACATAAGCAGTGTAATAATGAAACCAGTCTGACAGGATATTGCTAAGCAGTTTTGTCAAAATCTTTTTATTGGATGGAGTTTTGAGTCAGAGGGCAACTATAATGTATTGTTGGTGCTGTGTGAAGCCCTTTGTGATCCAACCACTGCAAGGTTCATACCCAGAGTCGTACAGTCATAATTAGGTCACAATTCTTGTATGGTTGCTGATGAAAAGATCTGTAATTATAATTACCAGTTCTATCTAAAGGTAAAAGTGTAAATTCAGGTAAATTCAGCCATTTCTTTGTTGGGGGATAGGTGGAGGAGTTGTGTAGGGTTGGTTGGGATGGGAGTTGCAACAAAAGTTAAAAATTTATTGCATAATACTTACTTTGCATTTAAAATTGTATTTTTTTAAGTTTGTAATCTGGTTCACTGATAACTTTTATATCACATCTAGTAAAAATAAGTGTGAAGTGAAAGTAGAATCTAGTACACAAATAAAACATGTGCCTTACTGTTTTATTGTTTTCACTACCCAATGAAATTCATTGATATTGATAGTTACACTCTAAGTTTCTATTTATCATCCTTTTGTAATGCTATTATTATTGCTCATGATTGGCTTATTTTGGTAGAGTATGTATGATAAAAATGCAATTGACTGGATATATCTGGCATGTGGTTAGTTTTTACCTGCTTTGCAACCAGTTATATTTGATGCTCAGTTGCTTCAATTTTTATGCTATCCTAGGGTTCATTACAGTGTTGAAAGATGAAAATAGTAATCAGAAAGGATGAGGAAAGGTCATAGAGTGTTACCATGGTTTTTCTGTCCATTCATTGGACCTTGGTTAAGTTTTGAATTTAGGTCAGTTTCTGTGAGTCCAAGGGTAATGTAGCATTGTGGATTCTTCATGTTGAGTATATTATTATGTCAGTGGTAAGCCCTGTGACCTACTTTTCATCAGTTAAATTTCTTACTTAGGTCAATTTCTCAAAAAATTCAGCCAGTCATAAAACTTTGTAGATGTGTCTTGGTGAATACAGACTAATAGTTTGATCAAAAGGAGGGCACTGTGATGTAAAAATTTCACTCTTCTGTCATTTTGTGAAGTTTTACATTGAGGTTAGTTTCTCAGGTTTTATGTGTTACAGAGGAATAGAACTTTGTGTGTCGAGTCCCTTTGTTGAATTCAATGTCACCCTACCAAAAGTAGTTCAGTGATCAACATTTCATGACCCAGTGATGCTTGATATGTTTTGCACTTAGTTCACTTAATGGATATTCTTAGCAGCAGATCAGTCAGCTTGTGTATGTGAACTGCATCTGGTGAATACTACACATTGCAACTAGAGAAGGTCATGTAGGCCTATATTTCTTGTATAAAGTGGTTTTTTGGTTAAGTTTAATAAGTTTTAATGGATGTTTATGTCATTCAAAATGAGAATCGTGGGGCATTTCTGTTTTAAGAACAAATTTAAAGGATTTTTTGATTTATTTCAATAGTTGCTGGATCAGAGCAGGCTCTGAAGATTATTTTTAAGTGTGGTGTATTGTGTGCATTTAAATTTGTTGCCACATAGAAATTATTCATAGAAATAGTGAGGTTTTTTTTGAATGCATATTAATTACAGCTAACAAATGCTAATACCTAACTTGCTTGCTTGTCTAACTTTTTGTTGCCTTTTTGCTCTTCTTTCTGTGACTAACGTGTACTGCTACCACTACTACTGCTACTACTACTACTACTGCTACTACTTGGTGTGTATGTGTGCATCGTCCTCGTGGTCACAACGCTCACCATACAGAGTTTGATAAAACAGAGCAGCCTGGATGAAAACCCTTTTGAGAATGAGAATGACAGAGATGATGATTTACTGAAGGAAATCGACAGTGCCCAGGCCCGCAGCCATGATGAACCCATGCCCCCACGACCTTCAACTCCATTGGTCAATATGCAGAAGTCATTACCATGGAAACCAAAAGTCAGGTATGCACAGTTAATAGCCATGAATTAAACAGCAATTGAATACTATATACTAAATCTTGTAAAAACAATATTCATGCTTGAAAGTATAGAGCCTGTTGAATATTAGATTTTCTTGAAATCATGAGAGTTTAAAACCTGCTGATACATATAAGTCAATTTTTGCAAAACTATTCTTTTTATGGAACCCCTGACAGATATACAGATAAACTGGTACCACTTTAAATTTTGATCTTTCTGATTAAAATCATACACATGAAAGACCACGTATACATGTTCTCTAGAGACTGTGAAAATATTTCTAATGAGCTTACTTGTAATTTGCTTAGAAATATGTATTAGGTATACATAATGATGTTATTGCACTAATTTTGATAGAATTCATTCACTGAAAGACTTGCACATGACCTGTGTGATTTGGAGAGTGGTAAAAATATCCAAGATAAATTTGTTAACTTTCAGGGTTTTATTCTTTGCATGATGTAAATTTAGTCTGCAAAGCAGTTGTTTTTTCCCATCACTATTCTTCACAAATGTACAATTTTGGAAACAAAAATGTAAACTTTTTTAATTTAGGTCATTAGTACATCAAGTTCTAAAACTTTTGTTTGTAAAACTTGTACATGTTCTTGCACTAGTAAAGCATTTTTGATGGTGTGAGCATTATGTTGAAAAAATCAGAGAAAACAAAATTTGCTTGCATTTGAGGCCACTTATCTGTGTGCATGTGATTCCCAGAAGGAACATTGGATAACAGGAAAAACATGTGTACAGTGATTTATCATGATTTTCACACCAGAAGAATTCATTCTCTGACATTTGTGATGGGGGATATTTTAATTTTTATGGGCAATTGGGGGGGACAGCTTTATATGAGAACCATGTCTATGAATGGTCCAGCTGTCTGTGATGAATATGTTTTATTTAATAAGGATACAACTTAAAGGTCAGTTATAGAGAAAATCTTCAAAATGTTAATTTATTATGCATTTTGTAGAATATGTGCAGATTGAAAATCTATTTCTGTGTTAAAATTCAGCTGAATTCCCTAAATGAAGAGTTAGATTATGTCCAAGTAGTGACAGCCTACCTCTCTTGACTAAGGCTCAGTTTCTTATGTGTGAAGTCATCCTAGAACAAACAAACCCATCACTGCTGTAGAAGTTTATTGATTGCACAGTTTTCTGAAGTAAAAATATCAAATATGATGTAGCATTCTTTCCCAAATTGGGATCAGAAATAGAAAGAGGCCATTGTTTTCCTTTCTATAAAAATTGAAGAAAGACAGAAAATTGGGATCTGCTGATTATATGGTGTAAAATGGGAAGTTGTAGTAAGAGACCTGCTTGCTTTTTCTGAATTATTTCCTGAGCTTATTACATGATATCAGATTATCACAAATCCTCTCAGCAATGAAAAAAAGATTTAGACATATCATTTATATCATTGGGGGCAAAATGAGAGAGACAGAGGAAAGGAAGAAGAAGAATATTTAAGTTTTCCATTACCTATACTTAATATATGTATGATGGATGAATGAGAGCATCAGATATCATGTAGAAGATGACAAGATTGTGTTAGAAGATAAGGGTTTATGTTTCAAAGGTGTATTTCCCCCAGTTACCATTTTGAAGAACTGCAGTTTCTTCATCAAGAATAATTGTCAGTATTTTTGACTAAATAGAGGATCTGATATACTTAATATGAAAGTTGGAAAATATGCATAGGTTGCGCTTTTGCATTTGAATTAACATAATTCTGTAATTCAGTACTTGTCATAATTTTCTTTTCTTTTTGTAATCTCAATCTATTGATGACCATGATTAGAGGTATACAATTTGTTTTTTCAGTTTCTTAGATTTTTGCAGGATCTCATAACCTGTCACAATTTCCCTAGACTGTGATGTTCACCTTAGTGAGCTTTTTTTGGTTCCGGTAATACATACTTAGTACAGTACCTAATTTTTAGAAGCTCTAAGCTGTTTACAGGATGTGATAACACATAGAAACATATACAATGACAAGATTACAAAAACAAACTACATGTACATGTAGTTACGAAACAAAAACATGCTGACAATAATTAAGGAAGTAAACATTATTAAGTCTTTAAGTCTATTCTTGTAGTTGAAATAGGTGAGTTTTAAGAGCACTCTTGAATGAGATCACAGTGTTCTCGTATTTAAGATAAATGGGCAATTTTTTGCACTCTTGAATGAGATCACAGTATCCTTGTGTCTAAGATTTATGGGGAATTCATTCTACATAGCAGAGGCCTGATATGCAAAAGAATGTTGTCTGTATGACTTCATTTTAACAATGGGAACAATGACAATGCGAGTGTTAGAAGAGGGGGTGTAAGTTTCTAGATGGGGTGTACACATGGGTGAGGTCAGATAGGTATATTGGACTGGAGCCTGTAAACAACATTAGCATAGTGAACACATTTTGAGTTTGATTCTGGATCGAACAGGTAGCTAGTGAAGGTTACAAAGCAGGGAAGAGGTGTGCTGATGTCTTCATACTCTAAGGATGATTTAAACAGCTGTGTTTTGAACTTTTTGAAGTTTCTATTGTAGATACTGTAATAGAAGTCACTTATTAAACAAATTTAATTTTGCATGTGATCATGGATATGTGAATAAATATTTTATATTGATGTTGGTAACAGTTTTTGTAAACCCATGGCAGATTGACTGCAGGCAATTTCGCTGTACCTCAAAAGGCTTTAAAAGATCACACTTCACTATCTGGGCCCTTAAATAGGTGAAGTCAGTGTCCAAGTTTAACCAGCACAGATAATTAAAAATCTTTGCTGTACGTTGAAATTCCATATAAGTAATACAGATTGGATGCTATCACATGTGTCTCATATACCAAGTTAGAAAACAAATCATGGGGAAAATTATAAAGTATGGCTATTTTAATTAAAGTATTTTATACTAAGAAAAGAAATCTTTGTTATAAATTTTGCATCATGAAAAAAGAACAATAAAAATGCACAATATTTATTATTTTGCTATTTTTATTCAAATAAGTTGAAAATAACTTTTAACAAATGTACAATATTTTTTTTAATGTTTGATAGTTTTATCATTATTTATATGTGTTGCCATGGTTTTGAAGGTAATAAAATATGTTACAAATGCAAGTAAAAAATAAACACAGAGATTGATTTCTAAACCATGACCTAGTGAACATATTTCTTTCTTATGTCACATGAACAAGTTAATGACACAAACCATGTATAAAATTTTGGATTTAAAAAAATGGTAAACTTAACATGCTAACCTTTCTAATAATTTAGAAAGGATGCTAAACATTTTCCAATGATGAATACTGAAAAAAATATAATGGTGTAACTAATCCACGCTTGGTAGTGACTTTAATAGTTTCTTGCAATAATATAATTGCAAGTGTTACAATTGATGTTAAATCTATGAACCATTGCAGGTTGAGGACACAAATAAAATAATGCTAATTTCAAGACTAGAAAGAAGAAACATTTATTCTACATAACAACATTAGATAGGGATCACAGGCCTGGTCCAAACTTTGTGGATGGTCTGTAGGTAGGGTAAGGAAAAAGCCTACCAATTATGGGATGAAAAGGACAAATGCCAAGGTCACTGTGTGAAAGCAGAAAAATGGTTTCTACCCAAAAATTACAGCAGGTGAATTGAGTTAGATGCATGCAGTAAACAAATAGCTCAAATGGTATGCATCTGCAATGAGTGCATAATTGCAAAGTTACTACTATTTTATCTTTGGCTATATGATGCTGAACAAGAGAAAACAGTAATTTTACATCTAAGTCACTTTTTAAATAATCTTGCCCTGGAAGAAAAATGTTTTAAGTGAATAAACTTAAAAGAACAGGCTGTTATATAATTTACTATACATTTTTACATCTTTCCTGTCATTTATCTCTTAAGGCAAAAAGATCTAGAGTTTTTCCTTGAGCAAACACGTGCCAAGTTTGTTGGATTCCAGGTGAAACAGGACCTTAATTCTTTGGCAGGTCTTCCGCAGCCAATCCATGAGGGGGTTAAAGTTCTCAAACAGGTAAAAGTCATATTCAGCTTAATCACAATCAAACTTTCATTTTTTTTCCTTCCTGGCTGTATGGTAAAGCATTCAGCAGGTGTCATCTGTCATGCATAGTCCATCTCGTTGTAGTTATCAAGGCCAAATTTTTTATCTTATTTCGATCAAACTTGGAATATAGGCTTAAATTTACAAAATCTCTGATTAGTTCACTAATGAGCAAGATCCATACACAGGAATATGCTGATCTAGCACCTGATTGACACAGTTTGTTACCAGCCTGGAGACCATATTTCTAATCCCAATTGATCAGATTTGAAACATGAGCACAGCTGTATCATCAAGATCTTGACTGAGCTTGTTATTGTATGAAATTCATACATTTTAATGAAACAGTCTTGCACCTGATAAGATCTTCACGTAATGAATGTCAGTCCAGCTCTTATTGTTGAGTTCACCTTGTGAAAACTTGACATATTTATCACTTTCACATCTATGTGAAGGTCCATTCATGCCCTGTGGCATCTGTGTGCAGATCATTCATGCCCTATGGAATTTGTGTGCAGGTCCATTCATTCCCTATGACATCTGTGTGCAGGTCCATTCCTGCCCTATGGCATCACATTCATTCCCTATGGAATTTGTGTGCAGGTCCATTCCTGCCCTATGGCATCAGTGTGCAGGTCTATTCATGCCCTATGGAATTTGTGTGCAGGTCCATTCATGCCCATTGGCATCTGTGTGTAGGTCCATTCATGCCCTATGGCATCAGTGTGCAGGTCCATTCATGCCCTATGGCATATGTTTGTAGGTCCATTCATGCCCTGTGACATCTGTGTGCAGGTCATTCATGCCCTATGTCATCTGTGTGCAGGTCCATTCATGCCCTATGTCATCTGTGTGTAGGTCCATTCAAGCCCTTTGGCATCTCTGTACAGGTCCATTCATGCCCTAAATTGACCTCATTATTAAAGTTTTTTTTGCTTTCCTTCTAGCTAACAAAATGGTGGGCTTGGCAAATCACTTCTTTAATTGAGAAATGCTACAATGTATATTCCATAGATTTAAGATGTCAGCTGTGTAGAAAAGCTGTTTGTTATTTTGTTTGGAACAAAGGATAGTTTCTAAGGATACAGTTTAAAGATACGTGGTGGAAGGAAATCATCCATATCAGTAAGCATCCTCTCCCACATATATACACACACTGATATTATTATCTTTAGCTTCATCAGAAGTTTTCATGTAAAATTAAGGAATCAATTTTATGGGCTATGTCTTTTTCCTCAAAGATGCAGCATAGAGTTTGATCCATTTGTTAGTGTCACAATATCAGTTACTGAAATGTTTGATTCTTCTTGAATGTAGTGTGTTAAGCATCTGTGGGATTGTGAATATAGGTTATGACGAGTCAGCTCATTGGTTTAGTAGTTGTGATGAATTGTTAACAAGGAAAAGGTAATTCTAGACAGTACTTGGCAAATTGTCAAAAGTGTAATTATGGACAGGACTTGGCAATAGTCAGAAGGCTAATTCTAGACAAGAATTTTTAAATAGTCAAAATTCTAATTATGGACAGCACTTAGCAAATAGCCAAAAGGATAATTATAGACAGAACGTGGCAAATAGTCAAAAGGATAATTCTAGACAAGACTTGGCAGATAATCAAAAGGCAAATTATTAACAGGACTTTGGCAAACTTTGCATGTAAACAAATAAAGTAATCACAGATATTTTATCTCTTTGCAGCACCTGTATATTGCTCTGTCTGAACTGCAAATCAATGGTGAGGAGGAAATGGCGAAGAATCCACTCTCAAAGGTGAATTTTTGAGATGGGAAAGAATTCACTTTCTAAGGAAATTTTTTGAAATGTGAAAGAATCCAGTTTCTAAGCTAAATTAATGTAAACCATTAAATTTTTTTTTTAAATTCTCGAAAATAAGATATGGTTATTTTACTAATAACTAATGATATCTTTTTTTGTATGTTAACTCACTTTTACTATGAGAGTTTTTTTTACAGCAATTATAAAGAAGGCCTGTGCTCATAGAATTATAGCACTCCCTCATTACAAGGCAGTTCATTATAACACATTTCCTTGTGAGGCAAATCTGTTCGTGGATCCCATTTTACACTGAGTATTAGTAAAATGGTAGTATACAATGTATTTCATTACTCACTTTATGGTAATATACACTATGGCTCCCATGTACAGCGTTATAATGAGGGAGTACCTGTCTTCGTGACATTTTTTTGTGATGTGTGATTTAGATTTTTAATGTAGCATAAACAATTTTTTAGTCATATCGCTACTATCTCTGCAGTGTGGACAGGGTTCAAACCTGCAACCTCCCGCATCCAAGGCAGATACTCTAACCACTAGGCTAAGTGACATTTTAATACAGTGATAATGGGTACAAGTTTAGTTGATTACAGAATAAACAACTAGACTTTTGACCTTATATGTCTTTATATAGCTGTAGAATATTGAAAATAACATTTTAATCTTAGGGCTGTTCCAGTAAAATATACATGGGGCCCAAGGAAGGCCCTTTTTGATGTGGAGTAGTCACCATAGATATAGTTTTATTTTTGCATGTGATCTCTGAATAATTAGAGTATCTTGGCATATAATTTGTAAAAAGTGCCTTCACTGGGTACCATGTTTGTTTAATTTAAAAGCCCTTAACATCATGTGAAAATTTTTAAGTTAAAATAAGGAGATAATTTTAATATTTAACCTACAAATAGAGTTGTCAGACTTATTACATCTTATTCTTTTGTACCCACATTAATGAGATAAACTGGGCATCTTAATTCTGCTGTTGGCTAATTGTCAGGTAAAACATCTTGTTCTGACATGACTTCTCATTTTCCTGTGTTTTGATTGATTAAACTGTCAGAAGCTGTCTTTCCTAAAACAATATATCACCCTCATGCAAGGATTATTAAAAATTCCACAGGCTTACTTGACAACTTTGTTATTGCCTCTGAGATCACTCCCCCTATTATGCCATAGAATGGGTGATGTCAGAGAATCAGACTGGTGATGACCTAATGCAAGGGGGACCCCGAGTAACCGAGTGGTCTAAAGCGCTGTCCGTTACGGATCACTGCCATCTCACCTCTGTCTATGTGGGTTTGAGTCTCGGATTCAGCCAATGTGGGTACATGAGAAAGCTTGCCAGAAGCTTGTGGGTCGGTGGTTCTTTCTGGGGTTTTCCTGGGTTCTTACTCCACCATTAATACTGGCTGCCATGTATAGCTTATTGTGTGCTGAAAAATGGCGTTAAACCCTACAACAACAACAACAACAACCTAATGCAAGTGTTCTGTTAAGATTATGCAGTCCTGTTTAATTATGTATCAGTTGTAAGTGAGATTTGTTTTATCCCAAATTTCCATCGTTCTTGGGGCCCCGAGTGGCCGAGTGTTCTAAAACGCTCTCTGTTATGGATCATTGCCATTTCACCTCTGTCTGCGTGGGTTCGAGTCTCGGATTTGGCCAATGTGGGTATGTGAGAAAGCTTGCCAGTAGCTTCTTGTGGGTTGGTGGATCTTTCCAGGGTTTTCCCTGGTTCTTCCTCCACCATTAATACTGGCCGCCATGTATAGCCTATTGTGTGCTTGAAAATGGCGTTAAACCACACAACACCAACTCCATCATTCTTCTGTAATTGCCTTCCATCTACACCTTCCTTTGTCTCTTCATTATTACTTGGAAGACTGGCACTACAAACTTTGGTGGGAGAATACAAATTTTCAGAAAATGTATTGTTTATTTTTATTTACTTTTGTATTCATTCATATGATTCCATTTGTATGATGACACTCAGTGTCTGTCTTTTGTTGGACTTTTGCTATTTATTTGGTTTTGGTGTACGCTTAAAATTTCATCAATTATATTTTCTATAGCAAATTAAAAGTTATGGAGAAAAAAGTTTACTAATAGTATAATATATGAAGGCTTCACTTCAAGATGGGCATATATTCTTTTCTTCTGATTTAACCAAAACTTTAAATGATACTATTGATAATACAGCCAAAGTTTTCTCCAGCTCATGTTAGTGGAAATGCAAGACAAAGTGGACACTTTTCCAGTGACATTGGCAGCTCACTTGACCATAAGGGCATGTGAATTATTGTAATGTCCTCCATCCAGTGATTGTCATTCATTGTCCAACAATAATTGCTATTTTCAGCTTCTTGGAAACCCTTGGACCAATTTCTACCAAATTTGGTGACACATTCTGGCATGAAGACTTTTCAAGTTTATACAGACGATAAAAATCTGTCATCCTATACCAAAATAGAAAATCTTTTAATTTTCTTTTTTACAAAAGCTACTGATCAGAATTAAACTGTATTTTACAGAAAGCATTATTACATAAAACCTTTCAAGATTGTAGACACTGATCCTACAATCAAATAAAGTTCCCCTTACTATAAATAGAAAAATCTTGAGTTCTTAAAAAATAAAATCCTGGATAGAATTTGCAAACATTTGACGGAAAACATCTTGACAAGATGACCTTTCAGTTGTTTTCGCAAATGATGCTTATTTGCCATTAAATATGACTAACATTACAAAAGTGGGCCCAGAATGGCTGAGTGGTCCAAAGCACTCACAGTTACCGATTACAGCCATCTCACCTCTGTGTGGGTTTCGAGTCTCGGGCTTAGCCAATGTGGATATGTGAGAATGCTTGCCAGTAGCTTCTCGTGGGTCGGTGGTTCTTTCTGGGGTTTTCCCAGGTTCTTCCTCCACCATTTTATGCTGGCTGCCATGTATAACCTATCTTGGCTGAAAAATGGCATTAAACCTTACAACAACAACAGCAACAACAACCATTACTAAAATATGTGAAAACTTTTGTTTTAACAGTATTTCACTAAATTGACAGAAAGCATTCTGGCAAAAAGCCTTTCAGTTCTGTACAAATGAAGTTGATCCACTATCAAGTATTGATGCCATTATGAAAGAGGAAAACTTTCAAGTTACTTCTCAAATAAAGTGCTCAAAAGAAAAACCAAATTAAGAGAAAGCATCCTAACATCCTTTAAAATTTGTACAAACTGCAGACATCATATGACTATGACTATAATTGTTAAAGTTTTATCAAAAATCTAAATCACACACACACACAGGCCATGGGCTTCAGATTATGGTGTCTCTTTTGCTTTTAAAATTTTATATTCCTGTATCGTCCTGTAAGTTCACACTGGATGTCACAAGTATTTTGATCCAAATTTGTATTCAAAACTTTTTTCAGCAGATCCTGGTGTTAAAAGTATATATTTAATATAATAATGAAATAACTTCGGATAAAATAATTTTATATGATTACCTCACCTGCCCATGCTCCATAACTAAAGATAAGTGCCATTTTTCTTGAACAGTTCAGATTTTCTTTTCAAGATCTTGATTTCAGTTTTTTGAGTCACGAGACTTTGTTGAAGTAGAGGAGATAACCTTTGAACATTACACACTACAGTAGGTGCTCTCAGCTTTCACCCCATTTCTTAATTATTTATATAGAAGAAGAGTTTCTGACAAAAATACAAGCCCTGCTAAATTTAGAGGAAAACCAAAGCAAGGCCAGTTATTGTTTAAAACAGTTGCCCCACACTTTAAAGCACCTCTGTATGGCACAGTCCTATCTATAAGGCATGCATGGACATCACATTACATTTAGTCAGTTTTATTTATGAAAGGAATACTTGAAATTGTACTTACTCACTAATTATAATCTATTGTCATCTGATTTAAAATGAAAATAAGATATCATAATGCTGTTGTGAATGCAACATATCCTAAATGCATAATCATGCTTATAAATTACCTAGTGTAAAATAGCCCAAGCTATAGGAAGGTAAGCTTTTATGGCACCCATTAGAAGTGTTTTTTGGAGTAATTACTGTACAAATAACATTTTAAACAAAATAATATATTGCATTATTTAGGCCATTATTTGTTCAGACCAGAAATTCTGAGAAGAAAGTAAGCATACTTATGAGCCTGGTATTCTAATTTTCAGCCAGAAACAGATGTACCCAGCACACCAGAAGAAATCTTGTATCAAGCTATATTGCCTAATCTACCACAGTACATGGTAAGTTTTGACATTTAGATCATGTTCTATTGTAATGGAATTTGGCAACACTTAGCATATTGAAATATATGCAGGACATATAAGTTATTGGACACGATGGAACAATTTACACCAATAAGAGCAGGTATTAATCTTGTGAAATAGATATGTCTTTTATCTCTTTAAGGACTTAAGTCATTCACCCAAATAACATTGTAGATGATATAGATAAAGGGGTGATATGTTGCCCTTAATAGCCCATACTATTCAGAATTTACTGATGAATCTGCCTTCAATTGTTTATATATATATATATATATATATATATATATATATATATATATATATATATATATATATTGTATCTCATATTTCAATTTTGATGAGGCCATGACATTGACTATATACAAAATTGAGAACCACCAGCATGTTCGGGCATGTAGAATAGGCCCCTTTTGCCCCTCCCTATGTTTTAAGATGTGAGTCATCAAGGCAAGAAGTGTTTATAAGATGTGACTAATCAAGATGAGCAGTTTGTAAGATATGACTAATTAAGGCAAGAGCTGTGTTGGCTCAATGGTTATCTTGATGGACTCCTGACCATAAAACAACAAAACAAAACAAAATGAACGATAACATTGTCTTTGATGTGAATTCAGATTGCCTTGCTGAAGATACTCTTGGCTGCAGCTCCTACCTCTAAAACAAAGACAGACTCCATCAACATCTTATCAGACCTTCTACCAGAGGATATGCCGTAAGTTTTCCATATTTAGCCATGGGGAGATAATGCAGGCATAAACACTGTCTCTACATCTCAACCATAGCTGTTGACTGTTTTATAACTCATTGTAGTATTACTGTAGTTTCCATACACTTTTTGTTAAATTTCTGTGTAAAAAATTACTTTAGATACAAATACTGCTTTAATTTTGCAGCTCATTCTTAAGCAATGATGATTTATACAAAATCACCCAAAAATGAAGTTAATATACCAAGGTACTGAACAATTATTATTGGTGGATGAGAAATTAAAAGTATGAAAAATTTCAGAGATAATAGGGTACTTTTTTCCGTAAATTATCCACCCTTCCGAATTACTTGCACTTTAGAATTTGTTTTTAACTTTACTCAGTGCATACAGGAGAAGACACATTTCAGGGGCAGATTGTACAGAAATATACTGTTATTGCTTATCTTAAGAAGAGTGACATGAAGGGTCTTTGTTAAAGGAATGAGGTCCTCTTTTGCCATAGCTGGCAGGTTTTCACCCCTTCTAAATTTGTATCCATATTTCAGCTAGTAAATGTAACCCCCATCCCTACCCCAGCATCCCATATCAGAAGCATACAACAGTGATTTTATTGTATGATCTAAGATAAGAATAAAAGGTTGTAATTTCAGTTTTGAACACACTTTGATTTAAAGCTACATTCATTCTCAAAATGAATTTTTAAATAACATTATAAGCATGTTCTTTACAGTGCAGAACAATAAAAAAAAATATGGTATTTCAATCAAAATCCACATAAACTGTTAATTTTGGTTTGGAAATCTTATTGTTGTGGTCTTGAAATAGTAAAATTGGGTAATAAATTTTAAAAAATCCCAAAGGTCTTGTCTACTTTGTACTGTACAAGTTGCAGTATTGTCTCATTATTTCTGTCCTCTAACTTTTCTCACATCACCAATTTGTTTTCTGCTTTTTTGTACACAGATAACTTTTTATTATTAATAATTTGCCAATTTTAGGTACCTAATAAAATAATAATTAATCTTTTTTCTTTTATTCTGTGTACATATGATAAAATAATTTGCAGAAATTATACAAAACTGCAGTTCAAGGAAATGCTAAATTCTGGTTAATATTTTGGGGAGGAAGGAATGGGTATGCAACAAGATATTTAACTGAATATATCATTGTCATACAGGGAAAAAAGAAACGGATTGTAAAATTAAAGTTGCTCTAATTTATGTTCTTAATTGAAAATACAATGGAAAAGAATCAAAATTATACTTTTATTCCTACAGTTTTATCAAAGATATGTATGATTTACTTCCACAGAACAACAGTGACAAAGTCGATGAAGCTTGGTATTGATGTGAATCGCCACAAAGAAGTCATCGTGAAGGCGATATCGGGTCTTATTCTGCTTCTGCTTAAGCACTTCAAACTGAACCACATCTACCAGGTAATTCTATTTTCAGTTAGTTTATTTCAAGCTTTAGTATTACAATTTTTAACAAATGAATGACTTGCAATTTAGTTAACAGAAATGTGATAGATTCTAAGTTCTTTTTATCAGACTGTGTTGATGCTAAGCATTTGCAAAAATTGTCAGTGGTGATCAGCATTGTAAATGACAGTTTATTTAAATGAAAAAGTGTTTGAAAGTTTTTGAGGTTTGCCCTGCTTCATGCTAATTTTCACTTTATCTTAGGTTACAACTGGAAGTTTAACCTTTTTTTAAGGATGTATAATGATATCAGGGCAATGGTTTGCTTTGATGTTGTTTGCACTGAATCAGATGTTAACACTTTTAACATAAATTGCTGTGAAAGAGTAAATATATAAAGCAAACACTATTAATGGGTGAAGTTTCGTGGGAGCAAGATCACGAATGTAAAAATCGATAGTGCAGTCTTTGTCCAGAACACCCATTAATTAAATGTCTGTTATTCTAATGTAAAATTGATGACTTAAAAATTATAGTGCCTCTCTCGTCACATATATGTAATATATACTCGTGATCTGTTCTGAATCTGTAGCAAAGGAAAAGTGACCTCTGCAAAATATTTAGGGCAAGGGTGAATGCTGGTCCAATGAGCAAGATGTATCCTGCATTGGTCTCTTGTTTGCCATTTGTTACCTTCTGTTGGAAGTATTGCCTTGTGCTACTTCCCACATAAAGTAAACCCACACTAGGGTAATCAAGTATCAATGGATAACATATTTCTGTTTAAAGATAAGAGGACTTTACAGGCAATGTTACTGTGCACATTCAGTTCACCTAGCAACGCCAATCAATAATACAGTTATGCCAAGTTTGCAGGGCTGCACTCAAGATAACCAATGATGAGAACATAAATGACACAAGTGCCGCACTTGCTAAGAAAAACGCAGATGCAACTTTTGAAGAGCTAAATAAATTGATGGAGGTTAAAATATTACAATTTTCCAGTTTGAAAAAAAAAGGCCCTCGATGTTGAGGTTTTAAAAAAAAAATATGTTATTAAGATTATTTAGAAAAGTATTGTTAGAAGGACCATAAATAGTAGAGCGGGATACCACAAAACATATTGTACCTTGGTATACCCCAGTATTTCTGTACATACTGCAATACATACCATGGTACATCACAATCATATCAGGGTCCAACTATTCAGGGGCATGGACCTGGCAGCTTTATCATAAAAATATTCCATCTTCAATAGTAAAATATCTTGCTCTGATTTATAGCAAACTACCATTATGTTATACCCATTACATTATTTGAAAAGAAGTAATTATCTTCTGAGATAAAATAAAATATCACAGCCCCCCAGCCCCAAAATATTACTTATTAGTAGATGAATTTGAACTGTGTATGTTAATAGTTGTATAAGTTGTAATAAAAAAACTAACTTAAGTGGGTTGATTAAGCTTATGGAATGGCTGAAAGGCATTGTGTTGACATTAGAGAGAATGTTGATAAAAATAGGAAGTGTTGACACTAAAGCCTACAATTTACTAGTTGCACTATTGATATAATAGATGGAAACATTGAGTTGGATGCCAACAACCAAGCAAGATATTTATCAGAGAGAGCACACAAAAATACTCCAGTAAACATACAACAAACTTACTCCACAAACATGAAAATATTTTGTGGACTTAACAAATTGTGTAATATTCAGAAATAAATCAAGATCTCTTTTGAAAATTCTGCAATGATTTGCAGTCTTATAAAGGAATGCATGTACTTCACACATTAACCTATGCTGGTAAATGACTAAAAATGACCTAGTTTTTCTTAAATCTGAAATTTTTTCTGAAAGTTTCACTTGCCCCGAATATCTTTCACATCCCATTTGGACACCATGTTTTCATACCTGACGTGTATCAAACATGTGAATAAAGATCATAAATATAATTATATTTGTAATATTTAAAATTAATTTGTGACAGATACAACTTGAAGAAAAAATAATAGTTTTTGTTTTGCCATTAAAAATGAAAACAGGCTGTTAGTATAATTAAATTCATAACATGATTGATCAGGAATTTATGTACATTCCTTATTGATAGAAACTACCAACATACTTGTACAGTGAAAAAGTACAGTGGTACATACCACATAAAAAAAATTATTTTGATAAACTGGTATGCTGGTAAAATGAATAGTCTCTTGTGTTATGTTCTTTGATCTTGTATAATTAGTATCATTCTAACCCATCATTTCATCAGTACTGTGAATACTTTGATTTCCCTTTCAGTTTGAGTTTATGAGTCAGCATCTTGTATTTGCAAACTGCATACCTCTAGTGCTCAAGTTCTTCAATCAGAATATTGTGTCTTATGTAACAGCCAAAAATGGGTGAGTTATGTGTTGATAACAAAAGAGATAATTCACAATAGCTGTAATACATTTTCACAATCACCTCCATTTCTTCCTGAAGTGTGTGTGTGTACAATTCTTCATTTATACATATTTCAAACTTTACCTTTTATTCCCACCATATACTCACTATTGTGCTGAGTTAACATAAATGTTCCTATGCACATAAATACCCTTGAAACCAAAATATGTGTCATGTATTGCTATTACAAGAGATTTCATTACACTGCAGCATTTCTTTTTTACACCGCAAGAATGTTGCTTTAAATTGGCACTATAGAGTCTATTTTATGCTGAGATACTCTTAAACACTAATACATCCATACCTATAATAACTGTTTTCTTAAACATTGTATTGTTAGTTTGTATTAACAATATTGTGCACTTTCAGTCTGATAGTGTTTTCTAAGTACTTCATTTAGTACTCCACTTCTTGAGATTTTATTGAACGTTTTATTTTTCTGGAATATATATATATATATATATATATATATATATATATATATATATATATATATATATATTGATTACAGATATGTCTTACTTGAAATTTGGCCATTGATGAAAGTGGACTTTTGGCTTTGTGACAGTGGGAATTGAGTGATTGATCCATGGACCACTTGTTTTGAAATTAATATGATGAATACATTTATGAAAATGTTGAAAAATTAACACCATTTCTGCCCAAGGCTTAATTGGAAAAGTTTTAAAATTGAAATGTGACATTGTTCCATGAAACAAGCATCAACAGAACTTTCATGTTTATAATTATACAAATAGTTATTTATTCATTTATAGGATTGATTGATTGATTCCTTAGGTCTCTGCATTACAAAGTCAGCAGAGTCCAGTAGTTATTGTGTTTTCTGTCTGTCCGTCATCATTTTGGTTTCTGTACGCTAACCATACTAGGAATTATTGGTGTGTGACTTTATATTGACGAGTCCTCAGAAATGTTCTGTTTTCAGCCTTCCATATCATGATTTGCAGGAGTTATGCCCTTTGATTGTCCATCATCCTTACATTGGTTTCTGCCATATAAATTTACATAGGTTGGTTGTATTTCAACTTATATTGGCATGCAGCTTTGTCTTGATGAGACCTTGAAAGAGTTAAGTATTCACTGCTCAACAACATTTACAGAAGTTATGCCCCTTGGTCATCCTTCCTCTTGACTTAGATTTTCTGCATTTATCTTTACCAAGTATTGTTGGATTTCAGATCAGATTTGGCATACAGAGTTGTAATGATTAGACCTTGAATCGATTTGATTTCCATTGCATCTTTAATAGAGTTATGCCCCCTTATTGACTGCCCTCCTCATTTTAGTTATGCTTTGTTTATAGGAGTTATGCTCCTTGATTGCCATTTCCCCTTACTTTGATTTCTACACTTCTACACTTTTATTTTCACAAAGCTTGCTGAATTTTAACCAGATTAAACTGGCATGTGTGTATCGATGAAATCTAGAATGGTTTGGATTTTCATCCTTTGATGTCATTCTGAATGCTATCATTTTTTGTAATAATTGATTTCTAAACACTTATTTTTCTGTTGAACATATATCCTGTGAAACAAATCATATTAAGTGGTGGGGCCTTTTGTGATACACCCACATCTGATAGCTCAAGTTCATTCTGTCATTTATTTATTGTACTTGTCTCTTCCTTATTATTTCAGAATTCCTATACTGGATTTTCCACAGTGTGTTTTGGGTGAACCACCAGAATTAACAGCTGATTCTTTAGTAAGAAAATAATCATTTTATATCCTATTTGGACTTACATTTAGATTTCTCACTGTGAACATTTTTAATTGACTCATTTTAATTTATAAAGAAAATGTTCATTGTAAAAAATAATTGCTACTCACAAGACCTTGGTACATTTTTGTCCAGCTTAGGTTTTATCACATAATCAAAATTAATGTTTGTTACTTGTTTTATACTGACTACACAGAAATAGTTAGTGACATTAATTTGATAAAGAGATAATTTGGATTTGTTATTCCAGTGTTCACAATTTTAGATTACGTCATGGTCATTATTTATCGAAAGCACATATTGTTCTTTTTCTGTATATTATATATAACCAGGTTATAAATCTTTGCCTAGACTGTGCAAAAGCATCTAACTCTTTTTCCACAAAATTCATTTGACATAGGAAGATTTTGTATTTAATTATAATAAGTCATATTCTCCCATAAATGTCAAAAGGTCCAAAATTAGAAGCCAGTTCCACAGTCAATAAATCTTTAATGCAGCAGTTGTCTAGGTAAGTTATTATGCAAGTTTTTCTCTGAGCATTATTTGATAAATGTTGGCATCAACTTAGAATTAAAAAGTTTGATGGTCAGTCTTTGTATAGTGAAGTTTCTTTAATAATCACAAGGTTAATATAAATGAGGGGTTGATTTAGTATTGTCATTTCTTTTATGTTGATTATAACTATGGTTTTTCTTCTCACTTTTGTAGGAAAAGGGAGACAACCTGCCATATTGCTGGAGGAATCTGTTCTCATGTATCAACCTGTTACGTATTTTAAATAAATTGACCAAGTGGAAACACTCAAGGACCATGGTAGGTAGAATGTGTATTTTCAGTCATGTGGTACATGAGCAATGAATAAAGCTGCTTCATTATGTTGTTGAAAAGTTGCAATTCATCTGAGAGGATGAAAGTTTAAGTATAAATGTACACTTGATCTTTCTGTTAATTAGTTTCTGATAAAAAAAATTATAATCTTTTATATGTTTTTACGTAACCTGTGTCTGGTGTGATGTCCACATGTCAACAATAGCTTGTTACTATTATGTTGCCCATATTTGTGATCTGAGTTTCATCAAACTTAAAATATGGGCTTATATCATCAAAATCATGGACAAGTTTGATAATGACATGTTCTTGCATCTGATTAGTTGAGCTTGTTGCTACTCTGGAGTCCATATTTATGATCCAGACATTGAATACATTGCTTTTATTATCAAAAGTTTAAATGATATCCATAAATAAGAACTAGATGATCTTGCATTTGATTGACTCAGTAAGTTAGCACTCAGAAGGCCATATTTCTGATGTAGCTTTGATCAAACTAGAAATATTTGGTTATATCATTAGATTAGATTATGAATGATATCCATGTGTATCTTTTATAAATTATTACTCAGGAGACCATATTTCTGATTCATCTTTGATCAGACTTGGAATATATGGTTATATCATCAAGGTCTTAGACAAGTTTGATCATGGTCATACAAAGTCTGATTAAAACTGAATAAAAAATTATTGCCTTAATAGTATTAACAAGGTCAGCCAATCAAATCCAAGATCACCTCATTAGGTGATCTTGGATCTGATTGGCTGACCTTGTTAATACTATTAAGGCAATATTTTTTATTCAGTTTTAATCAGACTTTGCATGACCATGATCTCATATCAGTTTGATAATAAAGATATTTGTTTAAAAAATATCTTTTAAATGCCTTTCTTCTCTCTCAGATGGAAAGCAAGGGAAATAACCTATGACACTGACTATTAAGAATGTCAGGTTTGGATTTTCCCCTTGCAAAAAACTGCAAACCAGATAAAAAGACTAAAAATGAATACAGTACGACCCATTTAACTTCACATTCTCCAGATGAAGATAATGTTGTTGGTATACGCGGAAATTGAGATAAGTGTTGGGGGAAGGCTGAAAAAAAATCTAATTTCACATACAGTTGAAATTTGTAAGAGGTGACCAGTCATCAGTAAGTACAATTGACACTGAGAGAACATAAACAAATGGAAATTTTGGTTTAACAAGAGAAAACTAGTATGAAATAAACTTGTATATTGACAACTTGCATTCATGTTGTAGAATGTATAATGCCTTAAGGTCTGTACATCTATATGAAAAATCCATTAATTTGAGCTCTCCATAACGGATCACTGCCATCTCACCTCTGCGTGGGTTCAAGTCAGGATTCGGCCAATTAGGGTATGTGAGAAAGCTTATCAGTAGCTTCTCGTGAGTCGGTGGTTCTTCCCAGAGTTTTCCCAGGTTCTTCCTCCACCATTAATACTGGCCACCATGCATAGCCTATCGTGTGCTGAAAAATGGTGTTAAACCCCACAACAACAACAACAACATTAATCTGAATATATATCACATTATTAAAAAATTCATGTATCAGTCACATCCCATTACAAAACACAAATAACACATATAAAAATGGTAGTCCTCATTTGATCTACATTCCATTGTCAACAAACATGAGTCACCAGACAATTCACTATGATATTCATTGTCGCCACTAGCATATAGCTGTACATTTGTTATTAATGTGCTACATGTACATGTACTTAAATTTGCCTAGATTTTGGTCTACTTGAGACAACCAGCTTAGTGAATATACCAGGTGGTTGAGACTAGTAATATGGAAATAAAAACATGTGAACAAAATAAAAATTTCACAAACAACTTTGCGAAATGTCCCACCTTTAATTAATATTTGGTTTCAGAAGGTTGGAATTTAATTTGTTTTATGCTGCTGTTGGTAGTCATTGTAAGCAAAAGTAACATTTTTCATGGAAAAGTAAACTTTCTTGACAAAATAAATGTGTTCACTTTGGAAAATGCAACAATCGATCAGATTCCATTACTTTTATTCAAGTTTGGCACTGACTTCCTTTGATAACAGGTGCATTGCTTGTATTGAAGATTGTAGCCGGTTTGCTTTGTTGATGGGTGCATGTGTTATTGAAGTTGCTACAAAAGGCCAACTATGACAGACCAAACAAATGCCTGTTTGTTATTGCGGTGGCAACATCAAGTAATTGTAGAACAAACAATGGGTCAGAACTGGCAGGATTTTGACGTAAACAATTAGAAAACAAAAGATTTGTTCAGTTTAGGACCTAGAGCTTCTGTCAACATATATGTTCATTTTTTTATCTTGATGTTGGCATAAGCAGGACAAATTTTATAGTATTAATAGACCACGGGAATTGGACCTTGAATTTTCGTTGACATAAGAAGCTTGTTGACATAAGTGATGTCGATGGGACTATACAGGAAGCCTACATTTCAAAAAAGCAACTTAAAAATTATCAAAATAATACACTTTAGTGATTAAAATGAATAATTTTTAATTTATAATGGAAAAAAAAGGACAAAATAAGCATGTTCAGTACTTGTTCCTCTTGTGCTTGCAGATGCTGGTTGTATTTAAATCGGCCCCAATCCTGAAGCGGGCGCTGAAAGTGAAGCATGCTATGATGCAACTGTACATCTTAAAGCTACTGAAAATGCAAACCAAATATCTGGGTCGTCAGTGGCGGAAATCCAACATGAAAACCATGTCTGCTATTTACCAGAAAGTTCGCCATCGGCTCAATGATGACTGGGCATATGGAAATGGTAAGATTATTCCATATATAACTTACAAATTGCCATTCTTGCTGTTGAATTAAAAATATGGTGAAAGTAACAGTTACAGAATCACATTCACTAGTAAGGAAATCCCACCCTAGGTATCATAATCTAAGGGCTGAAAGAATATATTTTCATTTTACTGAGTTATTCTTTAGAAATATATTGAGTTTTAACATATGTCATAGATGCCTATCAGTTTGTTTTACACCCATGTAAACTGTATTGTAGGAGGGCAGTATAATGTGGCAGCCATTTTGGATGTAAGTTTAGTACCATTTTGATTTACAGCAAACTAGGCACCATTTGAAGACTTTTCCTGAAAACTTCATAATGATATGACCATCCTCTCAGGAGATTGAGGGACAATTTTTTCTCTCAATATGTTCATTGTGGCAGCCATACTTGAGGTCATATCTGCACCATTTTGATTCAAGACCAAGTAGATTTCATAAGTAGTCTTCTGGTAACACCCTATGTTGATATGATTTTTCATTTAGGAGGAGTAGCAAAAACAAGACATTCAAAATGGCTGCCATGGGGGCCATCCTGGCTGTCAGATCAACACTTTTTTTTATTTAATACCAACTGGATCTCATAAGAAGTCTTTTGGTGAAAACCCAGTGTTAATGACTTTCCATTTACATGGAGTACCAATATGATTTTTGTTTAAGACAACTATACACCAACTAGTACCAACTAGATGTCATAAGAAGTCTTTTGGTGAAACCCCAGTGTTGATATGACTTTCCATTTACATGGAGTACCAATAAGATTTTCAAGATGGCCACTGATTGGCACAATTTTTGTTTATGACCAGCTATACACCAGTACCAACTAAATGTCATAAAAAGTCTTATGGTGAAAACCTCATGCCCCATTGAGGAGGAATAGCTTCAAGAAGATAGTCAAGATGGCTACTGTGGTGGACATATTTGATGTCAAATCGGCATAATTTTCATTTAGTTCATATAATTCAACAGGAAATCAGTAATGTATTCATATATTGATACTTTAATTTTGTCAAGAAAGTATTCTTGTGAATAAAGAATCTGACAGTTGTTATGTCAATAGCATCATTGTTGATACTATTTTTTCAGATCTATGTACATATACACATGTGAAAGACTGACAAAGCTATTAAACACCCTAGTCTGCAGCTAAACAAAAGAACTGGAGAGAAGTGCATTCAACATAGGCTCAGTGTAGTATGTTTTGCAAGCATAGCATTGTATTGATGCAATATGTCAAGTGGTCCATACAATTTAAAGCAAAGTATATTTTTTTAAAAATCCACCCAATATAGTTTTTTATGTGCTTTTGTTGTGGGAGGGGGAAGCATATACAAATAAGTGAGGGGCATGTGGACCCTGGAGGCAAATCTTCTGGAAGATCCTGCATTGTAAACATTTCCAGGGCATAATTTTAGTGATCTAACTGTAAAAAAAAATTGCTCTCAGAAACATTCCTGTGGGCACTGCACTGGCTCCACACACACCCACCCACTCTTGGATCAGCCCTGGACATCAGATTCTTTATTTTCAAAAATACTTTGCAAAATTAATGAACCTGCCTGAATAGCTTCTATGATGATGGTGTGAAAGTTCTTGAAGGAACACAGTTTGATTATATTACTGATTATCCTGATGAATAATCAAACACACACACATTTAGCAATGGAAGTTTAGAGAAATTTTGAAGGGTACCCAACATATGACCGGAGCCGCTGGTTCTTAAGCTTGTAGGATATGTATGCATTTTAGCTTTTTTGTTTATTCCATCTCCATCTAATTAACATGATACTAGAAAAGGAGGCCCGCCTTTTATTTAGTGCAACAATACAACAACTGTTTCCACTAGTCCGATATTAAAACACAGTCGGCACTTAATTAGGTTCTCAGAGAAATGCTCGCAGACACAGCTGTTACAGTAGATTGACATATTTTAGGTTTAATTACAAGGATACATTACATTTATGATGATTACACTTAAAAGGAACTAAAAGGTAGAAATAGAACACAAATTTCAATTGATGCGTAAAATTATTTAATTTGTATTTATTTATCAAAGTATTGCCTCCACTAGGCGTAAATGAAATTTTCGTTGGTCAAAATTTCCTTGGGTATCATTAATTGCGGTGTACTGAGAACATTGTTTGGAAAGAAAATGTAACAAATTTTATGACTTCTTTTTAAAGTTGATATTTCACAGTGTTGATTAAAACTTTCAGGTCCTATCTAGCGTTTTTGATGCTAAATAGAGCGATCTATCAGTTTCTGTTACTAATTTTGATTGGAACCATTTTTATGTGAAAACCTTATTAACAGGTTTGTTCAAAAACTACTTGACATAGAAGAATGTAATTTGGTAGGCATGTTTGCCTGTATATGTAGATAACCAAATCAGATTTTCATGACAATATAGCAATATTTTCATTTTGAAATTAAATTCCTGATCTTGTTAAACTACGTAATCATGACTGTGCAAAAACAACTTGACTTAGAGAAATAAAATTTATTGGGCATGTTTGTGTCTATATGTGGAGGGCTTGATTAGATTTTCATATCATGAAGCAATTTAAAACCTTTCAACTTTTTGGAGGGGCCCCAAGTGGCCGTGTGGTCTAAAGTGCTCACCATTCTGGATCACTGCCATCTCACCTCTGTTAGTGTGGGTTTAAGTCTTGGGCTTGGCTAACATGGGTACATGAGAAAGCTTGCCAGTAGCTTCTCGTGGGTCAGTGGTTCTTCCTGGGGTTTCCCAGAGTTCTTCCTCCACCAGTTATACTGGCCACCATTTATAGCCCATCTTGTGCTGAATAAATGGCATTAAACCCTACACCAACAATTACTTTTTGGACCCAGACTATTTTTTGATGAAAACCTAGTTAACACAGCTGTGCACACACTACTTGACATAGAGAAATATAATTTGGTTACCACGAGTGTTTGCATATGTAGATGAAGTGATTAGAATTTTCTGGCACTTGATGTGTTTTTTCATTGTTTTAAAGTTTAGAACTTTTCACTCTTTACACACAAATCACAACATAGTGAATTGAAATTTAGTAGGCTTATTTGTATCCATATGTAGCTGACCTGGCATTCACATTTTACAAAGATAAAAACTTTCACATTTTGGAAAAGTGGGCACACTTTAAAGCAGATTTCTCTTGCAGAGGGTCAGTCATCATATATACTTACACATTAATTGCATACACATTTCCTTATATTTTTAATTTGTAGACAATTTAACACAAAAGGTTTCTGATCTTAGCTTCTATAAAAGATCTTTCAATGTGAGAAATTATGACATTTCATGTTCTGTGAACATAAGTTCCTCTTTTTAATCATTGTCAACTCTCTAACAGATATATATGTTCATAAGTATATAATCATTATTGGTTTTCATTTTACACATAGATATGGATGCCAGACCTTGGGATTTCCAAGCTGAGGAATGTTCTCTCCGTGCATGTGTTGACAGATTTAACAACCGACGCTATGGCTCCAATGGTTCAGACCCAGACTTTAAACCAGTGGATAACTGTATATTGAGTGTTCTAGGACAAAAGGTTGAATTGACTGAAGAATTTAAGGAAAACTATGAACTGTGGCTGAATATGGAGGTATATTCCAACCAGGTAGACTGGGACCAGCTTCTTCAGCACTGAGACAATCTTGTGTTTCAGAGGTGTGTCACAGTGTACTCAGTCTGATAGACTGTATCATCATATCAGGATCCAGATAAGCTTGTGTTTCAGAGAGTATATGTCACAGTCTATTCCATTCATGTAGACTGACCAACTTTTTCAGCAAGATTGTTTTGTCGTCTTTCAGAGACTATTTGTCCTAGTCTGCATAATGCAGTGAATGCTGTGATTCAAAGAAATACTGCCAGTTCTTTGCTTCTTTTGTTGATGATATCTTAACTTTGGGCTTGCTATAGTCTTGAAAAAAGCATTTTTCTTTTCTTTTAAGCACAGGCTTTAACCATCCATGTAATTTTTACTAGAGACAGACTTTAGCTTCATTTATGTACTAACATACATAATAATGGGAACAACATAAAAGTCTAAACTCTTACTTGCCACGTCTTTGTCATATTTGATTAGAATTACAGTGAATGTTTTCAGAGAATGGTGCACAAAACTGTTTGCAGACGTGCATTATATTTCTGTCAAAACAGTGTCAAGCAGGCAGAGTTGATGTGGCAAAGAGCTGTTGGGAGTCAATTATCTGGCGCTGAAGTTAAAGTTGAAACGGTCATCTTAAGCAAATGTTGAAAGATTCAAGTATAGACAGCTTCACAAGTTGACTGTCATCCACAAAATATGGAAAAGCAAAAACCATTTTTGTACAGGTTTTCAACCAAGGAAGAAATTGTTGGTTAATTCTGACAAACATGCAAAATATATTTGGACAGTGGTGCTCAACCAAGTTATGTGGTTTCCTTGAACTATGCGCCCCCCTTCATCCCAAGGCAAAACTAATACATGGGATGTCATGAATACTTAATACCATATATAGGAAAAAAATATTTGTTTTATGTTATGATGTTGTCCATCCATTTGTTGCCAGATTCATTTCATAGTGACTTGAGTTGTCAGACTTTGTAGATATAGCTTGTAGTTGGAGTATGGAAGAAATCCTCTCGATTTTGGGGTCATAGCTCAAGGTTCAATTGTCACTGAAACAATAAAAATGGTCAGCACTTAACATTAATTCCACATCATATACTTGGCACCAAACTTTGCTGATGGCTTGCATTTTGAGATAAGAAAGAAGCGTCTGGGTTTTGAGGTCAAAAGTTCACTGTAACTGATAGAATCAAGATGGTTTCTGCAGAATAAATTAAGTTTTCCACTTTCTACAGTTAGCAGACTTTGTGAATGTTGGAAGAAGAATAGTTTCTGCACAGTAACACTCATTCTAGATCATGTACCTTCACAAAATTTTTTAAAGGACTTGCACTAAGGGTATGGAAGAGGCCTGTTGATTTTGGGGTCAAAGGATGACAATTACTGTGTCTCAGAGAGAAATGGGTTTTGCAAAATAACTGCTGTTTTGAGTATGTTTCTTATCCATGCTTTGTTGGTACACTTACACTTAAGATATTAATGAAACCTAATGATTTTATGGTCAAAATGTAATAGGCCATGGTTGGAATATGTCTGATAGGAAAATAATGGTTTCTACACTGCAATTTCAGTTTAAGACTGCATACCTTGACCAAAGGTCCAGATCATTGAGACCTATGGGTCCATGCTCGTTAGAATCTAGCATGCTGTCGTAAAGCCTATGTAGAGTACTACTAAATTTCACCCACTGGCCAAGGAAGGAGACATTTTTGTTTGTGCTGTCTGCCTGTCCATCCATTACACTTTCTTGTAACCAACATAAAAAGCAATTGAGCCAAAATCAGACCAAATAGGATATTTCTATTCTTATTGGGTCCCAAGACCCGATTCGTTTCTGGAAACTAACCTTATTTTATGACACGCCTTTAAACTCTACAATTACTACCATCAGTTTCTTCTCCAAATAGATTAAGAGTACGTCTACTAACAAATCCAGTGATTCCTAGTGAAAACAAGATACAAGACAAAAGTGATCCAAATCGGAAGAGGGATTATTGCCAAGTCCTGTCTATATTAAGTTACTACTTACTTTTATGGTTAGAAGCATTTACTTTATCAAGGTCTTGCAAATACAGATTACTCTTGGGCTGTTCCATTAAAATCAAGGCAGTTTTGTATCTGGATAACAATACAGGGATGCAGTTATAGTCCTTTCTGGATCCACACATAGGATTTATTTGAGGTGAAAGTGACTCACTGATAATATTTTTATACCGGGCCATATATACCAAAACATTGCATTTGTTGGAATAACGGACATTTACATCCCATTGCTAACTTGATATTTCACATACAAGATGTCTATGATTATCCATTGCAGTTGTTTGATTTCAGGAGATACATATGTTTCCATCAAAAGGAAATAAGGTTTGTCAAGTTTCCTTTTAAAGAAATATGTAAACACCTAGTGGTATATCAAAGATGAAACATTTTATATATATATTAAAACACAAATTCAGATATAAAACAATCATGGCGTGGCTCCTGAAATTTCACATGCATGTATTTTTCTCTTATGCAAAAAAATATTTTTTCTTCTTAAAGTACAAAAAATAATGTGTAAAAGTTTACTATCATTTTGGAGAAGAGATTATGTATGAATCCTAATATAAGACAATTGTGTCATGGCTCCTGAAATTTTGTATACATGTATTTTACATATTTTTCTTGTACATGAAAAAATAGTTTTTTTTTAATTCTTAAAAGTATGAATAATTACATGTAAAATGTTTATTCAGGGATTGCACTGGGCTTTGCCAGTGTCGCAAATTGCAATTTGTTTCTCTTACTGGTGACAAAATATACCATCTGGCGATTTCTTTTCCAACAACATTGTTAGCTGTTTAAACTTATATATAGTCTTGGGTTTGGAGTGGAGAAATTCATATGTAGCGTGAAAGGTAGCCACAAACTTGGATATAAAATGCACTGGAATCTATTATTAATAAACAAATCCATTGTTGATATTGACAACCCATCTTAACAGCGCATTGTTATATCATAATCTGCTTATGCTGACAAAAGGCCTGAGTACTGTATGTTGTGATACACTCAAATAGTCATGCTACCAGACTAGCTACAATCAACCAACCTTTGAGGGCAGGAACAGGAATGGCTACAATCCACAAAATGATGGCTTAATGTTTTTTTTAAAAGTACTCAGAAAAATAGTTTTGCTGAAATTAGTTAGAAAATTGATTACCTTTGAAACACCAGTGGTTCTGTACAAATGCTAAGCATAAGAAAAACAAAATTTCAGTCTCAGTTTCTCTTTGACATCTATTTGATATTGCCTCCAGAAAAACAAACAGGCATTTGTTTGGTCTTCCAAAGTTGTTCTTTAGCAGCGATTTCTATAACACATGCACTTTTCTTCAAAGCAAGCTGACTACAGTCTTCAATAAAAAATAAAGCAGCTTTCATTAAATGACATCAGCACCAAATTTAAATAAATGCAATGGAATCTGATGGATTGTTGCATTTTCCAATGTGGCCAGAAGACGTTTATTGTGCAGCTGAAGTTTCCTTTTTGCAGGAAAAACATGCTTACGATTGCAACAGCGGCATAAAACGCAAATTAAATTTCCAGTCTTTAGAAACCATAAATATCTGGTGTCAAGTTACTTTTTAATTTGTTCACATTTCCATTTCTCTAACAATATCCACATCCTCTGGGTAATCTCACCAAGATGATAGCTGTCACCAGCTGACCAAAATCTAGGCCAGTACATGTAGTTTGTAAACAACTATGGCCAAGTGCTTCTGGCAACAATATCATAGTGAATTGTTTAGTGATGTGTGTTTGTTTACAGTGGAATATAGATGAAATGAGGACTATGTTATTTTTGTTTTCTAACTTGATGCAACTGTACATGAATTTTATAACACACGATCTGTGCTCGAATTTATGGATTTTACATACACATCTATGGTAATGAATGCATTGTGGACTGTACTACAGATTTATAATTTGTGAAAATGGAATTGTGTTTCAGACTAGTTTTGTCTTCATTTAATCAAAAGCACATAATTTTGCACCCACTTTTATTACCCCTTCCCCACCATTTTCTTTTGGGAACATGCATCATTTTTTTAAGCTAACTGGCTTGGTTGATTATGGCTCAGTCTGTAACATGGTCGGGTTCTATGGATTACACAACATACTAACATTTCCAATGGAGTTGAGGTTGATTACATAACACTATTAACAAAGGGCATGTACTCTTCACATACCATCCCAGTGTGTCTACTCCAATATGTAGTTTTGCAGCTATTCATAATCCTTTTTGGAAATTGTAATTTGCTCATTTTCTGAGTTTTTATTTTGATTAATATTGATTAAATGAATAAGAGATGCTCAGCAAATAAACATGAAAGTTGGTTTAAATGCAGAAGGTTGAGCACTACAACAATTGCATCAACAGCATGCTGAGCAGTGAAAGCATGTCTATTCAGTCACCAACAGGTTAAGCAAAATGATGCACCAACAAGATGCAATTCAAACATGTAAAGTTATATACAATTGACCTAAGTCATTAATAGTTGATCCAAGTGACTAATATACTTTATGGAGGCCAGCATGGTCAAAGGGTCTAAAGTGCTTGCCTTTCCCGATCACAGCCATCTCTCCTCAGTCCGATTGGGTTAGAATCTCATGATTGGCCAATGCATGTGTGAGAGAAAACTTACCAGTAGCTTTCTATTGGTTGGTGGTTTTTACTGAGGGTTTTGCGGGGGATCTTCTTCCACCAGTTATATTGGCCAACATGTTTAACCTGTCATGCACTAAGAAATGGCATTGTTCCCAATACAACAACTAATATGTTTTACTTACCATTACTAGTGACCATAAAATTGTTTTTATTCTCCATTGCTATGTTGGTCAGTTTGACTGCCAGATTTACCATTATAAACCCAGAGATATTGTCACATACCATGGGTGAAAACCCACTGTGCTTCTTTTTCATAGATTGTTACCAGTGGCTTGTGATGATGGCCCACAGAGAGAAAGAGAGAGATCTGCATCATGCTGGCTTTGCAACCAATAGAGAGGGAGAGTATAATGTGGAACTGACCATAAGATTGTTTTTTTCCTTACCCATGAGACTGCTCTGGTGGCCTAGTCGTTCGAGTGCCTACCTCGGATGCGGGAGGTCATGGGTTTGAACCCTGGCTGAGTCATACCAAAGGCCTATAAAAATGATACTAACAGCTGCCTCACTAGGCGCTCAGCATTAAGAGGTTAGTATTAAGACTGGTTAGCCTAGTGCTAGGATAATGTGACTGTGTGGGACATGATGCCACATGTATGAGGCATGATGCCCCAGTGCTAGACATCACTATAAGCTGTCCACACTATAGACATTGTAGTCATATGACTAAAAAAATTTAAAGCTATGTTAAAAATCCAGATCCCACACACACACACACTTATCCATATGACAGTGAAATCTATCAGTTGTGCTAACCTTTTCCTATCTCATTCTGGTTATGTCAGACCAGTCATCTTGGTCATGGTGTCCAAGTGCTAGGAACTACTTATGAAAAGAAGCTCTTGATATCTTCTATGCCTGATGGAGTTGTTATAAAATCTAACAACAACAAGAACAACAACAACAGATATATAACGAAAAGAAATTCACTCATAAAGCAACTTAAGGTCTCCAACTTTGATAACATCATGCAAAATATTTTGAGACACACACACAAGAGTTGAGCTATTTGATTCAGCTCCAGACACACTGGCAATACACATCAATGGCTACACATAACCCAACTCTCTCAAGTGCTACTGCAAAGGTGGCAAAAAAAACATAAATGTGTTATGTCAAACTGGTTTCTTCTAACTTTGTCAAACACCCACAATCTGTCCCAGTTGAATCAAATGCAATAATGTGACTGCAAATGAAAACTCTTGCACTTACCAACCAGAGTGGTTCATTCACCCCAGTCTACGTTATTCCACAAAAAGATTTCCATGTAGCATATCATTGCAGTAGTGATATCAACACTTGCCATATTTCCAGGACACAAAATATAAATTTCTAAGAAAGTCATGAATTAGAAATTTCCTGTTGTCACTACACACTTTGTTAGAACTGTACCCAGTTGGTATGTTGTAGTGCACAGTATTGTACTGTTGCCTACCATAGAACGTTTTCCAAATTAGAACTGATGAAAGTTAAAACTGAACAGTTTAAAAGATATTAATTATCGTCAATTTCATATGACTTCCATTTATTAAATGTGATAATACAGTAATATCAAATGATGTTTCTATTTTCTCATGTGTAGAACTTGTGTACTGAGGGTCGACAGGTCACCCCATTGCCTTAATTAGCATTCATCTTAATGCGTAGTTTGGAATAACAAAAGCAGGTGGCTGGAGATGCTCATTGCACAATACTTCCAACCCATAACAGTTGTTACTTTTTCTTGAGGTTTTTTCTTTCCTAAGAGCGACATATTTAGCTAGATTCTACTTAGCTCATTATTCAGATTTTTATAAAAGCATACAGAACCTGATGACCTTTATTGAATGAGAAGCAATAATAGTACCAGACAAATAATGTGTTTTGAATCTGCTAACTAAATTGCAAGGATGCAGGGTTATTTTAAGTATTAGTTGGAAAAGATTGGGTGAGAAAATCTGTGTCAGTGTTTGTACGAAGACAAGGAAATCCCAGTTGTGGGGTTACAGTATATATTATATTACTTAACATAATGACAAATAATACAACCCTTTCACTAGGATTTCCTTGTCTTGGTCCAAACCCCAGCATAGATTTTATGATTATTGTCCAATTCTGTTTCACTGTTGTTGAATTAGTCTGTAAGTATGACCAGCCTAGATCCAGAGAGAACATGATCAGTATCAGTTGAGGTAAAATTGACATGCTGACTGACCAACCAAAACAGTGACAGAGAAAGAGAGTGAAGCCTTCAGACATTTTAATATTTTAAAGTGATCTGTTTTAGAATCTCATTATTGGGAAGAATACAAAAATAAAATAAAGCATCAAGTACAGTGCAGTATGTGAGTATATTCTAGCCAAGGAATGTTCAGTACAGCCTTCACGTCTTGACAGACTATTGCACCTTTGTATTCTTGGTATTGTATAACACTAGAAAAATCCAGTGGAAAGTGTAAACATACTATTATAATCACTCTGACTTTCTCTAGGGTATTTTGTATTATTTCAGGTGCAAGGTTTTCATCTAGTTCAAATATTTTCATTTCTCTCTCACTTCAGATTCCCACATCTATTTTTTGTTTCTTGTGTCATGAGAGAGAGATAAAGGAATAGTGGAGGAGATTTCAGTGACATTTTGTAATATATTAAATTCATTTAGAAAATTGGTGATATTAATATTTTTTGTTATTTTCTTTTTTTATTCTTGATTAATTAAGTAGAAATTCACCATTGATCCAGAGATCAAAGAAGCATACGGGTGTCTGTTAGTGCCAAAACGAGATAGTTTATAAACATAAGATCAAGAATATTAGCACTAGCTAATTGAGTTTACTAAAGAAGTTTATTATTCAAAAGAAGTTTGGCAATCCAAGCAATCATGAACTTCTCACACAGCGCCAGGCCTGCCATTGCCCACATAAAGAATAGTTCTTCATTGCACCCTTGGCCAGTATCAACGTGGTACAGTGGCCCAACTACATCAAGGTGGATATATTGACAAAACAGACATGCCCACTTACTGGCTTTAATGATAAATTTCCAGGATGGCCAGTACCAGTCATCGGCAACATCCATGAACTGGCTACAGATCATACAAGACCTAGCACAACCTCAACCTGTAACTTATGTTTCCTGGACTAGTGATCAATTTTCCTGGCATATAGAGTCCTTGTTTCTTGACACAGCACCCAACATCTAGCCAAGACCATTCCGTTCTGAGCTCATATTAAAACCTCTAATATAACAGGAACAAGGATTTATGAAAAATCTCATGTTACTCAGTATCAGACCTGAGAAATATTAACCAGCATTGGACAGGTCTATCACTTGCCCTAGTTCCATCACAGCCTTGAACTAGCTATGGCAACACCCCATTCTCAGCAACTAGCAACTTGTGACAATTCATTAATCAAACAACGAGACAAATTACTTGAGCATGATCTAGTTATACATTTTTATTACCCTGTTTATGGAAGTAGGGTGATTTTATATTGCTAGCAGTGGCATGTTTCTGTCTATAGATGTTTTCTCTGGGAAGATAAGTACAACAATGTAATGATACTATAATGCCACATTCATGTTCTCTACATGTAATGGTATTTGCTAATTGTAATTTACGTGTTTGTTACCTGTCAATGTATTTTCCCTATATTTTTCTATCTATCCATCCTTTTTATTATGTTACTGAGTATTCTTTTAATCCATTTTTATGGTTAATTTAAAAGTAAAACATCCAATACCATCAAAACATGTGTGTTTTATTGTACCTGTGAACATTTTCCTATCCCAAATCACATGCTGTAGTATAGGACACATTCTGCTGCATGTTTACTTAACAACATAACATGAGGAAAATCTTGTTTTGAGTTATATGGCCCAAAGAATTAGTGTAGTATGAGACGTCCATTTGTCATAGATATTGTATTTGTCATCCGACACCAAGTCTTGAGGCTGAACAGAAGTGTGGCCGTAGTTTTGCTAAACATAATGCAGAATTCTGAAGTTGAGGTTTTTGAATATTTTTCGTATTGTTTTGTTGGTAAAAATGATTCTTTCATAGATGATTCATCAGACACCAGGGATCAGTTGAAACATAATTATTTGTCACTATGTATTGCAATATATATATATAGAGAGAGAGAGAGGAATCGTAATTTGTTTAATGAATTGAATTTGTCCGGTATCATTTATATATATTTGCACAAATGTTGTCAAATTCTATATTTTTCATTTGCTTGCACTTTCACCCAAAGCAATAAATCTAATCACCGGAGTCTGACGTTTTATAAATAAAGTACGATGAAATCTCTGACAACAAGAAACCACTTTATTGGTACTAATCTAACTGTAGGATATGGGATTAATCATCAGTTTTTTTTATCCCAACTTGTTGCTGACTATACTTGGGAGAGAACATGGAGAAATGTTGGGTGGTTTCCATGCTACCGCATAAGCAAATAGGGGTGTCAATGAGTTTATGTTTAAAATACAGTAATAAAATCTTGGATTTTCTTTCAAAGAATTTCTCTTATCTATGAGGAAATTTTAAGGATTTCCTCAAATATGAGTAATTCCTCAACTGTATTTTTCAACAATAAAAAGGTTTCTGTGTATTAGACTTTAATTAAAAAAAAAGTGTTTTGTATCCTTTCCACTATTTCTGTATTAAACACAAATACTCAGTTTACGCCAAAGATGCCATGATTCTGCAGTATTGGTCTCGCGATTTGTTTCTTATGGTGCAGCTGCCATTTTGGTTTGTAGCGATAGCGTAAACCTACTACACATATGTGTACTCTTAGAACAAAGTAACAAAGAGAAAAGTTATGAATTCGTTTATGACTGTAACGTTTGGAAGCCCAGAAACACTATTTAGAGGCTTCTTCAAATGAATAAGAAAAGCCTATAATTGAATTAAAGAGGTCTATACGATTCCTGTACGGTCTTCTTAAATTAATGCCAAATTAGAGAGGTCTCTAATTATATTAGAGAGCTCTGCAATTGAATTAAAGAGCTATCTTATTTATTTGTCAAGGTCTCCAACTGAATTAAAGAGGTGTGCAATTAAATTGTATATGTCAATAATTATTAATTAAGGTCTCTAATTGAATTAGAGACATCTCCAATTCAGTTAGGAAGGCCTATAATTGATATATAGTGCACTCTAATTAAATTGTAGAAGTCTCTAATTCAATCAGACTTCTCTTAAGGATCAGAGAGGTCTGTATTGAACTGAATATATGTAAAAACGTCCGCCCATACTGGAATGAATCAGCGAAAATTCATTATCGTTTTTAATTTTCACCACTATTCTAAATTATGGAAGACACAGATGAACATCGAATACAGCATTAATATCTAAGAAATTCTATGTGACCTACCTTATTATTATTATTAAGTCTCTTTTCAACATACATTTGAAATCTCTCTCACGGCACATTTAAAGTGAATCTCAATCCAGAATCAATATGCAACGAACGAATCGCAGTAATACATACACAGAATGGAAGTGAAAAGAATCAAAAGTATTTGCCGACATTATATTGTATATTTGCTTTAGTCTTTAATGATACAGTTTTTGATAAATAAATACGAATTAAACTGACTTACACTCTCTGTTCCGGAGATCACCTCCGTTCCGGAACGATCAGTCTTTAGGACACACGGTACTAATTATACGGAAGAACTGTGAACCAGTCTAGAAATGGGTTACAAATAATAGAGTATATATGGGTTTGGTGGTCCATAATTGGTTAATAATGAAAATTAAAATTTTAGTAAAAAATATCTTTTGAGAGCTTATCCTATATGTAATTTTAAAAAATTATAGACAAAATTCTACTGATGCAATTTTAATATTTTTACGGGCTTGACTCAGGAGTACTCAATAATGAAAGTAGCACTTGATTTATTTGGTGCAGAATCAATAACATGTGTTTCATGCACATATAGATAAACAAAATGCTGCGGCTCATATGGTGTTTTCCACACATAAGCTTGCACCAAGGTTAGTTGTGCATGGGGAATTATAGGTCTCATCAAAGCACCCAGAAATTTTAAGTTAATTTTGAATATGATAGTGTTTCCATATGTTTACTATTGGAGTTGAATTAGTACCGTGAGTCCTTTATCATACCACCTCCTTTCCTGAATGGTCAGCCGTTTATGATAACTGTCCAATAAAGTACGACCGATTGACGAGGCAAAAAGTAAATAATTCGTATCAAAATCGTTCCAAGCATATTTTATTTTGTTTTATATTATTATTCAAACAAAAACAAATAATTCCTGTGTGTACAACCATATATACACCGAAAAAATGTAAATACGTGTATCTTGGTGTTTCTAGTAACCTTTAATTTTTCTTTCCTTGTATCGTTACTTAACAGAAGAGAAAGAAGAAGAAAAAAACAATAAGCAGCATTCAGTTGTAGTGCTAAGGTCATATTCCAATAAAACGCTTTAACCGTAGGCAGTGAACTATAAGAACATTTCTGTTTAAAGTGTCGTATTACTGCGCTGCGATATCAATATTCCAGACCACGTGATTTTGTTTTGTACAGGGAACCATTCACTCGGTTTTATTTATTACCGTATCATTGAACTATGGACCTGTCTTTGTGACGGCAGATAGTCAGTACGTAAAAGACGGGGAGTATCAGAATATGAAGCAATGAGAAGACTTGTAGTAGACGGCTAATAATTGTCATTGGAATGTGCTGTTGAGCGTCTTTCAACATAGCAACAAGGAAGTGTTTTTAATTTCTACGTTTGCTTCCACATATACTTTGCTAGTAGACGTCCCGTCACACAAGCAGATTATGCGTGTAATAGCCGCCCGTATGTACATGTAACAATGGCAGAAACCCGGGAGGCTACATATAGACAGTTGAATTGCCCAATATGTTTGGAAATATTCGAATCACCAAAAGTTCTAACGTGCTTACATACGTTTTGTGAGAAGTGTATCTGCAGACATGCCCGAAGTCTCAAAGAGGCGGGGACACAGTCAGATTTAATTACATGTCCCATCTGCAGAAATCCCACCCCTGCACCAGCTAATGACCAGACAGAGGATGAGTGGGCTGCTAAACTTGCTACCAATTCCATCGTTTTGTTGCTTTTAGCGTCAACTCAGTCCGGCAAGGAAGAATCTGTTTATTGCCAGCCATGTTTAACACTTGGAAAACAGAATATGTCTGTGGCATATTGTGTCACGTGTTCGGAGTACCTCTGTAATCATTGTTATACTTGTCACAAAAGTTTTAAAATAAGCAAGGATCATTCAATCACCGTACATTCGGTGTCTGCACAGCAAAATTGGAATTCATCTCAGGACATGTATCGCTGTTCTGTGCATAGGAAGCAATACAAATATTTTTGTTCCAGTCACAATGAACTTTGCTGCAGTGACTGCGCCTTCAAAGATCACAGAAAATGCGATGAAGTGTTAATTGTAAAGGATTTATCTGAAAGAACCAAAGAAAGACAAGATTTCAAAGAAGTATCGGAACAATTAGATGAAGTGAAAAAAATGTTTATAACGTTGCTTGAAAGTACATCCAAAATTATTGATTCCATTGAGCAGCAAAAGATTGCAATAACCAAGTCAGTTCAAGATTGGACTATCACCATTAAAGAACTTATTGATAGACTAGAGACTGCAGCTCTTGAAGAATTGAACCAGATGTGTAAACAAGAAAGTATAAAAGCATCAGATCTAATTGTGGAATGTAAGAGTGCAATAGCTGCCATTGAAACTTCTGAAGAAATGCTAATGGGAAGTAAAAAATCAGAGGATAAAACGAAAATATTTATCACAACAACCAAAGTGTCGAGACAAGTTCTTAAGTACTTGGAAAAATGCAAGACAATGGAAAATAATACGGAAATTGTTGAATTAGAATTCCATTTTGACAACACTTGTGAAGGAATAATTCAAACCTTGTCATCCTTCGGTAAACTGACAAGAAGGGCGATCAAGGTTCCTAAACTATCGGCTGACTCGTCATTTGCAAAGACGAAAATACCAACAATTCAACCCAATTCAAAAATGGTCACATTTAGTGCCAAGATTCCCGATGATAAACAAATATGCAGTATATATTCGGGTGTGTTCCTGTTTGATGACCGACTTGTGCTTTGTGATGGGGCAAATTACAAATTAAAATTGTTTGATAGGTATTTTCAGTTTGTGTCACATCTTAAAGTGGAATTTTACCTTTGGTATATCTGTCTTGTTGATGAAAGTACTGTGGCTGTAACTGTATATAAAAATATTAAGCTTGTGTCTGTTACTAATAAACTGTCACCACTGAGGAATATATCCGTCAACGAATTGTGTTGTGGAATAGCTTCCTACCAACAGAACATTATTGTAGACGTTAGTGGAGATTCGTTGCTTACATATGATACTTCCGACAAAATCATCAGTAAGATTGAGTCATATGACACATTGGGGTTTCATAATACACACTGTGTCAGCCAGGATGGACAAAGAATATATTACACTAAAAAGAATGTTGTAGTAACTATGGATATGAAAGGAAATAAACTAAATACGTTTGAAAGCAATGATTTGAAAGGTGTTTCAGGGATCACTATAGACAAACAAGGCATCATTTACTGCTGTGGAACGGAGTCTAAAACTGTGATAATGGTTACTCCAGAAGGGAGACAACTCGGTGTACTACTATCACAGAATCATAGACTTGAGACACCTAGTTTCATATGTTTGAATGACAAGAACGACACGATTCTTGCATTTGAAGAAAAGACGGATGACGTGAAAGTGTTCAAAATATGTTAATGGAAAATGGGGATTTCCCAATTTCGGAAATTTCTGCAAATACCACCTTCCATTATTGCTAAAGTTAAATGTGATATTTTTTCTGATCCATTAGACGATATAACACCATCAACAGACGTGTTAAAACATCATTGAAATAGTCGTGCGTTTTCATTTCTTTAATGAATTGTTCTACGTATTTCTTTGAGAGTAGGCCAAAGCTATTGTTAGAGATGATGTCTTAAGGATTTTTCGCTCTTATGAAATTAGGAAAGTTTCAATCATTTTCAGTCCTTGTTTTGTCTTTATTCTTATATTCACATGTCTTAATTGATATACATCCGCGAATTGCACAATTAACGACTTGCCATCAATTTATTTCCACAGAGAGTAGGTAATTGAATTTATTTCCAAATGAGTAAATATTCTTAGATAACTGCTGTTTATTCTTCTGTTGGAATTCATCACGTGTTTCAAATAACACATATTGTAGATCTTACTAAACAAGGAAATTAAAATACCAAAAAGAAAATATATTTTTAAATCAATCAATTGATGTTGTCATTTAACATTATGTATTGGGAGACATAATGTTAGCTTTTATCCTTTTTAAATGCTTTAGCCAATGTCAACTGTGGGATAAAGTTTATTTTCGCTTGCTATATAATGAAAGCTGTTACTATCCCGAAATAAAGATTTGGATTTTTACCGTAGTTTTAACAATTATTCAGTCATATTGCTACGAAGTCTGCAGTGTGAAGTTTATACTGATGTCTAGCATTGGAGCATCATGATGCAGACATATAGCATCATGTCCCATCCAGTCACATTATCCTGACACCGGGCCGACCAGTTATCACATTAACCTCTTAATGCTGAGCGCCTAGCGAGACAGCTGTTAGTACCATTTTTATGTCTTTGGTATGAGTCGGCCGGGATTCGATCGATCGAGAGAGAAAGAGAGTCTAATTAAATGAGAGGAAATGAATTCATTGCTTACTAACGATACTTCAGACAAAATCATAAATAGAATTAAGTCAAATGACAATTTGGGCTGGCGTAACAAACACGGGATCAGTCAGGATGGACAACGGATATATTACACTGCATGAAATTCCATGGTAACCGTGGATATTAAGGGGAATAAATTGAATATTTCGGAAAGGAGCATAAGGGATTACCGTAGACAAACAGAGGATCCTTTATTGCTGTTGGAATGAATCTCAAACTGATACAGGTTACTCCGGCATGGAAACAACTTGGTGTATTACATGATCGTGGACTTCAGATTGTTCACGGTGTCTTTTTTAATGACATAAACACGATTATTGTATTTGAAGAAAGATCGAGTGCCATGAAAATAATCAAAATAATTTAATCCAAATCTTGGGCTGCCTACTTCGGACATTTTGCAAACATAACTTTTAAAACATTTTTATGTGATTCTTAACGTGATGAGTGGTAATGCAGTCTATTTATATCTGATAATTTAGAAAATAGGACATAATAGACAGCTAAATCACGATATTATTGAAGTAATCGTTAATTACTTTAATGAAAAGTTAGTCAGATCCTTTATGAATGTGGCTAATATGTTTTTCAAAATGGAAATTTGGAAAGTAAAGCCTTTTTAACTTGGTGATACTTTTTTGTTGGTACATTTGTTTTGTTCCGAGATGGCAGAAAGAATGAGTTTGTTACATATAAGTATGAGTAATTTTCATTGTGACATCACAGCAAGCGACATCCAACCCGGATTGTACTCGATCATTCCTTTAGGATGATCTCTTCTAAAAATGTCCACATACTTTAACATTGATTTTGCCGTATGTACTTCTGGGGGCGTGTCAATTAATGACCTCCCAAAGGAATATGGATGTATGAGGATCTAAATAATGTGAGTAATAAAGATGGTGATAAAAACTAATTAAACTTAATTTTTTTAAATTGCTCCTGAAGTAAAAGTTGTACTATTTTAAGATACAAAACAAAATGTATGGTAAAATATGAGTCAGTGGATATTTTTACTACCTTTCTCAAACTCGTCCGATATATTCTCTTATAACTTTTAAACAATGGAATGTAGTGTAAAAATTACTTTTTGTTGTTTCCACTGCTTTTTGCAGTTCATATTATAAAGACTCAAAAAGGTACTGTATACAGTGATACAAACTTGACTCTAGTTAATTCTATTTATGCCAGAATCAACAAAATCCTTTCAAATTTATGGTTTATGTAGCGGGGTCATAAATAAGACAATTACTATAATAACGCTTAAATGTATTTAAAATATTACTTACTCTTCGAAGTATTCAATAGATTGATAGCATGAAAGGCGCAATATTCTTTTGAGGCGTAATTAGCTAATATTTTGTAAATAAAATTAAATGATCAAAACCAATACAGCTATTACTTCGTCGATGACCAACGGACATTCTGTCTGACAGCTGAAGAACACAAACAAGTGGAGCTAAAATTTAATTTCCTACAACCTAACTGATTAGTGGCCATTTAAATATCTGTTATATAATAGTTTTTACAGCCGCCATTCTCGTCCAAAAAGTGAACTATTTTCCCTGAAAATCAGTTTTTTCATGGCCAAAAAACATCTGTGTTATTGTTTCCCCCCATCTGTCTATATGTCGATCAATTTCTCCATCTGTCTTCCTTGCATCCTTTGCCACATTTCCTAAACAGCTGAATGAAAATTCAGGAAAGGTTTTACTCATGTTGCCCCAGCCATAACCATCTGCGAGAGGGATGTTATCTTTGACTCAGATAATCTGGGTCTCCAGGGAAGGTGACAAGGGTACACAAATTTCAGTTGCAATGACATTTTCAAATATTTTGAGATCAAAGTTCATATCTATATGCAGTCATAGCTGTAATGGTCAGTCATTGCGGATGATTTAGTTCATGCACATTTGATGACAATAATATTGCTATGTCTAAACAGTGTTCTATATATGTAATCCATCCCATGTCAGTAATCTGTTCTGTGTCTGTATAATGATATGCCTGTTCTGTGATCTATGTCTGTATTTTATTAGTAATACAGTTTGTTAGTGACCATATACGATATTTATGGGGGTAGTGTGCAATTCGTAATGGACGATGCGGTCACGCCGAGTCCACTGCGAATTTCACACAAACCCTGTGAATATCGTATGCAGTCACTAGCAAACTATATAACAATTTAATTCCACCGAAGATGCATTGCACTTGACTGAATAAATGGCGACAAGAACAGTCAATGAAGTCTAAGAATCACAGCATGTCTACTAAAAGTTTTCAAGTCCATTCCATTTTCTTTGCATGACATTTCCGCACGGCATTCATAACATGATTGTCTTATTTAACAGTAATGTCAAAGTTTATTGTCATTTATTTGTCCGCAACTTCTGTCGCTTTTAAGCATCGGGTTTTCTTTCCAAAAAATAAATGAAGCAGAAATCTCAAGTCAATTTAGCAAAACCTGCTATGGCGGACTAGATACGAACTGACGCTGACCGTATGTTTGACGGTCAACTCGTGACCTAGCTCACCGAATGGTATCCAAAAAAAAAAATGTGTGTGAGATAGAATGATGCACTATGCATATTGAACTATCTATAAATACTGTGCTACCCAGTCAATAGTTCATCCTTGCAACAACTTTGCAGCAGCTTTGCACTAAGTTGTGGATACTTTTGAACATATATCGTTGTGGTAACGTGATGTCGTGAATTTGCTTCATATTCTGATACTTCGTTGTTTAACGGCATAATATACTATTCCAACAAGATCCTGGCAACATTTAAAAACTATACTGAAAACTGTGTAGAATGATAGCCACTTGTCTGCTGGCAGGCAATTCGAAACCAAGAATTAAACATTACACAAATCTCAATATGACCATATATATATATATATATATATATATATATATATATATATATATATATATATATATATATATATATATATATATAAATACCATGTTTTATACGTATACTTTGCTATGTCTATATATTTTGTTATGTCAGTAGTAAATGGGGTCACTTTAGCGTCAAGGGGAATTAGCATTAAAAAAGACCCTGGGTCACTTTGGCGTCAATGGGAAATTTAACATTACGAAAACCCCTGGGTCACTTTGGCGTCAAGGGAAATTTAACATGGGAATATATTTTGGGTCTGTTGAGCGACAAGGGGAAATTGAACATGGGAATCAATCGTGGGTCTGTTGAGCGACAAAATGGAACAGGGTCGGGACCCTATTTTAATAAGGTCCCGACCTGAGGGGTCTATGGAAAGGGAACAGGGGAGAGGGATAGAACACACACACACACACACACACACACACACATATTAAATAAAAAAAGGGGTAGGCAATTAAAAGTCGATCTCTTTTCGAGAAATGTGGGTGGCCCTGAAAAGGGCCTTTGGGTTTATATATGCCCTTAACATGAAGGGCATCTGTGACTTCTTCTTGTCCTTAGGCTTCGTCTCACTGTAGGACCGTAAATCAGGACTCTTTTGAGGCATCCTTGCCTCTCCACGTAAATCCTACGTATCCATACGTTGCTGGCGGTCCTATGGACAACTGTCCATTCGGATCGGACATACATCGGTATGTCCGTCCTAAACATCATTGTTGACACAAGGGTGGAAGATTCAACGTCAGTCCACATGCTGAGGCGACGAGAACAGGTAAATCAATGCAGTGAACTGCGCTTATTTATAGGTAGAGGAAGGATTGAAACGGATTGAGTTCATTGACCAATCCAAACACGCGTTACAAATTCAGTCAGCTCGCATCCAATCCGAAGAGAACAGTCTGTGACGTCACGTGGTCTATATAGATTCGCTACCGCCTGTGTGCAGTCAGTCGATGCGAGACAGTGATTCAACATGACGGAAACTCAGAAAACGATCCATTGGGGTGCACCAGCAGTGGAGACTACACAAGGGAACCCGGACTTACTTTCAGAAGAGGTACATTGGGATTTTGTGGATTTTCTTACTTCGCAAGAATTTGTTCCGGAACCTTCGTCACCTTCATTACCACACGTGGAGAATTTTAGACAGAGACAGAAAGAAGAATTGGAGAAATTTATACAACGACAAAAGGAAGCGGAACAAGCTTTTCTTTTACAGCAACACCAGCAAGAAGAGGTAAGAAAACAACAACAACAACAACAAGAAGCAGCAGCAAAGAAACAAGAGGGTGAAAATCAAACGGTCACGGTACTGTTAAATATTTTAGCGGAGTTAAGAAGTCTGAAACAAATGTATCAGATTTCTTTATCACGACCGAAGAGAATACTACCTTCCCGAGCTAAACACACCAACCCTGTGACTAAGCCTACCGTACCACCCTTAGTGATTTCAACCCAATCATCATCATCAGAAGTAGGCCTCGGCCGTGGCAAAGGCTTAAGGCAGTTAAAGTTTATTGCTTAAACTCACCCTTACACCAAAAACCAAAGGCCCTTTTCTGGGCCACCCACGTCTCTCGAAAAGAGATAGACTTTCAATTGCCAATAACTCAACCCCCCCCAAAAAAAACCCATTTTACCCCTATAGTACGTGTATATGAGTGCGTGAGTGTAGCTACTTATTTAAAATCAAAACTCAAAGACACTTACCTTTTTGTAAATAGTTACAATCCAATTCACAATTCACAACAGAGCACTTTAAAAAGTACATTCACTTCTTCTGTCTCACTGTTTAGTCTCTCTGTTTGTTAAATTTCTTCACCGTCACAGTCTTTTCCTCCTCTTCCTCCTCACTTTCTTCCCTTCTTTTCTTCTCCTGTTTCTTTTTCTTCACCTGTCTGCTATCTTCCTCTTCTTCTTCTGAAGAAGAATCCCTCTCTTCTTCTGACTCCTCTTGTTTCTTTTTTGGGCAATCTGGAGACCAATGTCCTTTTTCTTGACAATAATAACAGGTATCTTGACTTTTGTCTCTTTTAACCCCTGTTTTTCTTTTTTGACGGTCTGGACACTCTGAAGACCAATGCCCTTTCTTCTGACAGATATAGCAAGTATCTTCAATTTTATCTCGAAAGGAAGGAGAGTAGTCCGTCGGCTGGTCTGAAGAAAATTTTCTAATGACCCCTCGCAACGCTCTGATGAAACGTTCCATCTGGGTAGTCTCTTCCATCGTTGTGCTCGGTTTGAGAGTGAAATGAATAGTGAAAGGACAAGACACATACCCTTTATATACGCTGGTCTGCTAGGACTATAAATTAGTCCATGGTGTTTAAACTTGAGTCATTTGACGTTTTGCACTCAAGATGAAACGATCCAATTCATTTGAGAAGAAAGAAGAAGAAAGTAAGAGGCAGAAACGTGATCTATCGCCTCGTACCAGGGCTGAAGTCTTGGCACAAATTCATGCCAGTGATTTTGAAGAGGACATGAGTGAACCAGAATCCGAACCCTCTAAACAAAGTTCACCATCCTTAGTCAACCCTGAAAAGTACTATTCCATTCAAGAGACAGAAAAGCGCTCCTCTAGAAAATTTAGAAGCACGCTTACAATACACGGTGAAGTTTAAAGATTTCAAGTCCGAAGTACCGTTAGAGAAAGCAGAAGGGTTCGTCACCGGGGTGTGGGATTCTTTGCTCACCACACTCAAGCGACAATGTCAACCCAAAGAAGACGATCGCTTGAGACTTTCCATACAACACGACGGTTTGAAATCCCCTGTTTGGATCGAGTTTAGCAGCCCTGCAGAATTGACTGCTTCCAAAGTCATGGACAAGATTCAACACGTACAACAATCCAATGACCAGTTTGACATCACCGATGGAAAAGCCACACTGTCCATGACTCACGTCTCTCCTCCTCAAGGGACTGGCCGCAAAAAAGTCTTATTGGTGAACGACCTTCTCAGCACCAAAAAGAGTCTCGTCCGAATTCACAACCCTCAAGACCAGATGTGTTTAGCCAGGGCTATCGTGGTGGCACGAACCTATGCTAACAAGAATGACTCTGTAGAATGGAAAAGAGCCTGGAAAACTATTCAACAATCCGACCGAGCCAAACAACAAAATGAAGCAGAACTCCTGTTACAACAAGCCGGACTGTCCAAAGACTCACCCTGTGGCATTCCTGAGATGCAAAAATTGCAAGATGCCCTAGCTCCACGATACACCTTGAAAGTGCACCCTCAAGAAGTGCGCGGACCTCTGTTGTTTCGAGGGAAAGACTTTAAGGACGGAAAATACATTCATGTCTATTATCACGATGACCATTTCGATACCATTACCAGTATCACCGGATTCCTGGGATATGTTTATTACTGTGAGAAATGTGACCATGGTTATAACAATCGAGAGCAACACAAGCATTGCGGATTGAAATGCTCAGGATGTTTGGCCTCTCCACCCTGTCTGAGCGAAGGACCAGTGCATTGTTCAACTTGTGTGCGCACGTTTGTCAGCCCTACCTGTTACCAACAACATTTGAAGACGCAAGGTTCACAGCAGAAATGTACTTGTCAACTGCTGAGATTGTGCCCTACCTGTGGACAAGGCATACGTACCAACAGTGCCAAGGCACACGTATGTTCAGGAAAGAAAAAATGTCACATTTGTCACCACATCGTGGACTTGGAACATCAATGCTACGTGCAAAAATACCAACCCCAACCAGAGAAAGAGGATGGACACAAGAAGAAAGGCAATTTCATCTTTTTCGATTTCGAATGCATGCAAGAGACTGGCATTCTCGTTCCTAATTTCTGCGTGGCTCACCGAGCGTGCGAGAAGTGCATTCAAGAACCTATTTTCAGTCATTTCCCTCACTGCAGCAAGATTCCTGGAGGACGGGAAAAAATCTTTCGGGGACCGAACACGCTAGCTGATTTTGCCCAATGGGTCTTAGACCCCATCGACAAGACGTGGAGTCAAGAGGACATCGAACGTTACGGAGATTGTCATCGTCATGCCACGGTGATGGCTCACAATTTCTCCGGATACGATGGACAGTTTCTTCTCAGATACTATACGGAACAAGGCACCGAGCGTCCTAAAGTGACTTTGAACGGAGCCAAAATCATTTTCATGCAAGTGGGACAAGTACAGTTTAAAGATTCGATGAGTTACTTGGCCATGCCTTTGAGCCGAATGCCTAAAACGTTTGGAATGACAGAAATGGCTAAAGGGTACTTTCCACACTTTTTCAATACGGAAGCCAATCAACACGCCGTTCTACCCCATTTACCTGAGGCTCACTATTACGACCCTGACAACATGCGTACCGATCAACGAGAAGCTTTCTACGCTTGGTACCAGGCTCACGCCTCCGACCCTTTCGACTTTCAGGAAGAAATGTTAAAGTATTGTCGTTCCGACGTGGACATTTTACGATGTTCCTGTGGAAAATTTCGAGAACTGTTCATGGAACATGGAGGGGTCGATCCTTTGAAAGAAGCTTGCACCATTGCCAAAACGTGTTCCTTAGTGTACCGGCAACGATTCATGCCTGAAAACACCGTGGCTGTCATCAGTCCTCAAAAGACCAACTATGTCAAACGTCAATACTCGGTCAAAGCCCTACGCTGGTTACGTTACTTGTGCGAGAAGGAAGACAAATGGATTCAGCATGTCCGCAACGGAGGAGGCGAAAAGACCATCGGAACGCATTCGGTCGATGGCTGGGACTTAGAAAACCCAAAGATCGTGTACGAGTTTAACGGTTGCTTATTTCACGGATGTCCCGTCTGTTACCCTGACCGTGGCACTAAAAATCAGGTTTTACAACGAACCATGGAAGACTTGTACCAGGCCACTTGTCAGCGACGCCTAAAGTTAGAACAGGAAGGATACAAAGTCGTGGAAATGTGGGAACACGAGTACGATCACCGTTTGAAAACCGATCCCGAATTTAAACGCCTCGTGGAAAGTTACCAGTTCATGGCCCCCCTGAACCCGAGGGATAGTTTGTACGGAGGAAGGACCAATGCCACCAGTTTGCTGTACCAAGCCGACGAAGAGAAAGGAGAAGAAATCAAATACTTGGACGTGTGTTCGCTGTATCCTACGTGTGCAAATATTGTCGCTTTCCTGCAGGCCACCCGCAATTGTTCACGGAACACATCGACCTGAAAAACATTCGACAATACGAAGGCTTGATCAAGTGCAAAGTTTTGCCTCTCACTGACTTGTACCATCCCATCATACCTCACCATTGTCAAGGCAAACCGATGTTTCCTTTGTGTCGTACTTGTGCCGAAACGTGCAACCAAGATCAACCTTGCCAGCACACCCAGGAAGAACGCGCCTTGACGGGGACGTGGGTCAGCGTAGAATTGTTCAAAGCTCTGGACAGGGGATATCAACTGTTAGAAGTGTACGAAATTTGTCACTTTCCCAAGACACAACAATACCACAAGGGTGACCCCACGCAGAAAGGCATTTTCGCAGACTACGTGGATGCCTTTTTGAAACTGAAACAAAGCCAGTGGCTATCCTTCCTGGTGTCACACTCCCGACGACCAAAAGACATTCAAAGAGAAATACTGGGCACAAGAAAGCATTACTTTAGATCACATCGAGAAAAACGAAGGCAGGCGATCGTTTGCCAAAGTGATGTTAAATTGCATGTGGGGTAAAATGGCACAACGTCCGTGTTTACCCAAGACTGAGTATTTGACAGAACCTTCCCCCTACTTTCAGATGATTCACGAAAAAACCAAATTCGTGAAACACGTGGACGTCGTTCACGAGGATTTGATCTTGGTCAATTACGAAGAAGATCTGGACTTTGTACAAGACGACCCTTTTGGAAATGTCATCATTGCGGCTTACGTGACAGCTCATGCTCGCTTAAAATTGTACGAAGCTTTAGAACTGTTAGGGGAACGCGTCCTGTACTTTGACACGGACAGTTGCATTTAGATCCATCACCCGAGTCAACAGCACCCTGACATCAAAGGAGACCGTTTAGGAGCCTGGACAGACGAGCATCCCGACGACAAGATTCTAAGTTTCGCCAGTGGCGGTCCTAAAAATTACGGCTACGAATACCGGGACCCACAAGGAGAAGTGCACACGAAGTGTAAAGTGAAAGGATTGATTCTGAATTATCGTACCAGTCGTGTGGCGAACTTTGGGGTATTGAAAGAAGCCTTGCAATCTGGAGAAGATGAACACTTTAAAGTGACCACCTATCAACCGAACAAGATTGTACGTTTACCCACTCACCACATCGTCAGTCGACCCTTGGAAAAAGTCTATCAAATCGTGTACCAGAAGCGAGTGCGACTTCCCAATCATTTCACCTTTCCGTATGGGCACGTCGATATTGGTCTGTATATAAAAAGGAACCCAAGGCAAGATCGATAGTTCATGGTGACTACCAAGACCAAGCGAACAAGATGAATACTTTCAGAGAAACACAAAACAAGTTTAGGGCTTCTGAAGTGGAATGCGATTGTGAGCCTTGCGACTTTTCAACCTGTGTTAGTTATAGTACCAGAAGAACCCGTCACCCAGGACAGGGCTGTCGTGGACATCCCTGAAAGACCCTTTCGGGAGGACACTTGTGTGACATTACCCCCTATAGAACTGGTCTGAACATTACCCAAAACATGTTGTACAGACACTTGTGTTTATTCCACGTTGATGGTTATCATATGCCTTTTATCGTTGTACTTAAGCCTTTGGCTTTTATGCATTTTTGTCTTTCGTATTCGTGTTTAAAGCATTCAATAAACGTGTCCTGAAAAAAGTATATAAACTCTCGTCTTGTTCGTTTTCGTGTCACAAGTGACATTCCTCACACTATGGCTACTTCTGCTGTCTCTGCTCCCTCTTCCTCCACTGTCAAAGTCATCGACGAACACTTAGATCGTGCCAGTTGGGAGGCTTTGTATCTTCGCCATCCCTTTAACATGCTCATTGCTGGACCTAGCGGTTCAGGCAAAACCGAATTCGTCAAACGTTTGATCGAACATAAACATCATTTGATCGATCGTCCACCTCAACGCAACGTGTGGCGTTACAAAGAGTGGCAATCGGCGTACAGCCTCTTGCGAGAAAGTCAAGGCGATTCCATCGTGTTTGTGGAAGGCATTCCTAAAGAAGACGACGGCATCGTCTCTGACTCCCGTCAAACCCATTTGGTCATTTTTGACGACATGTTAGGAGAAGACGAAGAAGAAATTAAACTGTGGTTCACGCGCAAAGGGCATCATCGTAATGCCAGTGTCGTTTACATCACTCAAAATTTGTTTCAATAAAGTAAAGCCCGTCGCACCATCATTCTCAATGCGCATTACGTGGTCTTGTTTAAAAGCCCTCGAGATAAATCGCAAGTGCAAGTCTTAGCCAAACAGTTAGGGACACCTTGGCTGACTCAGGAGTACGACGATGCCACTCAAACTCCACACGCCTATTTACGCGTCGATTTGAAACCGACGACCCCCGATGATTTGCGATTTCGTACCCACTTGTTTCACCACTGGTGCCAAGAGGGAGGGCCTATCCTGTACACGTCTCCGTCCTCGACTTAACTTCATTCCACAAAAAAATCTATAAAAACCTCAGACCCTTTTTCGTCTGTCTCACACACATTTTGAACATGACGTCTCTTCAGTCGCATCTTCCCGTCAAATTGATTCGTGCCTTGCATGGCATCAGTCGAGAAAAAAATCCACAAACACGAGCTCGTGTCTTAGAAGCTAGTCTCAAAGAAGTCTTACGATGGTTCACGGTGACGGCATGTCAATTACTCCAAGGGATCATTCAGATTCCTCATCAAACCAAACGCTTTTTTGATCGAAACAAATTCGCTTTGACCCAACTGGCTGATCCCCGCATCGACACTCAAACCAAAAACCAAATCATTTTGACACCTGGAGGGAGCGGTACTCTAGGAGGGGTCATCATTCGCTCTCTCTTAAGATGGGATCCTAATGCCCACAAAGTTCTCCCCAAGAAAAAAGTCCAACGAAGCTCCAAGAAGAAGAAAAAGACCAGGTCCCCAAGGAGAACTTCTCCAGTGGCGGGACCCTCCTCTTACCAGACACCACCCCGGAAAAAGAAAAGAAGCCCCCAGAAAAAGAAACAGAGAAAAAGTCCCCAGAAAAAGAAAAGTCCACAGAAGAAAACTAGTCGCAAGAGAGGCATTTAGGCCAGGACGCAACCTTACACTCGCAAACCACGACCTGCCACGGCGGTGACCGCGTCTCCGGCAGCCTCAAGTTCATCCACTTCTCCGTTGATGACAACAAGAACTGAAGAGTACTTGGAGACGTTGATCACACCAAGAACTTCTCCGTTGATGACCCCAAGAACTTCCCCTGTGGCAGGACCCTCCAATTTAGCGGCAGTGGCTGCTGCTCACAAAGTACCTTCTCCCAAAATCAAAGTCTAAGAAAGATCGGGCATGTTACAAAGTTTACTGGATTTGTCCAAGCAAGAACTGGCTCGATTTAGTCCGTTGCGTACCCCTGCACGACGTGTCATGCCTGTCCTGAAGTTGATACGACGTAGAGACAATCAGTGGCGACGCGTTCCAGTATAAAAAAGGTGTGTGACCAAGTCGGGGTATCAGTGTTGTGGTGCTCCTGAAGATTCAAAGATGTCACCTTCCAAAAAACATCCCTCTTCTAAACAACCCCGAGGAAAGAAAATGAAAGGACTGCCACCACTTTTAGTCAAACATGGGGACATGTTATCTGTCCTGTCCAAAGCTTCTCCACCCCTACGAAAAAAACTCATTCAATCAGCTTCCAAAGAGGTCATCGATACCGTGTGCGAATGTTGTTTGAACGTCTTGAAAGGTACGATCCCTTTGTCCAAACACCAGAAACAATGCTTAGGCAAACATCGTCACGTTCTTCGCCAAATGGTTCCAAAGAAAATCCCCCTTCGTCAAAAGAAGAAGATGTTGGTCCAACGTGGAGGCATTTTATCGCTCTTGTTAGGCCCCTTGCTGAAAGGAGTCTTGGGAACCATGTTGGGATGACTGATGGGAGCAAGATAAAAAGGCCCTCGGAAGTCCCAAGATCTGAGAATCGACCCTTGACAACCCCATGGAAGGACGAAAACTAGCTTTAGTGCCTTACAAACGATGGATGGAATACCATCGTTGGCAAGAACAACGCACCCCGCATTTACCTCCTAGTCCCAATTTGAGCGAAATGTCCCAGTTACAACACGAATTGCAGTCCTTGATGGATCGCCAAGATTTGTCCGAAACAGAAAAATCGCAAAAGTATGGTCAACTCTTGCAACGACTACAACTCTTTCACCAGAAAGCTTTAGACGAAGCAGCTCTACCCACTCTGAAAGATTTTAAGATCTTGATGAAAGGTCCAGCACCATCACCAGTACCACCACCACCACTACCAGTGACCAAGACAGAAAAAGAGGAAGAAGAAGAAGGGTTTCAAACTCCACCAGAAAAAGTACGCAAGTTAACAACACCACCTACCTCCAGAATTGGATGGATTAAAAAGATGATGACCACCCCTTCTTCATCACATGAGAAAAAGAAAGTGAAGACAGAAGTGAAGACAGAAGTGAAACAAGAACCGATATCCCCTGTTCCGACATCCTCCTCTGCGACACCTATTGCTGGTCGCACACGCAAAGCATTGCAATCCAAGAAAGTACCCCAAGAGAAAAAGAGTAGCATCTTCCAAGAGTGGGTGCCTTATTAACACACAAACACAAAATGGAAAAAGTGTTAGCCAGCATTTAGTACGATCCCTCTCATCCTGCAGGTTATGCAGGTGTTCAAACATTGTATCGTGCTGCCAAAATGCGACTGAAAAGTCTCCGTTTACCTCAAGTGCAACGATGGTTACAAGAACAAGCTACCTACACTTTACACAAACCCATTCGACGCAAGTTTGCCAGAAGTCGCACCCGAGTGGAAGGCATCGATCATCAATGGCAAGCCGATTTAGCCGATGTCTCTCATTTGACCAGCTACAATCGTGGCTACAAATATTTGTTTTGTGTCATCGACGTCTTCTCCAAATTTGACTGGGTCGTACCCTTGACTTCCAAATCGAGCAGCGAGTTAGTGCGAGCCCTGCAACGAGTGTTGAAACAAAGCGGTCGTCACCCTCTTCGATGGCAAACGGACAAAGGCACCGAATTTCTGAACCAAGCTTTCCAAAAAGAATTAAAGAAACGTGACATTCATTTTTTTACCACCGAGAATCCCGAAACCAAAGCCAGCATCGTAGAACGTTTTCAACGCACTTTGAAAGAACGTATGTGGAAATATTTTACGCATCACCACACTCTGAAGTACATCGACATCTTACCGCACCTGGTGCAAGCGTACAACCAATCTTACCATCGAAGCATCGGACGTGCCCCGCAAGAAGTGACTCCCGAGAACGAAGTGCTGGTGTTTGAGCGTCTGTTTGGTACGTCCCCGACGAGGGCTGCCCCCAAGAAAAGTGGAGTGTTGACAGTAGGAGATTGGGTACGCATTGGCAAAACCAAACGCACTTTCGACAAAGGTTACTTACCTAACTGGACGACCGAATTGTTTCGTGTCACTGAACGAGTGCATGGCCGTCATCCTGCCGTCTATAAATTGGAAGACATGAACGGAGAAGTGCTCAAAGGAACGTTTTACTTACCCGAGTTACAACGTGTCACCAAAAAAGAAAACGACGTGTACGACATCGAAAGCATTCTCGAACGCAGAACCTGTAAAGTGGGCAAACGACGTGTCAAAGAAGTCAAAGTACGTTGGAAAGAATATCCACCCAGTTTTGACTCTTGGATCGACGCTTAGCAAGTCATCGACTATAAAAAGAAGTGACCATCATGCCCTTTCACACAGTCGCAGCTACGTCGACCACTCCTTCACCTAGTTCTTCTCTTCAAGATTTACAAAAGCAACCCTTGTGGGTGTGGTGTGGAGAACGTGTACCTAAAACGCAAATCGTCTTTTTCTGCCAAATCTTCGTGGTGTATTGTGTGATCGGGGCAGCCATCGCCAATTTGAGTTTGCAACAAGGAGACAAACAATTGTGGACCATTTTATTGAGCAGTTGCATCGGTTACCTGCTTCCCAATCCCTCCCTGAAATTCTCTTCCAACGGGAAACATGGGGAACCATGTGTCCAGTGCCAGTGTCAGTCACCACTCTAATAACAACAACAACAACCCTATTTTGGGCGGAGACACCCCTCTGACGTCCAGTAAACCCTCGGACAGCCACAGAACTCTGGAATTATGAGTCACCAAAACCAATTTTACTTAACCTTACCCAGTGACAGTTCCATGGAGGTGTTTCCCAAGAACACGTTGTGCTGTTACACGGCCAAATTACCTCAGACCATCCTATTAGATCACGAAGCCCATTGGGAAGTGGCTTTAGTAGAAATCATTCACCCGACCCAGGTCCTCAATGTCCTTCCCAATCAAAACTTTTTTGATGTGGAAGTTTCTGACGAACAATTGCAACAGTACTTGGATACCCATGGCAAATATGACAAGAAAACCCCTGGCACAAAAAATCAAAAGTACACTACCTATCACTTGTTCGTTCCCCCAGGCTATTATTTTAGTGGTCAACATTTGGTGAGCACCATAACCTCCAGGTTTAATGCCGTGTTTCTGAAAGCTTTGGAAAGTGTCAAAAAAGTGTCACCATGGAATACCACAAAGCAGCTCGTCGCTTCTTGATGAAATTTGACGGGAGTAAAATCCTGTCCATTTTATTTTGTCCTGAATTGTTTGACATGTTGGGCGGAGACATAGACATGAGAAAGGCCATGCTCAAGAAAAACGAATTACCAATCATTTACGACAACGAGTCTTTTAGCAAGTTATTTCGTGCCCCGGTAGAACTGAACCAAGGACTGAATTTGATGTTTGTGTACTCCGATGTGGTGGAGTATAACGTGGTGGGACACACCTCCGTACCGTTACTGCGTGTCATTCCTTTCAAAGTGGATTCTGCCACGGTCGCTGACGAGGAAGGTGGAAACACTTACCACGTTCACCGCGAATTTGTACATCCTCACTATTTGCCTGTCAGCAAGTCGTATTTGGACACGGTCAACATTGCTATAAAAGGAGATCTGGGACAAAATATTCCATTCACCAAAGGAAAAGTCACGGTGAAACTCCATTTTCGAAAACGGTTCTCTCACGACTCGTAAGTCATGTATCCAGTGTACCGAGGGGTTGCTCGACAGCGAGGACACGGATTAGGAGATATGTTAAAATCGGCCTTTCGTTCGGTGGCCCCGGTGTTGAAACCGATGGTGACACGCGGATTGCACGCCTTGAAAGATGCGGCACTGACACAAGGCAAAGAATTTCTCCAAAATGTCATCATCGACAAAAAAATCCTAAAGAAGCCTTCATGAGGGCAGGCAAAAATGTCTTGCTGCAAACGGGCAAAGACCTTTTGGGCCGACGAGACACACCTATAAATGCCCTGCACGCTACCGAGTCAAGCATTCAGCAAGGACAAGGCAGAAAGAGACGACGAAGAAAACACCCTTTCACCAGACTTCACACGTCTAAATCTAGAAAGGCAAAGAAAAGAAGAACCGTTCGAGACTTAGACGTTTTCGATTATTGAGAAAGAGAAAAAGATGATGCACCGAGAGTCTTGCGCCTGTTCCAAGTCGGAACTGGATCTGTTTGCCATGCCCCCCACCATGATGACCATGCAAGAATCCCAGTGGGTGGAATTTCATCCTGTCTCCTCTTTGACGGATTCCGCTCCCATCGAGTTTGAAATCAAAGGACAACCCGAAGATTACATCGATCTGAATAGCAGTTACTTGTATTTGAAGGTGAAAGTGATCAAAACGGACAACACCAATCCAGGAGGCGATGCTAGAGTAGCTCCTGTCAACAATTTCATGCATTCCTTGTTCAGCGAAGTGGACTTGTACTTGAATAACAAACTGATCAGCAGCAGCATGGATACTTACCCATATCGTGCCTACCTGGAAGATCTCTCGACGTACGGAAAAGAAGCCAAGAATACTCATCTGGATGCTTGCGTGGTATGGAAACCTGACACGGCAGGTGTAGGCACGTTTAGAGACACAGTCCTGACAGAAGATGACAATCCTCACAATGTGGGGTTTAACGACCGTAGTAAGAAAATTCTTCAAGGGCGAAGTTTAGAACTGATGGATCGTTTGCATTTGGACATGTGGTTACAAGAAAAGTATTTGCTGAACGGGGTGAATATCCGTCTGAGACTGAATCGTAGCAGTGCCGCTTTCCATTTGATGGCCCATGCCAATGAATACAAAACTAACATTCAAGAAGCCCGACTTTACGCGCGTCGTCTGGAAGTGTTACCTAAAGTGGGAAAATACGTCAGTCAGACGTTGAGCAGAACGACCGCCAAGTATCCGATACGACGCGTAGAAGTGAAAACGTTCACCATTCCCGCCGGACAGCGATCCATGATCGAAGATCATCTGTTCCAAGGACAGTTACCCAAGCGTTTGATTGGTGGTATCGTCAGGAATTCAGCCTTCAACGGAACCCACGATCAAAATCCTTTTGAATTTCAACATTACGGTGTGTCCAAGATCGAAGTCAGTCGCGACGGCAAGACCTTGTGTACCCAACCCCTTGAGCCCAACTTTCATGTCGCGAAGAATTATTTGAGATCGTACTTGTCCTTGTACGAAGCCACCGGACAGTTAGGAACCAACACCAGTCACGGTATTTCGTACGACGATTATGCAGGAGGCTATGCTTTGTGGGGTTTTGATTTCACTCCAGACCAAGGCAGCGACGAGGGACATTTCCACCCTATAAAATCAGGTCAGATTCGTGTGGAACTTCAGTTTGCACATTCACCTCCAGATCACACAGTGAACGTCCTCCTGTATGCAGAATTTGACAATACCATAGAAATCAACAGTTTGAGAGAAGTCATTCTAGACTATTAGAAGCCATGGAAGACTGTTATCCCTCTTTACCTAGTGGAGAAACTTTGAAAATGGAATGTGAGGAGACCTGGGAAGAAGAATCTCAAGACAAAGACGAAGAAGTTATCATGATGAAGTCAAGATGGCCAGAACAAGAAGCCCATTTAGTCTCCTGTTTTGCCAAACACTTGGTCGAAAAAATGACGGAACTGATCAAGAAAGATTGCTATGGATGTCACAACGATCATCCCAGTCAAATTGATCAAGAAAGATTGCTATGGATGTCACAACGATCATCCCAGTCAAATTCAACACGACAAATGTCTGATGTTAAGTCAAGAAGAAAAACTGAACGAGTATCTGGGCGAAGCTTGGAGTCTCATCTCGGACGAAGTCGTGTTGCTTCAGTGGTATAAAGACTTGCGTGAACATTCTTGTCCACCATTAACCACTCAAGAGATCCATCGTATCGAAGCTCTCCTGAATCAGAGTGGGGAGACGAAGCGAAGTAACGGTTATTTGTCAGACATTTTCAAGCAAAAAGTCAGGATCGAATTGATGACTTATTATTACCTGTGAAGAAGAAAAAAAACCCACACAAAACATGGATACCTCGGAACTTTATTACCTTTTGAACCACAGTTCGTACACGGCTTCTTGGAATCCTGTCGTCTGTGCTAAAGATGAACTCCCTCATCACAAACCTCAAGACCTCAAGTTTATGTGATCAACACGTACGACAGTCATCTCCCAGGAACCCACTGGGTAGCCGTCTACTTTCCTCAAGAAGGATGTGTGGAATATTTCGATTCGTATGGATTGCCTCCTTTGGAAGACGATATCGTTGACTCTATGAGAAGAAATGCTCAGACCACCCGATTCAATAATGTGAAATTACAAGGCACAGATTCCTTGGTGTGTGGACAATATTGTGTGTATTTTCTGCATCATCGCAGCCTGGGCTATTCCTTAGAACATTTAGTGACTCATTTTGATCCTCGTTCTTCTTCTAGAAACGATGTGAAAGTAGATCGATGGTTTTGTGACCATTATGCTTATCTTTTGTCTCAAGCTAGGAAACGTAGTGTCCACCAATGGCCTAATGACTTCCATCAGTGGAAATCACAATTTCATTCACAACGTTTTCAACCCTGTTTAAAGTAGAGTGTTAATTGAAAAAAATGTTTGTCATTAGAAAAAAAAGTTTGATGTTATATTGTTGAGTTATTGTTAAAAAATCTTAGAGCTGTTTGTTAGTGTTAAGTGATTTTGAATAAAAAATGTTGTGTTTTGAAAAAAATGCCTTTGTTTTTTGTTTGGCTATAGGAATGTTGATTCATGCTCTTTGACTTTTTACTATCCCTCTCATGACACTCATTGAACGTTCCGGCTCGAAAACCGTGGAGGGATGTTTTCCTTCACGTCCGCGCTTTGACTTTAAAGCCGGGGTAGCCTCCAGTCTAACCATCCATTGTCGACTCATCCTCCTACGAAGATGTGCTCCAAACTAGCTAAGCTAAACGAAGCCTACGTGAATTTGCATAGGGTCAGACACAGTCTGATACTGAAGCCAGAAGAGACAGAGAATGTGAGAATGCTAAAAGTCACTGAAGACCTGATAGAAGAGCTCTTCAGAGAAGAAGTGAACAGGGAGAAAGAAGAATGGACAGAGAAGTACAGACTTCAGAAACAGCAGAGAGAGCAGCAACAGCAGCAGCAACCTGAACCTGACAGAGGCTTTGTCGACTGTCGTATCGACACCAAAGAGTTCTTCTTCTCTTTCCGAAGAAGCAGACCTATGGTCAGAAAGTCTATCGTCAGAGGACGTCGCATTCTTAGAAACTAAAAGATTGCCATAGCAAACAAAAAAACAGCCCTTTTCAGGGCTACCCCAATACTCTAGAAAAGAATTAACAATCCATTTGCCAATGTGTGTAGGTAGAGTAGTGTGAATATAAACACTGACTCTTTTTTTTATAGTGTGAGTGTAATTGTTTGTGTATATGATTGTGTGTTTGTAAGTGCTCACGTACGTTTGTGTGGATAGGAGATTATGATGATGGCTCTTTTTTTTTTTGCTGTTTGACGTGTGGGGAGAGTAGATTTGGGGTTTGATTAGATTGCTTTGCGTATGTGGATAGTATATTATTTTTGTAATAAAATTTTTTTAGAATAGTGATGGGTAGTATAAAAAAGTGAGTGAGTGTTTCTTTTAAGTCCACGCGTTGTTTGGTCATGATCTAGGTAAGATCAATTTTGTTTTAGGGGATGTTTTCCTTCACGTCCGCGCTTTCACTATAAATTAAAAATCGTTCGGCAGTCTAGCTACCCTTGTTGATTGATCAAGAGAATGAACACCAGAATTGTAAAGCTTCTAGGACTCCATATGCACCTGGAATATGCCAGGCGCATATTAAATGAACTGGCCGTGGAGGCCATTGTCGAAGAGGGAAGGATGAAAGAGGAGGAGGAAAGAAGAAAAAAAGAAGAGGATGAAAAGGAGAGAGGAAATTTCAGAATCCCAGAGACAGAAAATTGGGATTCTGAAGCCACTTATCCCGCCTCTGCTCTCCCGCAAAAAAGAGTGAAAAGAGACTGGGGAAGAAGATGTGTGTGTGGTGCCAGGCCAGAAAGGCGCCAGCATTAGATAGGTGCATCTGGAGTTAAAAACAAACAGCTCTTTTCAGGGCTACCCAAACCTTTGGAAAAGAAATAGTAATCGATTTGCCAATGTGTGTATGTAGAGTAGTGTCAATATAAACACTGACTCTTTTTTTTTCCTTGTGTGTGTGTGTGTGTGTGTGTGTGTGTGTTTGTTTGTAAGCGCTCACGTACGTTTGTGTGGATAGTAGATTTGGGTTTCATTTTAATGCTTTGCGTGTGTGAATAGTAGATTAGGGGTTTGTTTATTGATGCTTCACGTATGTGGATAGTAGATCATATGAAATGAGAAAAGTAGGGGATGTTTTCCTTCACGTCCGCACGTTTTAAGTGATGATCTAGGTAATATAACTTTTGGGCTTTAGGGGGATGTTTTCCATCACGTCCGCTCTTTTCGTATAAGAACCCACAGTATTCGTCGTTCAAACCATTCTACAGAGAATAAAAAAGAAGATGGCTTCAAACCAACTTGATAAAATGAAAACATTGCAAGACGTCCTGGACAATTTGGGTATGATGGAGCAAATGTTAGTGAGGCTAAACGAGGATCACTATTCTTATAGTCCCCATCGAGTGAAGATGGAGATCAACAATTTAAGAAAAGTAAAGGACATGATCAGTGCTCTCATGAAAGAAATAAAGGAGGAGAAGGAGGATGAAGAGGAAAGGATAAGGATGAGAGAATGGAACGAAAAAATTGAAAAAGGAGAAGAAAATGAGAAGAGGAAGAAAGAAGAGGAGAAGAAGCAGAAAGAAGAGAAAAAGGAGGAAGAAAAGAAAGAAAAGAAGAGAAAAAGTTTAGGACAGAAAATAAGAAGCTGGTGGAGAAATAGAAGAAATTAGAAGAAGAAGAAACCCAAAGGCCCTTTTCAGGGTCACCCACATCTCTCGAAAAGAGATCGACTTTTAATTGCCTACCCCTTTTTTATTTAATATATGTGTGTGTGTGTGTTCTATCCTTCTCTCCTGTTCCCTTTCCCTAGACCCCTCAGGTCGGGACCTTATTAAAATAGGGTCCCGACCCTGTTCCATTTTGTCGCTCAACAGACCCACGGTTTATTCCCATGTTTAATTTCCCTTGTCTCTCAACAGACCCAAAATATATTGCCATGTTAAATTTCCCTTAACGCCAAAGTGACCCAGGGGTTTTCGTAATGTTAAACTTCCCACTGACGCCAAAGTGACCCAGGGTGTTTTTTAATGCTAATTCCCCTTGACGCTAAAGTGACCCCATTTACTACTTATGTCTCTATATTGTGTTATGTGTGCATAATCTGCTATGTTTATATATTATGCTATGTTTGTATATGGTGTTATGTGTGTATAATGAACTATGTCTGTACGCTGTGCTATATCCTTATGCTGTTTTTTAGTTTTACTTTTATAGCAATTATGGTAATAGAAACGATTGTCACGCTGAACATCAACTCTCCGTTTTAGTCTTTGCAAGTCCAAATAGTTTTTTGTCAGAAAATTACGAGTCACTGGCAAATAAATCATATCATGCTGCGTTGGTCACATACGCTGTAGGGACTATGAAAATGCCTGGTTTCTAATGTATTTGTGAAACATATAGTCTTTCCTCCTGCACCAATGACAATAAAGGAATGTTTTCAACAAAAGCAATACAACTAAATCCTCATAGTAGTGTCTGTGTGTGTGCTGTTGTTGTTGTTGTAGGGTTTAACGCCATTTTTCAGCACACGATAGGCTATACATGGCGGCCAGTGTTAATAGTGGAGGAAAAAAACCCCGGAAAGAACCACCGACCTACGAGAAGCTACTGGCAAGCTTTCTCACGTACCCACATATGCCGAATCCGAGACTCGAACCCACGCAGACAGAAGTAAGATGGCAGTGATCCGTAACGGCGAACGCTTTAGACCACTCGGGGCCCCGTGTGTGTGTGTGTGTGTGTGTGTGTGACGATTTTACATCTGGGATACGAGTTCAATAGCCTTTTCTTATTGGCTAAATCTTTGTTCTGATAATATTTGCTGACCATAACCGTTATTCCCTTGCCCTACGAGTGTGTCGGTTTACGCCGTCGATTTTTTAAAATCTTTTTGTGTGGTCTGAGAGTACAGTTATTGTTAATGACAATTTAGTTTCTCCGTTACTTCAGCAGAGCATCACTCTCCTTGCACCCATGCAAATTGCTATTAGGAAAATGTTGACTCTGTAGGAGCAAACAACTGCTTGTTTCTATTGAGTAGCATGTTTTTAATGTTTCAGACATTATTACTAATTATAGTATATAATTCTGTAGAATTAGACAATTTGAGTATAGACATTCTGAAGTTTGAATCACAGTTCTAAATACATGTCAGAATATTTATGGAGATAAAATCTTTATCAATAAAGTGTACTTAGAAGCAAACACAGGCTTCTGAAACTCTCATTGTAGTAAGAAAATATTAGAATATCTGAACTATAAGCAACTGTTAAACATACATTATAAGGAAAGGTTGGAAACCAATTTTCTACATGAATGGGGTGTGTGCAAAATAATAAGTTGTCATTTTATTGATGCCATACAAAATGCTTTAAAATAATTCATACTATATTTTAAATAACGTATGCTGATCATCCATCACATGGTAGCAGGAATGTCAGGACGGCGGTACCAATGCAATCCAGAAGGAACTTCTGCTAGAACTACATTAGAAAAGGTAGTGTGACTACATTTCAGAGGTCAGAGTCGATGCCGAATAGTCGCTTAGTACATTATTTAAGTCCGAAATGTTTTATCAAAGTTATAAACAATGGAAGTCTTTCTTTTCTTACAATTTGTATGATGTCTAGGTGGTGCTAAATTAAAATGGTGCGGAGCTCACATCCAATATGGTTACCACGACAGTCGTCTTGAGAATTTTGTGATCTTTAATTCTCAGTGGAAAGTCAGACAGGCTAGGGATTTAACTACAAAACAAACTTCATATAATGTATAGATGGTCCTAAACAAACATGGTGCCGATCTGACAGCCAATATCGCCAGCATGACAGCCATGTTGAAAACCTTTTAATCGTTGCTCCTCCAAAATGGAAGGTTGAGATGGGGTTTTCAGCAGAGGACTTCTTTTGATGTCCAAATTGTCGCAAAATGAAAATGGTACTGATCTGACCTTTAATATGATTAGCATCTATGTCATTTAAAAATCTTAATATCGCTACTCCTCTTAGATGGATGGTCACATGCATGCTAATGAGGCTATCTTGCATCATATTGACTGACCCTGGTACAAATGTGGCTACCATATTTATTTTAGTATTTTGATCGATCTTGGCACGTATACTTATATCATTATTGCCTTGGATAATTTCATTGGCTAGCAGGATCCACGCATATTAATTAAGTGATCTTGCATCTGATTGGCTGAACTTGTTGACACTCTGGAAGACATATATTTGATCTGATGTAGATCAAACTTCAAACATAGGGTTATATGATGGAGATGAATGATCCACATATGACAAAGGGTGAAAATCCATGTGATTTGCTACGTTTCTTACCACTCTATGATCCAGATTTAACACAAAGGCAAATAGGCTTAAATCACTAGAATCTTGAATTTAAAATGACCCATGCATGTTAATGAACTGAGCACGTATCCTATTGGTGTTGTTTGTCGACACTTTGACAATTTTATTTCCGATCATATCAAACTTGATAACTAGGCTTTTATCATCAAGCTTTGTAATGCTTCTTTTATTAGCTAGAAATAATATTAGTCGGTAGTAATCCATTTCTGTACAGAGTATACAGTAGGCAGATTCTTGCCGATTTTTCCTGGTCCGTTTATCTTCGGTCAGACTCTACCACGAAATTTGTTATCTGGGTATTGTTCAACCTGTATAAAATACATTCAGGTGTTTCCTAATCTACGTTTATTTAAGGACTTCTACGACAGATTATTCGTGTGAAGTCAAAATTTGGTGGTTCTTTCCGGGTTTTTTCCTCCACTATTAACACTAGCAGCCATGCATAGCCTATCGTGTGCTGAAAAATGGCGTTAAACCCTACAACAACAACGGTCGCATCGGATAAAACACTTTACTCCTAGCCAGTAAGAATAGTTATATTTAGCTGTAAGAACACTCATTCCTAATGTATCATATGACATTTTACAAAATTTAATCGGTGGACTCAAGCATTGTTAGAAAGCATCGTAGCTCCTCTTACATTATATATTCTGTTAAATATTGCTGCACATAACGACTGTAGAGGGCATACAAGATGATTAGTACAATTTGGCCTGAAAATGAAAGTGACTATATTACTGGAATGACAAAGGGTATTATTTGTTTGTTCGGACAATGGGTGTAGGGGTTAGTATTTAAGTAGCATAATCCGGCCTCCTTTTAATTTTGTAGTGTTAATAAAGTTTGCTTCTTTCGTCTAGATTGCAGACTTTTCCACCCAATTTCAAAATCAAGAGACTGTCTACTTGTGTATTTTTGAAGTCAGTTGACTTACTAATACCGATTCTAACGGTAGTTTTTCATGTTTTCTTTTGACTCTATAAACGAACATACTTTCCAAACAACAAAGGCATATTCCAAAACGGACAGAAGTTGCAGGGCCGTCCTTACGCCGATTGAACGGTTTGGCCCAATCAGGCCCCGCGCACAAAGGATCCGCGCGCGTTAGTAATTTTTTTGATAAAAATATGTCTATATAGAGAAAGTTATTTTAAAACGATGGAAGAAACGTTTAAGTTCAATATCATATAAAAGTTGTTGAAAAATTTATTTCCAAAACCTGTGCTCACAGGGGGCCCCGCTCGTAAATCCATGGGACCCAGCCAGAATCAGGCCCCGCGTTTGCTAAGGCTGTTACTGAGACGTTGCCTATTGTTTGGATCAAATTTACCTTCTAAGTGTATGATTAAAATACTGTAATACAATCTTGAGTTTTTTCAAAGAATATTCATTTATCTATGATGAAATTTTAAGGATTTCCTTATATTTGAGGAATTCCTAAACAATATTTATCAAACATCAATAGGTTTATGTGTGTTACATTTGAAATGTGTTTTTGTATCCTTTCCACTGTTTCTACATCAGACAAAAATACTGATATTGCTTTAAGTATCGTAAAGAAGAACAACATCTCAATCTGAGGAGACAAAATGAGAATTTTAGTGGAATTCTTATCTGCTCAATTATCTATTATATATTTGGGAGTTTTGAAGTTAGTTTGTAATTTATTATGCATGTAATGATACCTCTTTAAATTAATAATATATATCTATAATTTAATTAAATAGGTCTCTAATTCATTTAAAAACATCTAAGATTAATTTATGGGTTTGTTGGCATACGTTATTATTATTATTATTATTCTCTCTCACCATGAGCACACGTACATAGGAACAAGGGGGATGGCACTTACTCACCTTCTCCCCGGGATTTCACCTCTATGTTTTGGTCGACATCCATAAAATATAATGGCCAGGGGCGGATTAAGGCTCACTGGTGCCCTAAGCACTGACAAATTTTGGTGCCCCCTCCTTTCCACGCTGACCGACAGAGGTCAGAGTGCACTGCGCCAGCAGTGCTCCTTGTGGTACATCTGGGAAGATAACCCTAGGGTGCACCATGATCAAGAAACAGAACATTATGATCAATTTGCACTAGTTTTATCAATTTGTTTTACAAATCTTCATTCGTTTTTTTTTTTCTTTTCACCCTTTTCTCAACTTTGTGGTGCCCCCTTTGGCCCTGGTGCCCTAAGCACGTGCTTAGTCTGCTTAATGGTTAATACGCCCCTGATAATGGCTGACCACTCCATCTTTGTGCACCCCCCCCCAAAAAAAAAAATCAAAGCAATCTGCGGGCGCCTTTGTCTCTCACAATACGTTTAAACTGAATCTCACTCCAGGAACGATATAAAAGGAACGTTGTATTTCTGTTTTTCTTTCCTTGTATGGTCATTTGGAGAGATGGGACATCCTATAAATATTCTTCAACTGTAGCGCGAAGGTCAAATTCCGGTGCAAGGGTTCAACCATTGGCAATGAAGCATTTCTATCAAATGTGTAACATAACTGCACAACGATATCGATATTCCAGACCACGTGATTTTGTTTTTGTACAGATCGCTACGCACTCGATTTATCTGTTACGTGGTCTGTCAAGAGGGCAGACGTTTACACTATGGACTGTCTTTAAGTACACTATCAGAATATGAAGCATTGAGAAGACTTGTACGGCACTGTGAATAATTGTCATTCCAAGGTATTATTACGCATTCCTTTAATACAGCAACAAGAAAGTGTTTTTAATTTCTAGTTTTGCCTCCATATACCCCGTGCTAGGGAATGTTCCGTCATACAAGCAGCTTATGTATTGGCAAACACCCATGTGTACAAGTTATAATAGCAGAAACCCGGGAGGCCACATATAGACAGCTGAATTGCCCAATATGTTTGGAAATATTCGAATCACCGAAAGTTCTAAGGTGTTTACATACGTTTTGTGAGAAGTGTATATGTAAACATGCCCGCAGTCTCAAAAGATGAGGGGTCACAGCCAAATATAATTACTTATCCTGTCTGCAGAAATCCCATCCCTGCTCTCTTTGGCGATCAGTCACAAGATGATTGGGCTGCTAGACTTCCTACTAATTCCATCGTTTTGTAGCTTTTGACGTCAACTCAGTCCAACCAAAGTGACTGTGTTTATTGTCAGAAATGTTTAACTCTTGGAAAACAGTATATCCCTGTGACACATTGTGTCACGTGTTCAGAGTATCTCTGTAATATTTGTTACAGTTGTCAAAAAAGTTTAAAATGAGCAAGGATCATTCAATCATTGTAGAGTCAGTGTCTGCACAGCAACATTGGAATTCATCTCAGGAGAACGTGTTTTGCTGTTCTATGCATCGGAAACAATACAAATACTTTTGTTACAGTCACAATGAATTTTGCTGCAGTGACTACACCTCCAAAAATCATAGAAAAGGGTGAAATATTACTTGTAAAGGATTTATCTGAAAGAACCAAAGAAAGACAAGATTTCAAACAAGTATCGTAACAACTAGATGGAGCGAAAAAATGTTTATGACGTTGCTTGAAAGTACATCCCAAACTATAGATTCCATTGAGCAGCAAAATAATGCAATAACCAAGTCAATTCAAGATTGGATCATCCCCATCAAAGAGCTTATTGACAGACTAGAGACTGCAGCTCTTGATGAATTGAATCAGATGTGTAAACAGGATTGTGGAATGTAGGAGTGCAATATCTGCTATTGAAACTTCTGAAAAAATGCTAATGGGGAGTAGAAAATCTGAGGATGATACCAAAATATTTATAACAAAGACTAAAGCGTCCAGACAAGTTCTTAAGTGCTTAAAAAAATACAAGACAATGGAAAATAATAATGGATTTGTTGAATTAGAATTTCATTTGGACAGGACATGTGAAGGAATCATTCAAACCTCGTCATCCATCGGTAAACTGAAAAGAAAGTGATCTGGATTCCTGAAATATCGCTGACTCTTTATTTTCAAAGACGAAGATACCAAAAATTCAACCGGATTTAATGGTAGCTTTTAGTGCGATGATTCCGAGTGATGTAAACATATGCAGTATATTATCGGGTGTTTTCCATTTTGATGAATAACTTGTGCTCTGTGATCGGGCAAATGAAAAATTAAAACTGTTTGATAGGTATTTTCAGTTTGTGTTTGTCACGGAATTGTATAAATCTCTTTATTTATTAAATACATGTATTCGGGTTTCGTTTTTTGTATTCAATGATACCCGAGGGTAATTTATGTTCATTGTACAATTTTGCAATAGAGCGAGTTCGGTTCATCCTATGCCGCACGTGCGAAGTGCTTTTGATGGAAATAAACCGATTTTCAGCGCACCGACGATGTATGGCTGCATCGTCTGTGTATAAATGCCTCACCGTAAGACTAAATCTTCACATTACGGAACGTCTTGTCAGTAAGCGGTTTACTTAAGGACTTGCACATCTTCAGCTGTAAAGGTATGTGAGTTATTTTTTAATTTCTTGTGCATAAATTACAACTATTGTACTACTACGTTTATTTTTGTATATTTTCTATGTAGCTTCGGCTTACGTAGTATAATGCAAATATTTTCTATTCTTGTTTCTGACTTAGCGAAAGATTTATTTTAGCAATATAAAGTTGCATTTTTAAGAAACGTTTATTACCGTAGGATTCTTATCGGGCATGGGAATGTTCACTTCTGAACCTGGTTATTATATTGTAATTATTGTGCCGATAATGTAATCTGTAAAGCTTACCGTATATAAGGTCATTACTTTTTTCGTATATGCCCGTGTCATGCATAATACACGGTGTCAGATGTATTTTCAGCTGATCGGAGTCAATGTGGTACCAGCTGTAGAGCTAACCATAGAAGTTGACCAAAGCAGCAGTAAAGCTGAACCACAGCAGCCGTAGAGCTGAGTGAAAACTGTTCCTGGTCGAGTAGCATGTGATCGGGCGTTGCTGACCGATTGGTTGGCGCTGATTACTTGATTGATCTAGGAGTTGAATAGTGGTCGGTGACTACCTGGAATACTGGAATACTGACTGCTTGATTGACCAGTGTGACTGGTTGTCAAGTGTGCTGGTGACGTAGTGTCTAACTCCACACATGTAATCTTTTAGCCGTGGGCTAATTTTGTGGTTTTTAATGCTCAGTGTTTTGGGATTGTAAAGATATTTTGTATATCTGTCCCTATGTTTTCATCATTTTATTATTTGAGTAAAATACCTAATTTCTCACTATTTGAGTGAATTCATTTTTGCAATTTGAGTAAAACTCATCATTTATTTTCGTCGTGTGAAATTAGCGAATCATTCACCCTTGTCCTTGTACTGTTTAAGGTCATTTATTAGTATTTTCATTTGTTGCATTATGAAGTTCGTGCACATTATGTTAATTTGTCTCATATTTGGATCTTATAAACGCACGTATTAATCAAAATTCTTTTCTCAATCAAGTCATTCATGATTAAACATTGTATTTGTATGACCATCAAAAGTGTTCTGTTATAAATCCGAAATCCAACCGGTTCTTTTCTTACAGTGTTACGTCTAAAGGTGAGCTATGTATATCTGTCTGTGGCTGTAACTATATATACAACTATTAAGCTTGCATCTGTTACTAATAATCTGACGCCACTGAAGAGTATATATGTTGGACATTCATATTATGGAATAGCCTCCTACCAGCAGAACATTATTATAGACCTAAGTGGAGGATCGTTGCTTTCATATGATACTTAAGACAAGATCATCAATAGAAATATGAAATATGACATATTGGAATACGATGCTACACACTGTGTCAGCCAGGATGGGGAGAGAATATGTTACATTAAATATAATGCAGTGGTAACCATGGATATGAAATGAATCAATTATACATATTAGGAGAGATAATGTTAGCTTTTATCCTTTCTCACATGCTTTAACCAATGTCAACTGTGGGAGAAAGATTTAGTTTATTTAGATAATTAATGAACTTGAGACAAAATCATCAATAGAATTAAGTCAAAAGACAATTTTGTATTTGGTAATACACTCTGTATCTGTCTGGATAGACAACAATATATTACACTGCTCGAAACACCATTGATACCGTGGATATTAAGAGGAATAAATTTAATACATCTAAAAGCAATAGTCTGAAAGGCGTATTATGGATCACGGTAGAGAAACAGAGCATTTTTGTTTTTTGGGGGGAGGGGGAGGAATCTTAAAAAATGATGCAGTTTTCTCCAGAGGGAGACCAGTCAGTGTATTAGTAAACTAAAATTTATTTCCAAGTGTGTATGTATTCTAAAATAGTTGCTAGTTATGATGTTGGTAAAATTCATATTCTTGAAAATTAAAATACGAAATAGTTTGGAGAGCATATTGAGATTAAACTTTCTTATTCAACACGATTATACAGAAACCTTTGGCAGATGGAGAGCGATTTTCCTTCGATATGGATATTATTTTTTTGTACCTCAGTAGAATTTATAGGTTTCAAGTGATATAATGGATATAATAGTGGTTTATCATGCTAAAAACCAGGGCAAGAATATATTCAAAACATTGCTAGACCCGCCCCCCCCCCCCCCCCCCAAGAAAATAAAAACACTAAACGGTGGCTCCTTTCTGTTGTCATGTGAAAATTAAAAGTAAATGTATCTAAAGACATACTGTTGGCGCATATCCTTTTTATCATACCTTCGTCGAATCCAGTCAAAGGTACATTTATGAGAGAGAGAGAGAGAGAGAGAGAGAGAGAGAGAGAGAGAGGGAGAGAGAGATCCATTCTGTCGCACTTAAAGTATCTATGTATCAGTCACGCGGTTGATTAGTGTCTATCGCGTTTTCAAAGATTTTGTCAGCAGTTTGAGAGTTTGAGAAATTCGCTTTGACTTGAAACAAATCTTGCATCTTAATGCAACATTCAGAGACCAGACTATAATGTATCTTTCTTGATCTGACGCAGATGAATTTTGTGATAAGTGTATCTCACTGTGATCTCCTTATGAGCATAGCACATTTATTATTAGATGACATCGATTTTAGTAATTAAAAATTTATAATTTTTTTCTTTTTCCATTGCGAAATTTACTGAATATCTGCCAATGTCACAATGATTGACTATTTCGATTTTAACTTAGATGAAAACCTACACAATTTGCTTTCTTGTTGCTAGGTATCCAAGAAAATATTTACTGTACAGTGTAGGCAAAATTCATACGTTATTTTGAAAACCGTGAATCAGATGCTTTCATGCGCATACATGTTTCTGTAGCTTTTAATAAACTTGAAAAATGAAGTATGAAAGAAAACAGTTTAAGTATGACGTGGAGTTAAAAATTTATTGTTTTTACTCACGACCTTTTGTACGATATTGTGTGAAGGAAAAGTGTGACCCTTAATTTTTAACTGTTGTTAAGATACATTATTGATAAAATATCTTTAACGTTAATTAATTGTTATTTCTCCTCAGCTCCTGTATTACTCGCCTTATTTGGGTCATACTGAGTTATGGAGAGATGGAGTAATTTTGATTTGTGGCAGCCATACTGTAGATCTTTTCTGGAAACGGCAAAATAAATATTACTGTTACTATTTTCAACCACGGTAAATACAGAAGATTCTGTCATCATTGCAAGTTGGTTTTAACAAATACCATTAGTTAATAGATTATTGACACTAGAAAAAAGTGGTGTTTATTTATTCTTTGGGTAAAAAACTTGTATCTACGTGTATGTATGTGCAGAGTAGTAATATGAAACCAAGCAAATCTATTATATAAGATGTCTATAAAATGACATTCGGCATAAACAACAAACATTGTTTCTCACTTGTGACTTCCTACCTATTAAAGAAATGCAGCATAAGAGTACTTCTGGAAGACAGTGACAAGTATAAGACAAGTCTGACGCACGTTCTTGGGTGTGTATTTTGGTGCATACGTACGTGCTGAATAATAACTTCTTTCTGTACGGATATATTTATTAGGGCCCTACATCGAGATGCAGAAGCTGTATTTCATCCACATCTTCTGTCATCATTTTGAAGAATCGAGTATCCTGACTGACATTGTTCTTTTAACATTGGTTTCCACCATCACAAGTTCCTCTGCTTTAGGCACTACAACTGCAATAAACGATACCTTTGTTGTGTACTCTTCGCTGATAATTCAAGTTAAAACCGAAATTATGTTTCATTCTTTGTGATAGCTACTAACCTAAAAATCAGAAGACAAGATGGTGTAATATACTAAGCTTCGAAAATTTAATTGCTGATAAAGTAAGAGATGTAATATATGAGATATAATATATTAAGATACAGACCGAAAGTCAAGGTAAAACTTGATTCAGTGTATATGTTTACTACATTTCTTAAATTCCTCCTGTATATTCCCTTATAACTTTTAATTACTGGAATGTTGTGTAAGAATAACTTTTCGTTGTTTTAACTGCGTTTCAGAAATAATATCATAAAGGTTAAACTATGTAATGTATACAGTGATAAAGACTTGACTTAATGTAATTTTATTTATCTTGGATTCAACAAATTCCGTTTCAATTTATGGCTTATGTAACAGGGTCATAAATAAGACAGTTACTATAATAACGATTATGTGTATTTAAAACATTAATCTTCAATGTATTAAAGAGGTTGGTAACACGAAGGCACAATATTCTTTTGAAGAGTATTTAGCTAGTATTTTGTAAATAAAACTAAATGATTAAATCAGATACATCTATTACTTCAGTAAATAGATGACAGTTTGTTAAAGCTTTCATGAAAATTGGACTTGAGATTTTTTAAACTGAATATATTATGTGGTTTAAGTCTTTCCGTCCTGTCTGGTGTATATTTATAATTTTATATAATTAATTCTATATGCCTTGATTTCTTTCATAGGAATCAGGAATAACTGTGAAGATACATTAGAATTAATTACTAGGTGTCGTCATGCGAGTGTCTGCTACGCACGAGTGCATATAACACCGATTGAGTAACATCATTTATTGGTGATGTGTACTTAGTTGTGAGGGAATGAGGACTCGTGTGTGCAGGCAAGGCGATGGGTGCCGCTTACCCGCGGACCTGGGTTCAAATCTCCGTAGAATATATATATATATATATATATATATATATATATATATATATATAGTCATAGCTGGGGTTAGGGGTGAGTTCCTGGGTTGTTTATTTGTTGGAAAATACAGTCAAATGTTTAGGGATTTGCAAAGGTGATCCATTGTTGTTGATTTAGTCATACAAATTTTCTGACCCTTAAGATTGCTATGTTTAAACAGTGTTCTATCTCTGCACTCAGTGATGTGTCAGTACTTAATGCTAGGTCTGTATAATGCGATGTATGTGTTCTGTTTTATGTCTGTATTATATTAGATATATAGTTTGTTAGTGACCATATACTAGATTTATGCGGTCAGTGTGCAATTCGTATTGGATATGCACTTGCGCGAAGTCCACGGCAATTTTCACACAAACCCTGTGAATCTCGTATGTAGTCACTAGCAAACTATATAAACCGTTTATCCCAATGAAGATCCTGCATAAATAGCGAAAAAATATAGACATCACAGCTTATCTGCTAAACGGTCCTCGTTTAAAGTTTCCAAGCCCGTATCTTGATTCTTTCAGGTAAACTATTCCCCCAAGACATTCATAAACACGATTACTTGCCGGAATGTTGCTACAACTTTGTTGTTTAACGGCATAATATAATAATACTATAAAGCCACTTGCATTTCTGAGACACAATTGCCCCTCCGCTGGCAAGAAATTCCAAACATCGTATTAAACATTACAAAATGGCATTATGAACATCATTCTGTTGTGAGTATCCTTTCTAAGGCAGGAGATTTGCCCATTCAAAAGATATTTGCCGATCTAGGCAATCATGAGCTTGTCACACAGCGCCAGCCCTGCCATTTTCCATAGACAGAACAGCTCTTCACTGTATCCTTACCCAATACTGACATGGCACAGTGGCCCACCTACAATAAGGGAGTATATACTGACAAAACGGACACCAACATAATGACTGTAAGGATAAAATTCATATGATGGTCAGTACTAGTCAACGGCAACAGCCACTAAGTGGCTACAGACCATACTAGACCTGGCACTAACTCAACCTGTAACTTATGTTTCATGATCTATTTTCCTGGCATACACAGTCCTTGTTTCTTGAAAAAGCTCCCAACCTCCAGACGTGACCATCACATTTTGAGCTCAGACTCAAATATCTAGTATAAATGGATACCGAATTTATGAAAACTCTAATGTCACTCAGTATCCGACTTGGTTGAAATAATGCCCAGTATTTAACAAGTATATCACTTACCTTGGTTTGATCGCAACCTAGTAGTAGCTATGGCTGCAGTCTTTTCTCAGACCCTCAGTAACAGACCTAGATTGTCAGTGATAAACATGTAGCAGAATGTGGCCTACACTTCAGAACATGCTTGGGTTTCGGGCAAGAATTTTCTCAGGACAGGGAAGCACACATGGTTTCGGGGTTTTGGATGTTTTATTTTAATTTAAATTAACTCTGAAAATGGAATAAAAGATCATTCATTGCCCTAATTATTTGAATACTTGTGAAATCACAATGTCACCATTCTATAAAGATGAAGTATTCTACTGTCATTTGAAAAGAAGAAAGAACTTACACACTTAAATTATATAGAATATAGCAAATTTCATTACATGTAGAAAGCATGTAACAAAACAAACATCAAATATTCAATCCTTACAAATGAACATATCTATCTATTTTGAAAGCCTTGTTACTTCTTGATTTTACGAAATAAGGTTCATCTTGCGAACTGAGCAAGTTGTGACCATTCTTTAATCCAGCTACGTGAAAAAATAATTGATCATGTTCTAGTCATACAATTTTGTTACCCTAGATATGGAACCAAGATAAATTTTTATATTGCTAGGATTGGAATGCTTCTGGCTTCTGATGCATATATATATATATATATATATATATATATATAGCGAGAGAAAGAGAGAGACAGAGAGCAATGAACCTTGATCGCCAAACCATGAGCAAACCATTCAACCAAATGCACAGACACACAGATAAACAACGAAACAAAGAAACTAGCAACATTTGTAATATACCAATAATCAGTTATTTATTGTATCCCATGTATTCGAAATGCAGATATATACAAATTTTATCCAGGACTTCAGACAATAAAGCATTGCAGTGAACTGCAATCTCCTAATCTACCCAATTGCAAAAACCAGTACTACCCGTGTTAGTTTGCAATTGAATTTCAAGATGATATATAGTAAATAATTACTAAAGTGTTGGGTCTCTTATTGGCTTAACTATTTTAATAAAATATGAAATTCTATTCTCAAAGAACTCATAGACGTCTATAATCATGAACCTAAATTCCTTAAATAAAGTTTAAAGCAATTTACGCACTGTCATGTCTTCTTAATATCCAATGATGTTCAGTTGTTCTGTATAGGACTAGAGTAACTGAGTACGCACGGACAGAGTTAACCCCTGTCCCTATTAAACAAATTTGTGTTTTGTACTCACTATTTTCAGTAAAATCAAGGCAATAATGGTGTATCAACATTTAATTTATAAAATACTATCAGACACAGTGGAAACTTAGAGATGACTGTGTTCCATTCTGGTAAGGACCCCAGCCATGTTCACCAGCTGACGGAACCTGCTTCACATAATTGTTGTTGCACGCATCACATGAGGATTCTGTATCACACCATTCTTCTGTGTTTCAATAATCATGCTCAGATGTACAATCTCCCTTTCTAGAAGCAAGATAGCACAGATTTCCATCTAGGCTTTCCAGCTTTTGCCACTAGAGTTTGTCCTCCTTCAGCTGCTCCATCCTTATAAAGTTGTCACTTTTATCGGTCAATTAGAGATCTCCGTAGCCATCATTTAGACAACTAACCCGGTGTGGTCAAGTTGCTGATATACTATATTGCTTTGAAAGGCAGATGCAGGACTGAAGTGAAAATGGTCTTTTGGCAACCAAGACTTCCATCAAACTTTAACCCATCGTTCTATGTGACATGTATACCATTTTTCCACATTGAAGTCCCAATTGTTAACACTGACATTGCGGGCCTACAATGTCAGAACCTTCCTCTTTATGCATGAACTGGAAGTTCCTAGTGGATGTTGGAATGTTGTAGTGATATGTTGTATGTTCAAATAGGTTTGAGGGGCTTTTTGTCAACAATCTGAACACAACCTTAATTCTTCTGTCAAGAGCCCCACTAGCTGTCATGCTTCTGAGTCCATCTCTTATATGGCACATTTGCTTAATAATACAGATCATGATTCACTTTACAATGACATATATATGTCCCTTAATGTACAGCGTGCAGAATGAGAGTCATTTTGCCCTATAAACTTACCTAACAGATGAACAAAAATGCAATTGTTAGATTGCACCTGTTTTCTTCAATCTTCAGCTTTTATATATATATATATATATATATATATATATATATATATATATATATATATATATATAGAGAGAGAGAGAGAGAGAGAGAGAGAGAATGACAGCAATCATGATTTGCTTCATCAAATGAATTCGTCCGGTATCATTTATATATTTGCACAAATGTTGTAAAATTCTATATTTTTCATTTGCTCTCACTTTCCCCCAAAGTAGTAAATCTAATCTAACTGTTGGATATGGCATTAATCTTCAGTATTTTTATCATCAACTTGTTGCTGACAATAATTGGGAGAGAACATGGAGAAATGTTAGATGGTTTCCATGCTACCACAGAAATAAATATTGGTGTCGACTAGTTTATGTTTAAAATACAATAATACAATCTTGAATTTTCTTTCAGAGAATATTCTCTTGTCTATGAGGAAATTTGAAAGGATTTCCTTAAATTTGAGTAATTCCTCAACTGTATTTTTCAACAATAAAAAGGTTTCTGTGTATTAGATTTTAATAAAAAGCGTTTTGTATCCTTTCCCCTATTTCTTGTTCAGACACAAATACTCAATTTACGCCGAAGATGACATGATTCGGAAGTATTTGTTTCGCGATTTGTTTGATGTAATGCAGCCGCCATGATTAAACTTGAATACAGCATTAATATCTGACAAATCCTATGTGACCTACCTTATTATTATTATTATTATTATTAAAGTTTATTTGAACATACACTTTAAGTCTCGCTCAGGATACATTTAAAGTGAATCTCAATCCAGAATCGATATGCAACGAACGAATCGTAGTAATACATAGTAGTACACAGAATGAAAGTGAAAAGAATCGCCGACATTATATTATATATTTACTTAACTTTTAATGATACAGTTTTTGATAAATAAATATGAATTAAACCGATTTACACCGTCCGTTCCGGAGATTACCTCCGTTCTGGAACGATCTGTCTTTATCATACCACCTCCGTTCTGGAACAGAATGATCAGCCTTTTATGAGAACTGTCAAATAAAGTACGACCGATTGACGAGTGTTATAACGAGGAAAAGAGTAAATAATTCGTATCAAAATCGCTCCAATCATATTTTTTTTTTGTTTTATATATTATTCAACTAAATTAAATCATAATTCCTGTGTGTACGCCCATATATACATGCTAATACGTGTATTTCGGTTTTTCAGTGTATTTCGGTGTTACTAGTAATCTTTTATCTTTCTTTCCTTGTATCGTCACGTGACAGATGGGACACAATAAGTAGCATTCAGCTGTAGTGCGAAGGTCATATTCCAATAAAATGCTTTAACCGTAGGCAGTGAACTAAAGAACATTTCTATTTAAAGTGTCGTATTACTGCGCTGCGATATCAATATTCCAGACCACGTGATTTTATTTTGTACAGGGAACTATGCACTCAGTTTTATTTATTACCGTGGTCTACCAAGAGGGCAGACTTTGACACAATTTATCATTGAACTATAGACCTGTCTTTGTGACGGCAGATAGTCAGTACGTAAAGGACGGGGAGTATCAGAATATGAAGCACTGAGAAGACTTGTAGTAGACGGCTAATAATTGTCATTGGAATGTGCTGTTGAGCGTCTTTCAATATAGCAACAAGTAAGTGTTTTTAATTTCTACGTTTGCTTCCACATGTACTTTGCTAGTAGACGTCCCGTCACACAAGCAGATTATGCGTGTAATAGCCGCCCATGTGTATAGGTTATAATGGCAGAAACTCGGGAGGCTACATATAGACAGCTGAATTGCCCAATATGTTTGGAAATATTCGAATCACCGAAAGTTCTAACGTGCTTACATACGTTTTGTGAGAAGTGTATCTGTAGACATGCCCGAAGTCTCAAAGAGGCGGGGACACAGTCAGATATAATTACGTGTCCCATCTGCAGAAATCCCACCCCTGCACCAGCTACTGACCAGACAGAGGATGAGTGGGCTGCTAAACTTGCTACCAATTCCATCGTTTTGTCGCTTTTGGCGTCAACTCCGTCCGGCAAGGAAGAGTCTGTTTATTGCCAGCCATGTTTGACACTTGGAAAACAGAATACCTCTGTGGCATACTGTGTCACGTGTTCTGAGTATCTCTGTAATATTTGTTACAGTTGTCACAAAAGTTTTAAAATGAGCAAGGATCATTCAATCACTGATCGTTCAGTGTCTGCACAGCAAAATTGGAATTCATCTCAGGACATGTATCGCTGTTCTGTGCATAGGAAACAATACAAATATTTTTGTTCCAGTCACAATGAACTTTGCTGCAGCGACTGCGCCTTCAAAGATCACAGAAAATGCGATGAAGTGTTACTTGTAAAGGATTCATCTGAAAGAACCAAAGAAAGACAAGATTTCAAAGAAGTATCGGAACAATTAGATGAAGCGAAAAAAATGTTTATAACGTTGCTTGAAAGTACATCCAAAATTATAGATTCCATTGAGCAGCAAAAGATTGCAATAACCAAGTCAGTTCAAGATTGGACTATCGCCATTAAAGAACTTATTGATAGACTAGAGACTGCAGCTCTTGACGAATTGAATCAGATGTGTAAACAAGAAAATATAAAAGCATCAGATCAAATTGTTGAATGTAAGAGTGCAATAGCTGCCATTGAAACTTCTGAAGAAATGCTAATGGGAAGTAAAAAATCAGGGGATAAAACGAAAATATTTATCACAACAACCAAAGTGTCGAGACAAGTTCTCAAGTACTTGGAAAAATGCAAGACAATGGAAAGTAATACGGAAATTGTTGAATTAGAATTCCATTTTGACAACACTTGTGAAGGAATCATTCGAACCTTGTCATCCTTCGGTAAACTGACAAGAAGGGCGATCAAGGTTCCTAAACTATCGGCTGACTCGTCATTTACAAAGACGAAAATACCAACAATTCAACCCAATTCAAAAATGGTCACATTTAGTGCCAAGATTCCCGATGATAAACAAATATGCAGTATATATTCGGGTGTGTTCCTGTTTGATGAACGACTTGTGCTTTGTGATTGGGCAAATAAGAAACTAAAACTGTATGATAGGTATTTTCAGTTTGTGTCACATCTTGAAATGGGCAAGGGAACTAGGTATATCTGTCTTGTTGATGAAGGTACTGTGGCTGTAACTGTAGATCAAGATATTAAGTTTGTGTCTGTTACAAATACATTAACACCGCTGAGGAGTATATCCGTCGGCCAAGCGTGCTATGGAATAGCCTCCTACCAACAGAACATTATTGTAGACATTGATGGAGATTCGTTGCTTACTTATGACACTTCAAACATAATCATCAATAGGATTGAGTCATATGACAGATTGGATTGGAATAATACACACTGTGTCAGCCAGGATGGACAAAGAATATATTACACTAAAAAGAATGCTGTAGTAACTATGGATATGAAAGGAAATAAACTAAATACGTTTGAAAGCAATGATCTGAAAAGTGTTTCAGGGATCGCTATAGACAAACAAGGCATCATTTATTGCTGTGGAATGAAGTCTAAAACTGTGATAATGGTTACTCCAGAAGGGAGACAACTCGGTGTACTACTATCACAGAATCATAGACTTGAGACACCTCGTTTCATATGTTTGAATGACAAGAACGACACGATTCTTGTATTTGAAGAAAACACGAATGACGTGAAAGTGTTCAAAATATGTTAATACAAAATGGGGATTTCCCTATTTCGGAAATTTCTGCAAATAGTACCTTTCATGAGTGTTAAAGCTAAATGTGCATTGTAGTAAAGCAATATACATTTTTCTGATCCATTAGACGATATAACATTATCAACAGACGTGTTAAAACATCATTGAAATAGTCGTGCTTTTCATTTCTTTAATGAATTGTTCTTCGTATTTCTTCTAGAGTATTCCAACATTATTGTTAGAGATGACGTCTTAAGGATTTTTCGCTCTTATGAAATTAGGAAAGTTCCAATCCTTTTCAGTCCTTGTTTTGTCTTTATTCTTATCTTCACATGTCTTAATTGACATACATCCGCGAATTGCACAATTAACGACTTGCCATAACATAAATCAGACTGAAATATAAAACTTGAACATTTTTTGAAAGTGTATTTTTCAATTTATTTCCACAGAGAGTAGGTAATTGAATTTATTTCCAAATGAGTAAATATTCTAAGATGACAGCTGTTTATTCTTCTCTTGGAATTCATCCCATGTTTCAAATAATACATATTGCAGATCTTACTATACAAGGAAATTAAAATACCAAAGAGAAAATACATTTTTTAATCAATCAATTAATGTTGTCATTTAACATTATGTATTGGGAGACATAATGTTAGCTTTTATCCTTTTTAAATACTTTAGCCAATGTCAACTGTGCGAAAAGGTTTATTTTCGCTAGCTATATAATGAAAGCTGTTACTATCCACCGAAAGAAAGATTTGGATTTTGACCGTAATTTTAATAATTTTTCAGTCATATCGCTAAGAAGTCTGCAGTATGGCAGTTTATACTGATGTCTAGCACTGGAGCATCATCATGCAGACATATAGCATCATGTCCCACCCAGTCACATTATCCTCACACCGGGCCGACCAGTTATCACATTAACCTCTTAATGCTGAGCGCCTAGCGAGGCGGCTGTTAGTACCATTTTTACGACTTTGGTATGAGTCGGCCGGGATTCGATCAGTTGAGAGAGAGAGAGAGAGAGAGAGAGAGTGTCTAATTAAATAAGAGGAAATATATTCATTGCTTACTAACGATATTTCAGACAAAATCATCAATAGATTTAAATCAAATGACAATTTGGCTGGCGTAACACGCACTGTATCTGTCATGATGGACAATGGATATGTTACACTACACGAAACACCATAGTAAACGTGGATATTAATGGAGATAAATTTAATACATCCGAGTATAATAAACCTGAAAGGGGCATTAGAGAGCATTGTAAACAAACAGAACCATTTATTGCTGCGGGAAGGAATCTAAAAATGATGCAGGTTACTCAAGAATGGGAGAAAACTTGGTGTATTACTGTCACGCGATCGTAGACTTCAAAATGTTGAAGGTATCTGTTTTACTTGACAGGAACACGATTCTCGCGTGTTGAAAAAAAGATCGAGTGAATGAAAATATTCAAAACAATTTAATCTAAAACGTCTTGGCTCCACTACTTTGGACACCTTGCAAATGTCACTTTAAAAATATATTTTTGATTCTTAATGTGATGAGTGGTAGTGCAATCTAGCAACATCTGATCATTTAGAAAATAGGACACAATCCCCAGATAATTCGCGACACATGTAAGCATTGATTTAATTTCTTTAATGAAAAGTTGATCGTATTCTTTATGAATGTGGCTAAGATGTTTTTAAATGAAATTTGGAAAGTAAAGTCTTTTTCACCCGTTGATACTTTCTTGTTGGTACATTAAAACGTTCCAGTTGGATATATAGACCAAACTACATATGTGTTTTGATCCAATCGGACGTAAAGAACGAGTGTGATACGGGATAGGAATGTCGAGGACGTCAGACCCAGACCATGTTCCTACACCATATAAAACAAGTTCTTTCTCCGACTCAGAACAGAACACTCGTATGGTTTATTTTTTATGTATTTATTCTTTTAAAGTATACTTTTAACAAGTAAATTGGGCATTTTGGTGTGCTATTAAAAAGATTGCGCAGCTCTCAACATGTACATGTACATTGCTTGGCTCAATTAAAAGTTAAATAGGCCATGTGTGCATGCAATGCCTGATTATGGTCTTTCAAGCACTGAACATATTAAGATGACACCACCACCACCCTACAAAATGTGAAACTCAAAACAATATTAAAAACTATCTGAACAATAAAATTAATAATCCAAATACACGTTCAAGCAGATCGAAAAGGTCATATATAATTCATTCAATTTTGTCATCAACAGTTAGTATCATTTTTATGTCTTTGGTATGAGTCGGCTGGGAATCGATCGATCGATCGAGAGAGTCTAATTAAATGAGAGGAGATAGATTCATTGCTTACTAACGATACTTCAGACAAAATCATCAATAGATTTAAGTCAAATGACAATTTGGCTGGCGTAACAGACACTGTATGTGTCATGATGGACAATGGATGTTACACTCTACACGAAACACCATAGTAAACATAGTAAACATAGTAAACGTGGATATTAATAGAAATAAATTTAATACATCTGAGTATAATAAACTAAAAGGTGCATTAGAGAGCATTGTAAACAAACAGAGAATCATTTATTGCTGCGGGAAGGAATCTAAAAATGATGCAGGTTACTCAAGAATGGGAGACAACTTGGTGTATTACTGTCACGCGATCGTAGACTTCAAACTGTTGAAGGTATCTGTTTTACTTGAGAGGAACACGATTCTTGTATGTTGAAAAAAGATCGAGTGAATGAAAATATTCAAAACAATTTAATTTAAAACTTCTTGGCCTACCTACTTCGGACACCTTGCAAACGTCACTTAAAAAATATATGTTTGATTCTTAATGTGATGAGTATTAGTGCAATCTAACAATATCAGATCATTTAGAAAATAGGACATAATCCCCAGATAATTCGCGAAATTTGTGAAGTAAGCACTGATTTAATTTCTGTAATGAAAAGTTAGCCGGTTTCTTTATGAATGTGGCTAAGATGTTTTTAAATGGAATTTGGAAAGTAAAGTCTTTTTTCACCCGTTGATACTTTCTTGCTGGTTGTTGTTGTTGTTGTAGGGTTTAACGCCATCTTTCAGCACACGATAGGCTATTCATAGCGACCAGTATTAATGGTGGAGGAAGAACCCGGGATATCCCCGGAAAGAACCACCGACCCTCGAGAAGCTACTGGCAAGCGTTCTCACATACCCACATTAGCCGAATCCGAGACTCGAACCCACGCAGACAGGTGAGATGGCAGTGATCCGTAACGGAAAGCGCTTTAGACCACTCGGCCACTCGGGGCCCCTTCTTGTTGGTACATTAAAACGTTCCAGATGGATATATAGAACAAACGGGATACGGGATAGGAATGTAGAGGCCGTCAGACCCAGACCATGTTCCTACACCATATAAAACGAGTTCTTTCCCCGACTCAGAACAAAACACTCGTATGGTTTATTTATTTATGTATTTATTGCATTTCCCCTTTTTATTAAAACATTCTTTTAAAGTATACTTTTAACAAGTCTATTGGGCATTTGGTGTGCTATTAAAGAGATTGCGCAGTTCTCAACATGTACATGTACATTGCTTGGGTTAATTCATTCAACTGTATCATCAACAGTTAATTTGAATCTCTTCTGGTGCCCCTGTTGGGCTGGTGGGTCAACAAAAGATCACGTCGAGTCTAATCATCAGACGATAGAGTCATACGAATTTGTTTTTATCAACGTGCGCAACTTTCATTGTGATATCGCACCGTAATATTCAACCCGGATTGTACTGGATAATACCTTTAGGTTGATCTCCTCCAAAAAATTTAACATACATTTTGCCGTACGTAGATGTATGAGGATCCGCATAAAGTGAATAATTGCCATTCAAATGGATGTAAAATTAAATTTTAGAACGTGACAACAATTACTGAAATGGTCGGTACTGAACGCCTATATGACCTGTATGACTTATTTTATAAGAGAAGTCCCTGGCGCGTGGACATCACGACTGAGACAACTAGACTGGGATAAGAAATGTAAGGTTAAGAAAACAGCTAGATTTCTCTGTCGCATGGGTGAGAAACATTATTTCCAAGCAAAGTTCTGGTAAATTTTTACAGACACTAGGTAGTTAAATACATTCAAGTTTAAACAGAAATCTCCTTCATTCGAACTAATTCTTTATGTTTTCCATTAATGCAAGAAATTATTGATGTATTCAACTTAAAGTGATAACGTAAGCATAAAATGAATTCAAACATTCGGTCTCTTTCTAACATGCTGACTAGATCTTTAATATTCATTTGAATATATTCTAACACGAAAATTCTAATCAATATTGGAGTACTGATCAGTTTTCTCTTTATTTTCGACTTGAACAGTCGCAAGAATTAAAAATGTCAAGATACACTTCTCTTATTGTGACCCAGGAATATATCTAATACTGTAAATAACTATGATAATAATTCTAATTGGGTCAAAATCAAAACAGTTGCTGCTCTCTCTGACATGTGTGCATTTATGCTTCAATTATTTGTCAGATTTATCCTCAAATTTATTAAACAGATTTGATTCCTCGTTAATTTTAATAAACAAATTCTAAGTCCCTCCACGTAAACTTGCTCCTTTAAAAAAATTATAATTCAGCAGGCCATATTTTTGAAACTATGAAGTTGAAATATATTTTAACTGTTTGGTAGTTTAGATGATTTAATTGTGGAATTTTTGTAGGGAATTAAACACAGGGTATAGATTTGCACAAAACGTCGGCCATTTCTAACCAAGTCTTGAATCCTTAGATTACTAAAGGAGTCTTTCTGTCAATTAAAAAGTTCGGCGGCAAAGCAATCTCTCTGTCTCTGTCTCTCTATCTCTCTCTCGTGTTTAATGTCACTTTGTACACTAGGTTTATATGAGAACTCATTGTAAAACATTCTGTCCAATATATTGTTTTCCATCTCAACAAACTCAAATATTTCTGCCTAGATACAGTGAAATATATATATATATATATATATATATATATATATATATATATATATATATATATATATATGTGTGTATGTGTGTGTGTGTGTGTGTGTGTGTATGAGCTGCAAAATTAATGGGGGCCGCGAGTGGCCGAGTGGTCTAAAGCGCTCACCGTTCCGGATCACTGCCATCTAACCTCTTTCTGCGTGGGTTCGAGTCCAAGGCTCGGCTGGCTTGGGCATGTGGGAAAGCCAGCCAGTAGCTTATCGTGGGTCGGTGGTTCTTCCCTGGGTTTTCCAGGGTTCTTCCTCCACCAGTTATACTGGCCGCCATGTATAGCCTATCTTGTGCTTAAAAATGGCGTTAAACCCTACTACAACAAGAACAACAAAATTAATGATGTGCTATATTTGAAATTAGACGGAAGTGTAAACATTTTACAATATATTGCACAGGCGGTACTAAAATTTAAATCCAGATGTGTAGATAATCTGAAATAGCTGCTGGTTATTTTATGTTGGTAATATTCATACACTTGAAAAATAAAATACGAAATAGTTTGTGATCGTTTTGTACTGAAAATGTGTTCTTTCGTCACGATGATATAGAAACCTTTCTTGAATGATAAGCGATTCCCAAGCAGTAAACTTATGCACCTACCATAAGTTTACTTTTTTGTTTGTTTTTTCCTGGTATGGGCACGAGATTTTCCTTTGATATAGTAAATGTTTTTTTGTACCTCAGGATACTTTATATTTTTCATGTGATATAATGGGTATAATATCATTATTTTGATGTAAACCAAAGAAAGAAGACATCTTCAAGCTCTTCGAGAGCCGCGTTGGTTTCATAGGCAGCTGTTCATTAAATATAGTTTCGGCCAACTCAGTGGAAATGACTTACATTTCTGAGAGAGAGAGAGAGAGAGAGAGAGTCACTTAAAGTAGCAAATTTTATACGCCATTTCTAAAACCGCGAAGCAAATATTTTAGATATAATTGTAGAGTTAAAATTATTCTCTTTACTCACTACCTTTTTATAAATTATTGTGTGAAGGAAAAGTGTGACCCTTTACAGCTACTACTTTTTATATAAAAAAAAGCAATGTAGTGTTCAAACTTTCATAAAATATGACTTGATATGCTGTTTTTTTTTAAATTAAAAATTGAATATATGGTTAAAGCATAACCATCTACAAGATGGGTATCATCTTTGTCTCAACTAATCTGGGTTTCGAGAGAGGGTGTCAAATGTACACAAATTTTGCAATGACATTTTCAAATATTTTGAAACCAAATTTCATAAATTTGCTGTCATAGCTGTAACAAGCGTCATATTTGTGATGACTTGTTTAATGACCCCTGGGGTAAGTTCATACATTTTGATGAACCGTGTCGCAGAATTGCAACCGAGCGGGTTTTTGGACTAAATGAACAAGACAAACACAAAGTGAGAAAGATGGAAATTCATGAATGAATTAATAATGATAAATATATGATGTAAAAATACAACGATTCTCTCACGCTCTCAACATACGATTTACTCAAATCACTCTCCACAACATTCACACATCGAAAATAAACAAAATAAAATATTAAATCAAAATGAAGAACAGATCCAAGAACTCTCATGGACTGCACATACACCTCAAACAGTACTTTACACAATAAGAGATTCACATAATCTCGAACACAAATTATATTAAGATTCACATAATCTCGAACACAAATTATATTAAGATTCACATAATCTCGAACACAACTAAGATTCACAATAACCTTAACACAACTAAGATTCACAATAATCTTACCACAACTAAAAGATTCACAATAATCTTACCACAACTAAAAGATTCACAATAATCTTACCACAACTAAAAGATTCACAATAATCTTACCACAACTAAGATTCACAATAATCTTACAACTAAGATTCACGATAATCTTACAACTAAGACTCACGATAATCTTACAACTAAGACTCACGATAATCTTATGAATATAAACAACAACAAAAAATGCAATGGAACAACAATTGATCCAATCGTATGCTGCTAGACCCCTGGTGCAGTCGCGCGATTCCTTGGGTTCGTCCACACTCTTATCGACCGCTCGCACCCTTTATGAATCCACTACGAGTACAGTCATACGTTACACGTACAGACAGCATACAGCACTTTTTCAATTTGGCTACGTCTACGTCCGTGGCACAGACATACGTACATACATACATACGTATCGACAGCACGTAGCATTAATTGTTCTGGAAACTCCAGATAGCTCCAAGCAACTTTAGACGGCTCCGGACAGCTTCAGACCGCTCTAGTCATATTCACAATCACATTTCATAGACACAATCACAGCTACAAACACGGTCAGCTACCATAACAGTCAGCTACAAGCACAGTCAGCTACGAACACAGTCAGAATCAGCTACAATAAAACCAAATTGGACATAATAGTTTCTGTATAATCTCTAGATATATGATAATACTTTAAATCTGCGTTGTAATAAACACATTATTACGCGATAAGGCATTACAATCCGAATAAGCTTCGCATATCAAATGAAAATGTAAATTTAACACTTACCCCTATGTCCGGAGAACAATGGAGAGTGCATACTCCTTGACGTGATCCAAAAACGACCAGTGTGGTTTTTAGATATTGGTCTTACTTAAATCCATAGGAGAGTGAGTACAAGTCAGGGTAGAATACCCGTGCATATCATGTTAGTCATAATACCTGTCACAAGTAATCTGTGGCTAGGTACATGTTAATACAGTCGCTTACCTGGAAAAACACATTCACCCTAGATAACGTTGTACGCATGTACAACGAGAAATAGTGGAATTGTTTTAAGACAAAACCAAGTTATTTCTTTGCCTAATTCTGTGACAAACCGTAAGATTGTTAAACAATGTTCTATATCTGTACTAGGTGCGATGTTAGTACTTAGTGCTATGCATGTATAGTGCTATGTATGTGTTTTGTTATACGTCTGTATTGTAGTAGTTATATATTTTCTTAGTGATAATATACTAGATATATGCGGTGAGTGTGCAACTCGTATTGTACTATGTGCTCGCTCCGAGTCCACTGCGAATTTCACAGAAATTCTGTTAATCTTGTATGCAGTCACTAGCAAACTACATAAAGAATTTATCCCACGAAAATCCATTGCACTTTGACTGAAAATATAGCAGAAAAAAAACGTCAACGAAGTCAAGGTTATCTGCTAAACGGGTCTCGTTAAATGTTTCCAAGCCAATATCTTGCTTCTGTTGGCAAAGTATTCCTGCATGGCATTCATAACACGATAACTTAATTTATGAGTTTGTTATAGATTATTGTCTTTTATTTGTCTGCAACATCTATCGTTTTAAAGCACTTGATTTTCTTTCCGAAGAATAAATGAGAGACAAGTTAATTTGGCAAATTCTACTATAGCGGACATACACTTGATACGAACTAACGACGATAACATACGTGATTTATACTCTCTACACGTGACATGTCTTACCGAATGAGTTTCAAAGAAATGTACGTGAGATGGGTTACTGCACAATGTATATTGAGCTCTATATAAATACAGTGCTACCCAGTCAACAATTCAACTTACAACAACCTTGCGACAACTTAGCAGTAAAGTTATGGGAACGTTGTTATATAACGTTGCAAAAGTTGAAAGATTCTAAGTATAGACAGTCAGTGTATTGTGGGAGAAGGTAACACGCCAGTGTAAACTAAGTTATATGTAATCCACAAAATATGGAAAAGTAAAACTATTCATTTGTGTACAGGTTTTCAACAAAGGAAGAAAGTATTGGTTAATTCTGAAAAAAACATGCAAAATATATTTGGACAGTTTGGTGCTCAACCAAGTCATATGGTTTCCTCGAGTTATGCAGTCACCTTCATCCCAAGGCAAAACTAATACATGGGATGTCTTAATACCATATTTAGAAAAAAATATTTGCATTGATAAATTTTAGTGAATTTACAATTTGTATATGTCCAACGTAAAGTGGAGTGTTTTATGTTATGATGTCCATCCATTTGTTGCCAAATTCATTTCGTACAGTGACTTGAATTGTCAGACTTTGTAGATATAGCTTGTAGTTGGGGTAGGGAAGAAATCCTCTCGATTTTGGGGTGATAGCTCAAAGTTCAATTGTCACTGAAACACTAAAATTGGTTAGCACATAACATTAATTCCACATCATATACTTGGCACCGAATTTTGCTGATGGCTTGCACTTGGGATAAGAAAGAAGCGTCTGGGTTATGGGGTTCACTGTAACTGATAGAATCAAGATGGTTTCTGCAGAATAAATTAAGTTTTCCACTTTCTACATTTAGCAAACGTTGTGAATGTAGGAAAAAAAATAGTTTCTGCACAGTAACATTCATTCTAGATCATGTACCATCACGAAAGTTTGTAGGGGACTTGCACTAACAGTATGGAAGAGGCCTGTTGATTTTGGGATCAGAGGGTGACGATTACTGTGTCTCAGAGAGCAATGGGTTTTGCAAAATAACTGCTGTTTTGAGTAAGTTTCTTAACCAAACTTTGTTGGTACACTTACACTTAAGATATTAATGAAACCTAATGATTTTATGGTCAAAATGTAATAGGCCATGGTTGGAATATGTCTGATAGGAAAATAATATTTTATACACAGCAATTTCAGTTTAAGACTGCATATCTTGACCAAAGGTCGAGCATGCTGTCCTATTGCTTATGTAGCGTACTATTAAATTACATCCTCTGGCCAAAGAAGGAGACATATTTGTTTGTGCTGTCTGCCTGTCCATCCATCACACTTTCTTGTAACCAACATAACAAGTTATTGAGCATAAATCAGACCAAATAGGATATTTCTATTCTTATTGGGTCCCAAGACCTGACTTGTTTCGGGAGACTAGCCTTATTTTATGACATGCCTTTAAACCCTTCAATTACTACCATCAATTTCTTCTCCAAATACATTAAGAGTACGTCTACTAACAAATCCAGTGATTCCTAGTGAAAACAAGATGCAAGACAAAAGTGATCCGAATCGGAAGAGGGATTATTGCCAAGTCCTGTCTATATTAAGTTACTACTTACTTTCATGGTTAGAAGGATGTACTTTATCAAGGCCTTGCAAATACAGATTTCTCTTGGGCTGTTCCATTAAAATCAAGGCAGTTTTGTATCTGGACAACAAGACAGGAATGCAGTTATAGTCCTCTCTGGATCCACCTATAGGATTTATTTGAGGTGAAAGTTACTCATTGATAATATTTTTTTATACAAGGCCATATATACCAAAACACTGCATTTGTTGGAACTGTGCGTGTGACGCAAAGTTCAAACATTTTGATTTATTACTACATATAGGGTCAAAATTTGATTTCAATTTACTGCAATATTGTATCGACAACTGTTCCAGAAATGTAAAACGCAATTGAACATTTGTACGAAAATTACATGAAAGCAATCCAGCGTCTCTCCATTGTGGGTCCAAAAACTATAATGTGAGATCTATGAATATTGCACATTCATATATTTTCTCTTTTTTAAACACAATGACAATGAATTCATTATATCAGTACGTAATCCAAGGTCAGTAGCTGCAAAATCTTAATCGTTAGATAAAGACACAGTAATTTTGAAAGATACATAAATTATTCATGTTGAAGATATTGAAAATATCAGAAAACGTAAAATAAGGAAAGTTCACTAAAAGATATATGTAATGGAAAAAAGTATAAATGACGATAAATAAAATGTTATGAGCGAAGAGACGAAAGAGACACAAGTACCATACACCTGAAGTTTATGGATAATCGCCTGGGTAGTTCAGTCAGGAGTGTCTCACTAATCGCTACAAAAACTGTTAAAATCGTATGACACATCAAGCTCTGTTGAGATTGGAGGCATGGGAAAGAGTTGTGATTGTAGAGACTTGTATTCGCGTCTTAAATGCGATTATCAAAGATTCCTAACATATTAAATAAATCTGAGATAGAAAACAAGTAAAGGAAGTGTGAAAAGTACAATGCGATCGTGATTCTTCCCTGGTACTACAATCTGTTTAATCTGTAAATGTCTGATGTTTGCTATCAGTGCTTTATTTCAGTCTTGGTGTTCATCATCACTGACCAGTGCTTTAGCTTTTGCAGCTCAGTGTTTTAGCAATATATGTAAAAATGCCATTGACTTAGAAGTGAATAGACATGTGTATTGTAGAAAAGCTGTCTCCTTCTTCTTCTTCTTATTTTTATTATTAATATTTTTATTATTAATCAATCTTTTAAATGGTCCCTTTTGACCCTGGCCTTTTACGTCCAGGTCCTTAAATTTGAGTAATTCCTCAACTGTATTTTTCAACAATTAAAAGTTTTCTGTGTATTGGACTTTAATTAAAAAAGTGTTTTGTATCCTTTCCACTATTTCTATATTAAACACAAATACTCAGTTTACGCCACAGATGCCATGATTCTGCAGTATTGGTTTGACGATTTGTTTCTTGTGGTGCAGCTGCCATTTTGGTTTGTAGCGATAGCGTAAACCTACTACACATATGTGTACTCTTAGAACAAATTAACAAAGAGAAAAGTTATGAATTCGTTTAAGACTGTAACATCTGGAAGCCCGGAAACACTATTAAGAGGCTTCTTCAAATGAATAAGAGAAGTCTATAATTGAATTAAAGAGGTCTATACGATTCCTGTATGGTCTTGTTGAATTAATGCCAAATTAGAGAGGTCTCTACTTATATTAGAGAGCTCTGCAATTGAATTAAAGAGCTATCTTATTCATTTGTCAAGGTCTCCAACTGAATTAAAGAGGTGTGCAATTAAATTATACATGTCAATAATTATTAATTAAGGTCTCTAATTGAATTAGAGACATCTCCAATTCAGTTAGGAAGGCCAATAATTGATATATAGTGCACTCTGATTAAATTGTAGAAGTCTCTAATTCAATCAGACTTCTCTTAAGGATCAGAGAGGTCTGTATTGTATTGAATATATGTAAAAACGTCCGCCCATACTGGAATGAATCAGCGAAAATTCATTATCGTTTTTAATTTTCACCTCGATTCTAAATTATGGAAGACACAGATGAACATCGAATACAGCATTAATATCTAATATATTCTATGTGACCTACCTTATTATTATTATTATTAAGACTGTTTTCAACATACATTTGAAATCTCTCGCACGACATGTTTAAAGTGAATCTCAATCCAGAATTGATATGCAACGAACGAATCGTAGTAATACATACACAGAATGAAAGTGAAAAGAATCAAACTTATTTGCCAACATTATATTGTATATTTGCTTTAACTTTTAATGATACAGTTTTTGATAAATAAATACGAATTGAACCGACTTACATTCTCCGTTCCGGAACGATCAGTCTTTATCATACCACCTCCTTTCCTGAATGGTCAGCCGTTTATGATAACTTTCCAATCAAGTACGACCGATTGACGAGGAAAAAAGTAAATAATTTTTATCAAAATCGCTCCAGTCATATTTTATTTTGTTTTATATTATTATTCAAACAAAAGCAAATCATAATTCCTGTGTGTACACCCCATATATACACCGCAAAAATGTAAATACGTGTATTTCGGTGTTTATCGTAACCTTTTATCTTTTTTTCCTTGTATCGTTACGTGACAGAAGGGACACACAATAAGCAGCATTCAGTTGTAGTGCGAAGGTCATACTCCAATAAAATGCTTTAACCGTAGGCAGTGAACTATAAGAACATTTCTGTTTAAAGTGTCGTATTACTGCGCTGCGATATCAATATTCCAAACCACGTGATTTTGTTTTGTACAGGAACTATTCACTCGGTTTTATTTACTACCGTGATCTACGAGAGGGCTGACTTTGACACAATTTATCATTGAACTATGGACCGGTCTTCGTGCGGGCAGATAGTTGGTACGTAAAAGATGGAGAGTATCAGGATATGAAGCACTGAGAAGACTTTTAGTAGACGGATAATAATTGTCATTGGAATGTGCGGTTGAGCGTCTTTCAATATAGCAACAAGGAAGTGTTTTTAATTTCTACGTTTGCTTCCACATATACTTTGCTAGTAAATGTCCCGTCACACAAGCAGATTACGCGTGTAATAACCGCCCATGTGTACATGTAACAATGGCAGAAACACGGGAGGTTACATATAGACAGTTGAATTGCCCAATATGTTTGGAAATATTCGAATCACCAAAAGTTCTAACGTGTTTACATACGTTTTTTGAGAAGTGTATCTGCAGACATGCCCGGAGTCTCAAAGAGGCGGGGACACAGTCAGATATAATTACGTGTCCCATCTGCAGAAATCCCACCCCTGCACCAGCTACTGACCAGACAGAGAATGAGTGGGCTGCTAAACTTGCTACCAATTCCATCGTTTTGTCGCTTTTGGCGTCAACTCCGTCCGGCAAGGAAGAATCTGTTTATTGCCAGCCATGTTTAACACTTGGAAAACAGAATATCTCTGTGGCATACTGTGTCACGTGTTTTGAGTATCTGTGTAATATTTGTTACAGTTGTCACAAAAGTTTTAAAATGAGCAAGGATCATTCAATCACCGTACATTCGGTGTCTGCACATCAAAATTGCAATTCATCTCAGGACATGTATCGCTGTTCTGTGCATAGGAAACAATACAAATATTTTTGTTCCAGTCACAATGAACTTTGCTGCAGTGACTGCGCCTTCAAAGATCACAGAAAATGCGACGAAGTGTTACTTGTAAAGGATTTATCTGAAAGAACCAAAGAAAGACAAGATTTCAAAGAAGTAACGGAACAATTAGATGAGGCGAAAAAAATGTTTATAACGTTGCTTGAAAGTACATCCAAAATTATTGATTCCATTGAGCAGCAAAAGATTGCAATAACCAAGTCAGTTCAAGATTGGACTATCACCATTAAAGAACTTATTGACAGACTAGAGATTGCAGCTCTTGAAGAATTGAATCAGACGTGTAAGCAAGAAAAGATAAAAGCTTCAGATCAAATTGTGGAATGTAAGAGTGCAATAGCTGCCATTGAAACTTCTGAAGAAATGCTAATGGGAAGTAGAAAATCAGAGGATGATAACAAAATATTTATCACAATGACCAAAGTGTATCGACAAGTTCTTAAGTACTTGGATAAATACAAGACAATGGAAAATAATACGGAAATTGTTGAATTAGAATTCCATTTTGACAGCACTTGTGAAGGAATCACTCAAACCTTGTCATCCTTCGGTAAACTGACAAGAAGGGCGAGCAAGGTTCCTAACTGACTCGTTATTTGCAACGACAAAAATACCAACAATTCAACCCAATTCAAAAATGGTCACATTTAGTGCCACGATTCCCAATGATAACTACAGGTGCAATATCTCTTCGGGTGTGTTCCTGTTTGATGACCGACTTGTGCTTTGTGATGGGGCAAATAGCAAACTAAAACTGTTTGATAGGTATTTTCAGTTTGTGTCACATCTTAAAATGGAATCTAAACCTTGGTATATATGTCTTGTTGATGAAGGTACTGTGGCTGTATCAGCAGATACAGTTATTAAGCTTGTGTCTGTTACTAATAAACTGACACCACTGAGGAGTATATCCGTCAGAAAATTTTATCGTGGAATAGCTTCCTATCAACATAACATTGTTGTACACGTTGAAGACATTGGTATAGACAGTATTGGATATTCATTGCTTACATATGATACTTCAGGCAAAATCATCAGTGAGATTGACTCATATGACTCATTGGGTTTGCATAATACACATTGTGTAAGTCAGGATGGACAAAGGTTATATTACACTATGAATAATGCAGTGGTAACCATGGATATGAAAGGAAATAAACTAAATACATTTGAAAGCAATGATCTGAAAGGAGCGTCAGGGATCATTATAGACAAACAAGAAATCATTTACTGTTGTGGAACGGAGTCTAAAACTGATAATGTTTACTCCAGGAGGGAGGCAACTCGGTATGCTACTATCATTCGAGCATAGACTTGAGAAACCCCGTTGTATATGTCTGAATGACAAGAACGACACGATTCTTGTGTTTGAAAACAACACGAATGTGGTGAAAGTGTTCCAGATATGTTAATACAAAATGGGGATTTCCCTATTTCGGAAATTTCTGCAAATAGCACCATTCATTATTGCTAAAGTTAAATGCGATATGTAGCAAAGCAATTAGTCCTACATCTAAGACCTGACGCTGATATTTATGTTGTGGGCTTCAAGGTCTTACAGCCTAACTAACGGCACTGTGTAGCGTGTTTTGATGTCGACTAATATGGTTTGAAAGTCAAATTTTCAGGAATATTTCAAACAACTGACAACTAAAATAACGACGCTTTTCTACAAAGTAAAAGTCAATGTTTTATTCAGACTTTACTTACTCTGATGTCTTTTCTCTAATAAATTCAAATTCTCACAAAAGGAATGGACCTATTTTCAAGTTTCGTTGGCCTACATTTCAGCTGGCTGGAAAGCGATGAAAACTGGGAATGCCGAAATCGGGTTAAGTTGAAATATTATTCTTTAACGAAACGAATAAAAATATATTATGTCTATTGGAACTTTTAGCAACGGTTCGTTTCGTTCAAGAAACTTGGCCCCAACATGTATATACTTGAACTTAATTCGGCATACCTCGACTACTGTCCCATTGCAAAAATTTCAAATGTATGTCAACGCAACGTGGAAAGCTTCCATTTGCTAATATCATATTTTCATTCCGCCAGGATAAAGACAGCACAGTAAGTATATTAATTACACATAAATTAGTGGAAGAGAGTCGATATAGGCTGCCAAGTGTGTTTGTTGTTCCTGAAACGTTGATTGCTCATTCCGATCTCAACGATATCGGAACATGCTATTCAAGGCCGTCATGTGGATAGCACCTAAACAAAATCAACATGTGCTATGTCTTACATTTTTCTGATCAATTAGACGATATAACACCATCAACAGACGTGTCAAAACATCATTGAAATAGTCATGCGTTTTTATTTCTTTAATCAATTGTTCTACATATTTTTTTGAGAGTATTCGAAAGGTATTGTTAGAAATGACGTCTTAAGTTTTTTTCACTCTTGTGAAATTAGGAAAGTTCCAATCCTTTTCAGTCCTTGTTTTGTCTCTATTCTTATATTCACACATCTTAATTGATACACATCCGCGAATTGCACAATTAACGACTTGCTATAACAAAAATCTGACAGAAATATAAATACCTGAAATGTTTTGGGAAAGTAGATTTTTCAATTTATTTCCTCTGAGTAGGTAATTGAATTTATTTCCAAATGGGTAAATATTCTCAGATAACAGCTTTTTAGTCTTCTGTTGAAATTCATCCCATGTTTTAAATAATACTAAACAAGGAAATTGAAATACCAAAGAGAAAATATATTTTTTAATCAATGAATTAATGTTGTCACTGAAAATTATACGTATTGGGAAACACAATGCTAGTTTTATCCTTTCTTACATGCTTTAGCCAATGTCATCTGTGGGATAAAGTTCATTTTCGCTAGCTATATAATGAACCCTGTAACTATCCACCGAAATAAAGATTGGATTGTTCACATAGCTTTAGCAATTTTTCAGTCATATCGCTACGAAATCTGCAGTGTGGCAGTTTATAGCGATGTCTAGCACTGGAACATCATGAGTAGTGAAGTGGGGCACTATAGGGACAAGGGGACTTTAATGTTAAAACAGGGTATATCCACTCTGGGGACAATGGGAATTTAGCATGGGGAATTTGAACATGGATGGGTTTGTATAGGGACAAGGGGACTTGCCATTACAAACAGGGTATATCCACTATAGGGACAATGAGAATTGAACATGGGGAATTTGAACATGGGCGGGTTTGTATAGGGACAATGGGAAATTGAACATGGATGGGTTTGTCTAGGGACAAAGGGAATTGAGCATGGGAGATGGAGATAACACAGACAACAGACTAAACACTGATAAAACAAATTAAAAGTTTTTTGTTGAAGGGGTTAGGCAAGAAAGTCAATTTCTTTTCGAGACCTATGAATGACCCTGAAAAGGGCCTTTGGCTTTATGTTAGCCTTATTCCTTGTTAACACACAATGCATGGCATTGGTCTTCTTCTTTTCCTCAAACTTTGTCTCACTTCTGGTCCGTAGATCATCACTCTCTTTAAACAACCTTGCCTTTCCACGTAGATTCTTCTTTTCCAAACGCCTGCATCCGTCCTCCTGACAATGACCCACAATGATCGGACATACATCGGTAAGTCCGTACGGAACAGCATTGACGATACGAGAATAGAGGATTCTACGTCGGTCCACATGTTGGTGACGAGAACAGGTGAAGAAATGCAGCGAACTGCGGTTATTTATAGGGGAAGGGAGGATCGAAACGGATTGAGTTAGTTAACCAGTTCAAACATGCGTTACAAAATTCAGTCACCCCACGTACAATCCGAAGAGAGCAGTCTGTGACATTACATTCCCTATATAGAGTCGCTAGCGTTTGTGCGCAGTCAGTCCATACGACACCGTTTTCAATCATGACGGAAACTCAGAAGACGATGAATGGGGGTCATCGGTCGTCGAGACGAGAAGCGATGGAATAGCAACTACTACCCAAGTGAACACGGACCTACTTCCAGAAAAGGCTACTTTTCATTGGGATATTGTGGATTTTCTTACCTCGCAAGAATTTGTTCCGGTACCAGTACCTTTGCCAGTACCTTCTTCTTCTTTACCACTCGCTGATCATATCAAACAAAGACAAAAAGAAGAATTGGAAAAATTTATACAGCAGCAAAAGGAAGCAGAACAAGCTTTTCTTCTTCAACAACAGCGAGAAGAAGAGAAAAGAAGGAAACGACAGGAAGAAGAAGCAGCGAAGAAACAAGGGTGTGACAGTCAATCAATCACGGTACTTTTAGATATTTTAGCAGAGTTAAGAAGTCTGAAACAAATGTATCAGACTTCTTTATTACGACCGAAGAGAATAAGACCTTCCCGAGCTAAACAGACCAACCATGTGACTACGCCTGTCGTACCACCCAAAGTGATTTTTACCCCAACATCATCGACAGGAGGCAAACCACAAGTATGCCTTGATCGTGGCAAAGGCTTAAGGCAGTTAAAGTTAATTTAAACCCACCAAGACCCAAAGACCCTTTTCAGGGCCAACCCGTATCTCTCGAAAAGAGATAGTATTTCAATGCCAACATCAATTCAAACTCAAAAAGCCTTTTTTACCCCTAGGGCATGTGTGAATGTACGAGTGTGTGTGTGTGTGTGTGTGTGTGTGTGTGTGTGTGTGTGTGTGTAGGTTCTTATTCTAGAACCAAGAGTCAATTACGTTTCATGCCAGGTCTATTCTGATCCAATGAGAGTGAAATGAATAGTGGAAGGGCAAGACCATCCCCCCCCCCTTTATATATGCGCTGGTATGTCGTGGCTATAAAATGACCCATGGTGTTACACATGTAGTCATTTGACGTTTTGCAGTCAAGATGAAACGATCACATTCATTCGTGAAGAAAGGAGAAGAAAGTAAGAGGCAGAAACGTGATCTATCGCCTCGTACCATCTCTGAAGTCTTGGCACAAATTCATGCCAGTGATTTTGAAGATGACATGAGTGAACCAGAATCCAGGCCTACAGAGTCTGCACCTAGCCCAAGTTAACCAGTCAACTCTGAAAAGTACAATCACATTCGAGAGACGGAAAAGTGCTCCTCTAGAAAATTTAGAACCATGGCTTACACCTACACGGTGAAGTTGAAAGATTTGAAGTCTGACGTACCGTTGGAGAAAGCAGAATGGTTCATCACCGAGGTGTGGGATTCTTTGCTCACCACACTAAAGCCACAATGTCAACCCAACGAATACGATTTCTTGAGACTATCCATAGATCACGACAGCTTGAAATCCCCTGTTTGGATCGAGTTTAGCAGCCTCACAGAATTGACCCCTTCCAAAGTCATGGACAAGATTCAACAGGTACAACAACCCAATGACCAGTTTCACATCACCGATGGTAAAGCGACACTGTTCATGATCCACCTCTCGCCTCCTCAATGGACTGGACGCAAAAAGGTCTTATTGATGGACGACCTTCGCAGCATTAAGCGTAGCCTCGTCCGAATTCACAACCCTCAAGACCAGATGTGTTTAGCCAGGGCTATCGTGGTGGGACGAACGTAAGCCGACAAGAACGACACGGTAGAATGGAAAAGAGCCTGGGAGAACGTTCGAAAATCGTACCGAGCCAAACAACGAAGTGAAGCAGAACTCCTGTTGCAACAAGCTGGACTGTCCAAAGACACACCCTGTGGCATTCCTGAAATGCAAAAATTGCAAGATGTCCTAGCTCCATGCTACACCTTGAAAATGCACCCTCAACAAATGCGCGGACCTCTGTTGATTCGAGGCCGAGCTTTTAAAGATGGAAAATACATCCACGTCTATCATCACGATGAACATTTCGATACCATTACCAATATCACCTGATTCCTGGGATACAGAAATTATTTAGAGGAAAGTGACTATGGCTATAAGAATCGAGAGCAACACAAAATTTGTGGATCGAAATGCTCAGGATGTTTGGCGTCTCAACCCTGTCTGGACGAAGGACAAGAACGAATGCAAGGTTCACAGAAGAAATGTGTTTGTCAACTGCTGAGATTGTGTCCTACGTGCGCACGGGACATACGTGCCAATAGTATCAAGACACACGTATGTTCAGGAAAGAAAAAATGTCACATTTGTCACCAAATCGTGGACTTGGAACATCAAGGCTACATGCAAAAATATCAACCCCAACAAGAGGAGGAAGATGACAAGAAGAAGAAGAATGGAAATGTCATCTTTTTCGATTTTGAATGCATGCAAGAGACTGGCATTCACATTCCTAATTTCTTTGTGGATCATTGCGCGTGTGAAAAGTGCATTCAAGAACCTATCTTAAATCATTGCTCTCACTGCATCAAGAGTCCTGGAGGACGTGAAAAAATCTTTCGAGGACCGAACACGCTGGCCAAATTTGCACAATGGGTCTTAGACCCCATCGACGAAACATGGAGCCAAGAGGACATCGAACGTTACGGAGATTTTCATCGCCATGCCACGGTGATGGCCCACAATTTCTCGGCATATGATGGACAGTTTCTTTTGAGGTACTATGCGGAACAAGGCACCGAACGTCCTAAAGTCACTTTGAACGGAGCCAAAATCATTTTCATGCAAGTGGGACAAGTGCAGTTTAAAGATTCGATGAGTTACTTGGCCATGCCTTTGAGCCGAATGCCTAAAACGTTTGGAATGACAGAAAGGGTCAAAGGCTACTTTCCACACTTTTTCAATACGGAAGCCAATCAACATGCCGTTCTACCCCATTTGCCTGAGGCTGACGAATACGAACCCGACAACATGCGCACAGAACAACGAGAAGCTTTCTACGCTTGGTACCAGGCCCATGCCTCGGACCCTTTCAACTTTCAGGAAGAAATGTTAAAGTACTGTCGTTCCGACGTGGACATTTTACGGCGTTGCTGTGGAAAATTTCGAGAACTGTTCAAGGAACACGGAGGGGTCGATCCTTTGAAAGAAACTTGCACCATTGCCAAAGCGTGTTCCTTAGTGTACCGACAATGATTCATGCCTGAAAACACCCTAGCTGTCATCAGCACTCAAACGACCGAATATGTCAAACGTCAATACTCGGTCAAAGCCCTACGCTGGTTACATTACTTGTGCGACAAGGAAGACAAATGGATTCAGCATGCCCGCAACGAAGGGGGGCGAAAAGACCATTGGAAAGTATTCGTTGGATGGCTGGGACTTAGAAAACCACAAGATCGTGTACGAGTTTAACGGTTGTTATTTCACGGAGGTCCTGTCTGTTACCCTGATCGTGGCACTAAAAATCTGTTTTTACAACGAACCATGGAAGACGTGTACCAGGCCACTTGTCAGCGACGCCTAAAGTTAGAACAGCAAGGATACCAAGTAGTTTAAATGTGGGAACACGAGTACGATCGCCGTTTGAAAACCGATCCCGAGTTTAAACGCATCGTAGAAAGTTACCAGTTCATGGGCCCCCTGAACCCCAGGGACCGTTTGTACGGAGGAAGGACCACTGCCACCTGTTCTCTGTACCACGTCGACGAAGAGAAAGGAGAAGAAATCAAATACTTGGACGTGTGTTCCCTGTATCCTTTCGTGTGCAAATATTGTAACTTTCCTGAAGGACACCCGCAATTGCTGACTGAACACATTGACCTAGACCACATTCAACAATACGAAGGTTTCATCAAGTGCAAAATTTTGCCTCCCACTGACTTGTACCATCCCGCGTTACCTCACCATTGTCAAGGCAAACTGATGTTTCTCTTGTGCCGTACTTGTACAGAAGCGTGCAACCAAGATCAGCCTTGACAGCACACCCAGGAAGAACGACCCTTGACGGGGACATGGGTTAGCGTGGAATTGTTGAAAGCCTTGGACATGGGATACCAACTGTTAGAAGTGTACGAAATTTGCCACTTTCCCGAGACACAATAGTACCACAAGGGTGACCTCACTCAGAAAGGCATTTTCGCAGACTACGTGGATGCCTTTTCAAAACTGAAGCAAGCGGCCAGTGGCTATCCTTTCTGGTGTCACACTCACGAAGACGAAAAGGCATTCATAGAGAAATACTGGGAACAAGAAGACATCCCTTTGGACCACATCGAAAAAAACGAAGGCAGGCGATCGTTTGCCAAAGTGATGTTAAATTGCTTGTGGGGTAAAATGGCACAACGACCGTGTTTACCCAATGCGGAATATTTGACAGAACCTTCCCGCTACTTCCAGATGATTCACGACAAAACCTAATTCATGAAACACGTGGACGTCGTTCGTGAGGATTTGATCTTAGTCAGTTACAAAGAAGATCTGGACTTTGTAGAAATGTCATCATTGCAGCTTACGTGACAGCCCATGCTCGCATAAAATTGTACGAAGCTTTAGAACTGTTAGGTGATCGCGTCCTGTACTTTGACACGGACAGTTGTATTAATATCCATCGCCCGGGTCAACATCACCCTGACATCGAAGGAAACCGTTAAGGAGCCTTGACAGACGAACATCCCGACGAGAAGATTCTTAGTTTCGCGAGTGGCGGTCCTAAAAATTACGGCTACGAATACCGGGACAAACAAGGAGAAGTGTACACGAAGTGTAAAGTGAAAGGACTGACTCTGAATTATCGTACCAGTCGAATGGTCAACTTTCGGGTATTGAAAGAATCCATGCAGTCTGGAGAGGATGAAAACTTTAAAGTGACCACTCACCAACCGAATAAGATTGTACGTTTACCCACTCATCACATCGTCAGTCGACCCTTGGAAAAAGTCTATCAAATCGTGTACCAGAAGTGAGTGCGACTTCCGAATCACTTCACTTCGCCGTACGGTCACATCGATATTGGTCAGCGGATAAAAAGGGACCCTATGCAAGACCAATAGTAAATGGTCAAGTGGCAGAAAAACACGTCACCGAGGACAACCATTCCCTTCAGGGCAGGACTGTCGTGGGCATTCCTGAAAGGCCAGTTCGGGAGGACACTTGTATGACATTACCCATGTAGAGTCTGTCAGAACAATTCACATTATTCATAAGACATCTTAATTTCCCAACACATGTTGTACAGAAGCTTGTTTTTTTTCCAGGTTGATCGTTTTCATGTGCATTTTATCGTTGTACATAACTATTTGACTTTGATGTATTTTAATATTTCGTGTTTATTTTTGAAACATCAATAAACGTGTCCTGAAGATGTATATAAACTCTTGTCTTGTTGGTCTTCGTGTCACAAGTGACATTCCTGGTACTATGACTAAGTCTGCTGTCTCTGCTCCCTCTTCCTCCACTTTCAAAGTCATTGACGAACACTAAGATCGTGCCAGTTGGGAGGCTTTGTATCTTCGTGATCCCTTTAACATGCTCATTGCTGGACATAGCGGTTCAGGTAAAACCGAATTTGTCAAACGTTTGATCGAACATAAACATCATTTGATCGATCGTCCACATCAACGCATCGTGTGGTGTTACAAAGAGTGGCAATCGGCGTACAGTCTCTTGCGATAAAGTCAAGGCGATTCCATCGTGTTTGTGGAAGGTATTCCTAATGAAGACGACGGAATCGTGTCTGACCCCGTCAAACCCATCTGGTCATTTTCGACGACATGTTAGGAGAAGACGAAGAAGAAATTAAACTGGTTTACGCGCAAAGGGCATCATCGTAATGCCAGTGTCATTTACATCACTCAAAATTTGTTTCAACAAACTAAAGCCCATCGTACCATCAGTCTCAGTGCTCATTACGTGGTCTTGTTTAAAAGCCCTCGAGATAAATCGCAAGTGCAAGGCTTAACCAAACAGTTAGGAACGCCTTGTCTCACTCAGGCGTACGACGATGCCACTCAAACTCCACACGCCTGTTTACTCGTCGATTTGAAACCTACTACCCCCGATGATTTGCGATTTCGTGCCCATTTGTTTCACCACTGGTGTCAAGACTTAGGGCCTGTGCTGTACACGTCTCCGTCCTCGACTTGACCCCAAAAAATCTATAAAAACCTCTGACACTTTTCGTCTGTCTCATACAGCGTCAACATGACATCCCTTCAGTCTCATCTTCCCGGAAAATTGATTCGTGGTTTGTATGGCATCAGTCGTGAAAAAAATCCACAAATACGGGCTCGTGTCTTAGAAGCCAGTCTCAAAGAAGTCTTACGATGGTTTACGGTGACAGCACGTAAATTACTGCAAGGCATCATTCAATTTCCTCATCAAACCAAATGCTTTTTTGATCGAAACAAAGTAGCTTTGATCCAACTGGCCGATCCCCGCATCGACACTCAAACCACAAAGCAAATCATTTTGAAACCTGGAGGGAGCGGTACTCTTGGAGGTGTCATCATTCGCTTCCTCTTAAGATGGGATCCGAATGCTCCCAAAGTTCTCTGGAAGAAAAAGTTAAACGAAGCCCCAAGAAGAAAAAGAGCAACGTTGTCAAGACCAGGTTACCACCGCGGAAAAAGAAAAGCCCAAGAAAAAGAAACAGAAGTTCTCCGAAAAAGAAAAGTCCACAGAAAACAGCCTCTAGTAGCAAGAGAGGCACTTCAGCCAGGATGCAACCTTACATTCGCAAACCACGACCTGCAACGACGGTGACCGCGTCTCCGGTAGCCTCAGGTTGATCCACTTCTCAGTTGATGACCCCATGGACGCCCGTTTCTCCAAGAACTTCACCAGCGGAGGGACCCTCCTCTTTAGTGGCACTGATAGCTGCTCACAAAGTACCTACTCTAAAAATCAAAGTTCAAGAGAGATCGGGCATGTTACAGAGTTTACTGGATTTGTCCAAGCAAGAATTGGCTCAATTTAGTCCGTTGCGAACCCCTGCACGACGTGTGATGCCTGTCCTCAAGCTGATACGACGTAAAGACAATCAATGGCGACGCGTTGCAGTATAAAAACGGTCTGAGACAAAGCAGGGGTATCAGTGTTTTTGGTGCTCCTGAAGACTCAAAGATGTCACCCTCCAGAAAACATCCCTCATCTAAACCCAAAGGAAAGAAAAGGAAAGGACTGCCTCCTCGTTTAGTCAAACATGGGGACATGTTGTCTGTCCTGTCCAAAGCTTCTCCACCCCTGCGAAAAAAAACTCATTCAAACAGCCTCTAAAGAGGTCATCGATACCGTGTGCGAATATTGCTTGAACGTTTTGAAAGGCACGATCCCTTTGTCGCAACACCTGAAACAATGCTTAGGCAAACATCGTAACGTTCCTCGCCAAATGGTTCAAAAGAAAATCCCCATTCGTCAAAAGAAGAAGATGTTGGTCCAACGTGGAGGAATTTTGCCACTCTTGTTGGGCCCTGTGCTAAAAGGAGACTTGGGAACCATGTTGGGGGGACTGGTGGGAGGAAGATAAAAAGGACCTCTGGAGGCCCAAGATTTTAGACGTGACCCTTGACATCCAATGGAGGGACGAAAACTAGCTTTAGTGCCTTACACATGATGGATGGAATACCATCGTTGGCAAGAACAACGGACCCCGCATCTGCCTCCTAATCCTAATTTGAGCGAGATGTCCCAGTTACAACACGAATTGCAGTCATTGATGGATCGCCATCATTTGTCATAAACAGACAAATCGCAAAAGTACGGTCAACCCTTGCAACGACTGCAACTCTTTCACCAGAAAGCTTTAGACGAAACAGCTCTGCCCAGATTTCAAGACCCTAATAAAAAGTCCATCCCTTACACCACCACCATGACCATCACCATCACCAGCACCGCCACCATCCCCAGGGGTCATGAGAGCCGCCACCCCACGAAAGTTTGAGGAAGAAGAGATAGGAGAAGTCTTTCAAGCACCGTCAGCAGCTCCCATTTCTGGTAAGATTGCAGCGTCCTAATTGACCCCTTCCCCCACACCCCAACGAGAAGAAATTAAAACTTGGGTTAAAAAGATGATGTCCACTCCTCCTTCGACAGAAGTGAAATAGAAAGAAGCGAAACCAGAAGTGAAGCAAGAAAAGAAGACCAAAGCCATTCCATTACCACCTCTGTCACTAGCTTCACTACTTCCGTAGCCCATCGGACACGTAAATCCGTTTCCAAGCCACCCTTTCGTCCCGTCCAAAGTAGCATCAGCGAAGAGTGGGTGACTTATTAACATACATGAAAATGGAGAAGGTGTTAGCCAGCATTTGCTACGATCCATCTCATCCTGCAGGTTACGGAGGAGTTAAGAAATTGTAACGTGCTGCCAAAACTCGACTGAAAAGTCTCCGTTTACCTCAAGTACAACGATGGTTACAAAAACAAACTACCTACACTTTGCACAAACCCATTCGGCGCAAGTTTTCCGGAAGTCGCACCCAAGTGGAAGGCATCGATCATCAATGGCAAACCTATTTAGCCGATGTTTTCATTTGGCCAGCTACAATCGTGGCTACAAATATTTGATTTGTGTCATCGACGTCTTTTCAAATTTGCCTGGGTCGTGCCATTGACTTCCAAATCGTACCACGAGTTAGTGCGAGCCAGCAACAGGTGTTGAAACAAAGTGGTCGTCACCCTCTTCGATGGCAAACGGACAAAGGTACCGAATTTCTGAACCAAGCTTTCCAGAAAGAATTGAAGAAACGTGACATTCATTTTTTCACCACCGAGAATCCTGAAACCAAAGCCAGCATCGTGGAACGTTTTCAACGCACTTTGAAAGAACGTATGTAGAATATTTTACGCATCACCACACTCTGAAGTACATCGACATCTTACCACACCTGGTGCAAGCGTACAACCAATCTTACCATCGAAGCATTGGACGTACCCCACAAGAGGTGAATTTGTAATATAGGAATACCTCAGGAAGAGAGACCTGTGGGAGTTTGTAGGGTTGTGATGAGTGTCCAACACCTGTATGTGGATCCGCAAGGGACTGATACGAGGTATATAGGGACACTGATAACCGAAACTAGACAAGTATGATAATGAGGATGCTATGATAACAAACAACAGCCGATGCTCCATACATGCACCGTAGGAAGTGGATATGAAGTATATATGGACATAATAGCAGAGTATATTTAAGTACTGACACAAATTGGGATTCAAAAGCAAAGTTGTGAATGCATGAAACTTAGCAATGGCCCAAACGTAGTTGAGGGAGCGCTGTGACTATGGAACAGTGTGACTGTAACGAAGGCCCCCAATTTGAAATTAATGTAAGGATATATACAGATAATAATGATTGAAATGCATGAAATAGGTTTGTAACTGCATGATATTCCCTATGTGTATAAACGTAGAAATGTTAGATATACGTATTAGATAGCCAATTAGGAATTCACATGTCCACTAATAGATGATACAGCTGAAAGGACAAGGTAGCATAGGGAGAGCAATGAAGTGTCTATGAAGTGTCAGAAAAAGAAAGTAAAGGAAAAATAATTAAAAAATAAAATTGTAGGATGGTCTCACTTAGTAAAGAAACGAATAGTGCATTGATTAACACAAGCGTGAACCAACTAGTGAGACACACTCTGTGACATCTGTCTCTGTGCAAAGCTAATTCTGTCTGGGTGCACTTGAATATGCATTAGAGGACCATCGACCTAAGGTTAGGATACGATTGTCTGGAATTCCAGCCTTAGCAGCACTGGTAGCTGCCCCTATGCGGAAGGAGTGACCATTATAACGATATGAATCATAACCTAACCCGGACAAAACTGCCTTAATGGTAGCGATAAAGAAAGTTCTGCTTAAAGCGCGACCATTGCCCATGAGAAACAGTGGATCACAAGGGCAAGCTCCAGCTAATATCCGAATACAATGGAATTTTTTCATCACACGGTATGGGCATACAAGGACATCATAGTTCATAGCATAAATACTGATACCCACTCCTTGATGGAAAATATCAGCCTTAGATGCCCTTAGATGCAGAATGAATAGGCACTTATCCGTATGGAATATTATATCCGACAGACACAGATTGTTTGTTGCAGAAAAATGAGCTCCACGAATATCAACTTCTCCACACCACAACAAAGCATAAAAGGTCAGTGCACAAGCAGTTTGCAGTAAGAGTTTAGTGTACTCACTCGGTCCATAGTGTTCCAAACTCGGCCATATGTCACATAATATATCACATGTAATAGAAAGTCGGTTCTGTCTATAATCACATTGCACCTTTCTGATACCCTTCAATATATAATGTAGTCTAAGTAAACAACTGATGTTAGTTAATGGAGTGTGGACACCAAGATGCAAGTATGAATGCCGAATACCGGCTAGATAAAGTTGTATAGTTTGATATGTCAGGTGCAGCATCTGCGTTCAATGCACAACAAAGTAAATCAAGGTGGCCTCATTCGCAATGGGGGGAGGGCAAACTAGATCCTGGAATCCACAATCCTACCATTAACAAGAAAGACTTGAAGATTTGGAAGCCTGTTGAATAAGTACATTTGGTGCCAGTGGTCAAAGATGAATTCCACAAGAAATTTACGTAGGCTGAAGGTGAGCAGTAGTCTTGCTGGAAGACGGCACTCGCATGGTTGTTCCTCTGCTGTAGGCGCCAGCTGCCGGAATAGTGCAATCTGTAAACGAAATAATGCATCAGATATAGTATTTTTCTTCCCTGGTATAAGTTTATCATAAAATATGACAAAGTCAGTCATTAGTAGCAGCTGTCAAAGTCAGGCGGCGCATTAGTTTCATAATGTCAGGATTCTAAAATATGCATTTTTTATTGTTGCATCTGTAGTCTCATTGTCACAGTGGAAGAGTATTTTATATTTTGCTGCCATTCCTGACCTCGCCACACTACTGCCACCACTATAGGATACAATTCACAAAAAGCTATAGACAGTTTATGGGCCACTAAAGGACGTAGCTCCTCTATCTATGAATTTGCAAACCAGCGACCATCCTCATAAACCAAAGAAATCCCATTCCACTGATTGAGAAAACCACTCCACATTTGTAAATCTTTCTTGCATTCTATGGCAATATGTAGGTGATGATGTAGCTTCCTAACGGACGTTAATCCTTGCAATAAATAGGAGACGAATGTCCAGCATGGGACATTTACACGACAGCCAAAGTTAAAGTATCAGAGGAGACTTAAGAGTTCCCGTTTAGTTACTGACTTTGTTTTGAGAAATTGAGTCAGAAGGTTTCTAATTCAATTGTTTCCTCTGGTGATTTTCCTTGCATGGTTAAGATATCCAGAAGTACTCCAAACATGTGGCAGAACCAAGAGTTTATGAGAAGCAGGTGGAATTCCCAAACGAGCAAAAAGCATTGTTCTATCAGCCATGTGGTAAAGGTGGTCAAATGTATGGGAGTCGTCCAACAAGTAGAGCAGATTGTCAATGCGATAATTATTCACTGCAATCCAACTGATAGTTTTTGGCAGTTTGGTGAAAATCTTTGGTGAAGACCGAGAACCAAACACGACGTACATAGAAATAATACTGACTGTTCCATTTAATGCCATAATAGGGCCACAGACTAGGGTGGATGGGGATGAGTTTAAATGCATCACAAATGTAGAATTTACATAACCACGCCACTGTACCCGCCTCGCTAATTGTCTTTATGGCATCATCGACCTTGACATATTTCAAGGAAAAGTCATGCTCGTCAATTAAACTATTAAGACTTGAGTGTTCTTGATTATTATGCGGAGCTGAGAGACCAACAATTCGTTTCTATTTCCTTGATCATCGTGCCTATAGTATTTACCCCGTAAATGGGGTAAGGTGAAGAATCAAAAGGTCCTATCAGAAATCCCTTTTGTTTCTCCTGTTCTATAATATCTTGAACTATGTGTGGCTGGGATCTAGCAGACATTAAATTTTTACATTCAAATGTTGCTGAAGGTTCTCACCGAATACCAGTATGAAAACCCTCATGCAAACCATTTATTAAATCTGTTACAAAATATCAGGATGAGCGCGGAGCTCTTGAAGAAACACGTTAATATTTATAGAGGTAGTGGCAGTTGTAGGCATGGTAGAAACATAATTTTCTTGTATCGTGTCTCATGCCACACCAGGAACAGAAGAGAGTCAGTCCTTCTTATTATTTTCTTTAGCATGACTTAGTTTTAACAGGGTTCTCATTCTTGGCTCTCTGATCACATATGGCATGAGGGTGGTCATTCTTGCACAATTTACATATATGTAATAAACTGCAGAAACCCTGCTACAATTGGTCTCATTGAAATTGTTGCATATTTGTTTCCCATTGAATAGAATTACTGGACGGCCACGCCGATCCATTGGAGAATGACTAGCCCAGTTGGAATTCAAATATTTCTCTTAGATTGTTGACTATTAAAAGGTATTGTGAGGTTAGCTGGACAGAAACTACTTGAGTATTGATTATTGTTGCAATGAATGCAAACCTCAGTCTTTCTACCAGAGAAAATAGCTAGAAACAACTCGGTATCCCGGGAAGACCAATCTACAAAAATATTCTGTTCTATTAAATACTTGCGAGAAAAAGCATCATGATACTCATAAAAAACCAGTTCCAATGCATTTCTGATGCAGTTCATCAATAACGTCAGCATAAGAGTCTAATTCAGGCCTCCTAAACAGATAAACCTCACATAGAACATTTTTGTATTTAGAGAAGGTCTTACGAAATTCAGAAATAATTAGTGTGCCGGCCAAACGTGGGCCATTCCATTTCCATACAATGTGTTTGCCACCCTGGTCGATAACATTAGTCTCTGAGCAAGGGTCCATTCCAGGTATCAGCAGTAGGGCAAGATTACCATTGAGTATATCCTTGTGTATATTGGTGGGCACAGTGTCTACCGGAGGGAGTTTGTCAACAGGCATAGCATAATGCATTGTTTGGAAGAATCTCGTATTGTCATCCCTGCGCCCAGCGAGGGCTGATTGAAGGTTAAAGTCACTTTGCGATTGATATGTATCCTCGGCAGCCGGACTCCATGAAGATTGTAAAGCTGTTGGACCTCGCGGTAATATGGTAATCGTTGTGGAAGACTGTGTCAATACGGCGACAGATGTTTGTAATTCGGCTAACTGTTGCTTGATAGATGCCACGTCCGACATGTTGAGATCATGTGGTGTATCAGCTGTTTCCAGGTCACGTGACGATGCTGTTGACAACACATATGAAACACCCTTCTGGTCACGTGATGATGCTATTGAACACAAAGATGAATCACCTGTCTGGTGCTCATTATCTCTGTACAGTTGAAGAAGATGTTTCTTTCCAATTGAAACTGATACCTTGATGTTCTTTTCAGCTAACTGTTCAACCAATTTGGATGCAGTCCAGTTTCCTAGAATATCCTCCCAAGTTGAATTTTGTCGCAGTGATGACGGATTGGTTATGTTCTGAATTGCGAACTCTGGTCAAACGATCACCAATTCGTCTTGATCTACGAGAAGCCATTGTGGGCTGAATAAACGTATGATCCCCCCAAAGACGGAAAATAACATGTGGTATAATTAAACGGAGGAAGGACTGTATCTTCTTTCCGCAGATAATTTTAAGTTAAATGCAGCGTCGACACTGGAAAGCACACATCTCTACAGGCATCCCAGTTGCTGTATGAATGCCTCAAACAACTGACATAGTTTGATCACATACTCTAGCTCAGTCATCTGATTGGTTCAGCGTGCCAACATAACTAAATTCAGTTACTAGCTTATTAACATATACTGGCTGCAATCACATCATGTCTGGGGAGAAGCTATAGTATACAAAGAGGGGTCTAACAAGGGTTCAGAGAAGAATGCACTGTGTATTACTTAAACTATATTTAATCAATTATATTACGATACATACATACATACATACATCCATACATACATACATACATACATACATACATACATGCATACATACATACATGTATGTGTGTGTGTGACCTGCAAATTTAATGATTTGCTATATTTGAAATTAGACAAATTTGTAAACGTTTTACAATAGAAGTGTAAATATTTTACAATATAAATTTGTTTACAAATGTATACGTATTCTAAAATAGCTGCTAGTTATTTTATGTTGGTATTATTGATACACATGAAGATTAAAATAAGAAATAGTTGGTGATCGTATTGTACTGAAAATGTGTTCTTTGGTCACGATTATACGGAATCCTTTCTTGAATTATAAGCAATTGCCAATTAATAAACTTATGTACATACCATTTATTTACCTTTTGGTTTGTTTCCTTCGATGTGGTTCATATATTTTGTACCTCATGATAATTTATATTTTTCAAGTGATATAATGGATATAATAGGGTTTATTTTGATATAAACCAGAGCAAGAATATATTTTTCATGCTTTTTGAGAGCCGTGTGTGATATCCCAAAAAATACCAAAGCTTCCTCCCCCACCTTAACATTTTAAGTTTTGCCATATGAAATTTAAAAGTAAATGTACTTTAAGACACTGTTGGTATTTATCCTTTCTTTCGTACTATTGTTAAAGTCAGCGGTTCCAAAATAAATGTTTTCAGCCAACTCAGTGGAAATGCCTGTTACATTTGAGAGAGAGAGAGAGAGAGAGAGAGAGAGAGAACGTCCCTTAAAGTAACAAATTTCATACGCTATTTCGAAAACCGTTAATTATATACTTTAAGTATCATTGTAGAGTTACAATTTATTGTTTTTATTAACTACCTTTTATAGGTTATTGTGTGAAATAAAAGTGTAACCGTAACTCGCCTTATTTGGGCCATATTAAGTTATAGAGAGCTGAAGTAATTTCGATTAGTTGAAATAGTAATGGGCAGCCGTAAATCAGAGGATGGTACGAAACTATTTATCACAACGACCAAAGTATCCCAACAAGTTCTTAAGTATGTGAAGAAATACAAGACAATGGAAAATAATTCGGAAATGGTTGGATTAGAATTCCATTTTGATTACACTGATGAAGGAATCATTCAAACATTGTCCCCCATCGGTAAACGGACGAGAAAGGTGATCAAGATCCCTAAACTCTCGGCTAACTTGCCATTTGCGAAGACGAAAATCAGGATTCATTGGTCACTTTTGTGCCAAGATTCCCGATAATGAAAACGTGCAATATATAATCGGATGTGTTCTTTTCGATGAACGATATGTGCTTTGCGATCGGGCAAATAAGAAACTAAAAGTGTTTGATAGGTGTTTTCAGTGTGTGTCACATCTTAAAATGGACAATGAAACTTAACATATATGCCGTGTAGATGAAGGTACGGTGGCTGTAACAGTGGATAGAGATGTTAACATTGTGTCTGTTAATAAACTGATACCAGTGAGGAGTGTATCTATCGGCCAATCATGCCTTGGAAATAGCTTCCTCCCAACAGAACATTATTGCAGACATATATATATATATATATATATATATATATATATATATATATATATATATATATATATATATATATATATATATATACATAGGGAAAGAGATTCGTTGTTTACGTCTGATACTTCAGACAAAATTATCAGTAACATTATATCATATGACAACATGGATTTCAATAATACACACTGTGTCAGTCAGGATGGACAAAGGATACACTGCACTACAAAGAGCGAAGTAGTAATTATGGTTACGAAAGGAATTAAACAAAATACATTTGAAAGCAATGATCTGAAAGAAGCGTCAGGGATCATTGTAGACAAACAAAGGGATCATTTACTGCTGTGTAAAGGAGTCTAAAACTAATACTGGCGACTTCAGAAGGGAGACAACTTGGTGTATTACTATGACACGATCATAAACTTGTGAATCCTGGTGGCATATGTTTGAATAACAAGAAGAACACGATTCTTGTGTTTGAAGAAAGATCAAATGGCGTGAAAAAGAGTTCAGAATAAGTTATAAAAAAATGGAGAGTTCCCTATTTCGAAAACTCTGCAAATGAAACATTTTTAATTGCTAAATGTAAATGTGATATCTGGTAAAGTAATCTAGATACATCAATGTGTCAAACTATTATTGGAAGAATCTTGCGTTTTTATTTCTCTGATGAATTGTTCTATAGATTCCTTTGAACATATGCCAAGTTTATTGTTAGAGGTAATGTTTGGAGGATTAAGATAAAACTTTCCAGGATGGCTACTACCAATCATCGGCTACAGCCACCAACTGGGTACAGATAATACCAGACCTGACAAAAGATCAATCTGTAGCTTATGTTTCCTGAACCAGTCATGTTATTTTCTCTTCTGGTATACAAAGTCCCTGTTTCTTGACACAGCAAACAACATCCAGCCAAGACCATTCCATGATGATCTCAGATTCATATATATATATATATATATATATATATATATATATATATATATATATATATATATATATATATATATATATATATATATATATATATATATATAATATAATATAATATAATATAATATAATATAAATGGAACACGAATATATCAACAATCTCGTGTTGCTCAGTATCTGACTTGAGGAAATATTATTGACCAGCAGTGGACAGGTCCATCCCTTGCCTTGGTTACAGCATAACATAGTACATGCTATTTCAACACCCAATCCTCAGACTCTCTTTAAGTCCTAGACTGTCATTGCTAAACATGTAGCAGAATGTAGGCTACACTACCACAGGTCCTTGGGTTCAGGGCAGGAATTTTCTAAGATAAAAAGAAACACACATGGTTTCCGGGTATTGGATGTTTTATTTTATTTTAAATTAACATGGAAAAAATTCAAAGAAATTAAAATATCTACCGATGAACAAGCAAACTAAGAACCAAAAATACCTTTTAGTATATCAGTATTCAGTTACTTAGTGCATCTCTGCATTTTGAAATACACTTGTACAAATTACATTTTTCAGGATTTGATACAATAAAGCATTGCAATGACTTGCAATCTCTTGAATTGACGGCCAGTACTAGTCACTGGAACCAACCACTAACTGGCTACAAACCATACCAGACCTTTCACATCCTCAACCTCAGTTTTCTGGACCACTCATGGTGATCTATTTTCCTGTCATACAGAATCCATGTTCCTTGACACAGCACCCAATGTAAAGCCATGACCATTCCAGTCTGAACTCAGATTCAAATGTCTAGTATGGCATTGGAAAGTGAGGCATGATCTATGTTATTAAGCACAAATGCCATATAAAACATGGGTTCTCAAGCACGAGTCAGTGGAGCTTTCAGTTAAAGTGTTTACGCTGTGTTCGGAGTGCTGACAAAAAGCTTTCTAAGCCTAGTTGAACATACATCATATCACTGCAACATTCCAAATTAAGTGTTAAGTGTCGAGTACGAATTTCCAGTCCATGCACAAAGATGAAGATTCTGACATTTTTTGCTCACAACACCAATGTAGACAACTGGACTTTAATGTGAAAAAATGGTTTGCATATCAGATATAACGATGGGTTGAAATTTAATGGAAGTCACTGATGTCAATTGACCCATTTTCACTTCAGTCCTGAGTCTGTCTTCCAAAGCAGTTTAGTATATCAACAACTTGACCAGACTGGCGTCGTTTTCTCAATGATGCTTGAGATATCTAACAGACTGACACATGTGGCAACTGTACAAGAGACCGTTGATAGATTAGGCGAATGAAGACAAGACTGTTGTGACAAGAGCTGAAAGTCTTGGTTGATGCATGAAAGGCAGAGTCTTTTCTAGACATCTTGGTTTTAGAAAGGAGGATACTATCTGTGAGCATGAATATTCAAACACAGAAGAGTGATACAGAAGCCTCCTGTATTGTGTCCAGCAACTAAGGAGGTGAAGCAGCTAGTGTGGGATGGTGAACATTGCTGGCCATGTTGGGTCATTATCTCCAGGCAGTCGCATTTTATAAATTCAATGTAGATAAACCATTATTGCCCTATTTTTGTATTTAATTATGTGCATACTCCAGGTTTAACCTCATGTATGCAACTGTTTTACCTGTCTTACTGACATTAAAGATGAAACTCTTGTCATAATAGGTCAAGTGGTCAGTCACCCATAAACATCCCCAAGAAACTGGTTGGTTGGCTCTAAGATACAGATCACAAAATATAAATTTTTGTAGGGACAGGTTAGTTCTGCCCATGCTTACTCATATGTACGCTAATTCTATATATAACAACTGAAACATCATTGGAAATTAGGAAGACATTAGAGGTACAGTGCATTATTTTAGACTTATTTACAGTATTTAGGTTCATGATGTTAGATGCCTGTGTATTCTCTGAGGATATAATGTTTTATTGTATTGTATTATAATAGTATAGCCAGTGATAGTTCAAACTCTTCAATAAGTATTTACTATATATTATCTATAAGTTAATTATAAACCAACCTGTATAGTACTGTTGTTTCCAATTTCATAGTTCAAGAGATTGCAGTTCATTACAGACTTAGAGGTCATACATAAAGTAATTTGTATATGTGTATTTCAAATACATGGGATAAATACACTAAAACACTGAATACTGGTATACTAAAAATAGTGTGTTTCCTGTTTGCTTGTTTATCTGTATTCCTGTTCAGTTGTTTGAATTTGCTCCTTTTAATGATGGTCTATGTTAATTGCTACATATATCTTCACATAGATAAATCATCAGAAAACAGAGGCATGCAGCTGCTTGCAGTATATTAACCAGTTCCATCAACAGGGCAACGATATTTTATAATTACATCGTGCTCAAGTAATTTGTCATATTGCTTTATTAATGAATGGTCACAAGTTGCTCGGTTCAGCATTTGAATATTATTTTTTAAAATTAGGATATAATAAAGCTTTTGAATGTAAAGATATGTTTAATACCAACGACTGAATTTTTGGATGTTTGATTTGGTGTCTACCATGCCTATCATGAAGTGCAGTTGTAATAATAAAATTATGCCATATTCATGTTCTCTAAATGTAACCAAAATTTGGTTTGATTACATGTGATATATATTTTGTCATTTAGTAAATAAAATATATGTATATATGTGAAGTAATATGTTTTAGAATATCGATACTAATACATATTCATGAAACTTTGTAGATAAATACTTGGAAAGAAAAGGCACACTTACAAATTATGAATCAAACCAATTGGCTGAAAAAAAATACACTGAAAAGATAGAAGACTATCAGATCGATGATGGCTGATTCAGACCGTAGCTGATTCGGCCCAAATGTCAGACTGATTCGGGCCATTTGGAATATTACCAGAAAAACAATGGAACATTCATATCTGATTTAATATTTATTATTGTTTTCTCTAGCATAGTAAGAGAATGTAAAAGTCTGATTTGCATCTTTCGGATATACTTAATGATATTTTATTAATTTTACTTTATGCACAACTTGATGAACTTGACTTACTTTATGTATATATTGCCAGTTTTGCAAAGGGTTTTGTCATGATAATGACTATTAAAGGAGGAATTGGTTGTGTGGTAAGCTGATGTGATGTCGAATTCAGTGCCGGATTAAACCCTGTGGAGGCTCTTAGGCAGTCGAAATCTTGCCCCCACCCCTTCGCAAATTATCTGACAGAAGATGAGCTTTTAAGAGACAAACTGTAATGTGAACCTGATGTCTATGGTTTATATAATTTAAGTTGTTAATGGTACATTACATTAATAGGGTATTTTCTCTAAGGAGTCTTTAACATAAAGTTTTCATTTCTTTGATTAATTTTTTTCTATCTTTTGGAAACAATTTAAGAAAGCTTGATTGTAATTTTCTTTGAAGATCAAATCAATATTATTTTGATCCGTTGTCGCGGGATCCTTCAAAGGCCTGGGGTCCATAGGCAGGTGCCTACTCTGCCTATTTGGTAATCCGGCGCTGGTCAAATTATACGGCTTAGCCATTGGCTAACACTTGTATAGGGGGAGGATTGTACATGTACGTTGAAACTGAGAGGCAAACAGGGAATTGTGCAAGAAGCTATTATTAGCCTCTTCACTTGTTGCTTACATGGGGTGCTGGAGGATCACATGTGCTGTGCATGATTAGAATAGTAGTATATAGGGATACCCTAGCGACAATGGGAATTAGCATTACAGACCCCCCCGGGACTGTTTAGCGACTATGCAAATTTAACATGGAGAAAAATCGTGGGACTGTTTAGCGACAAGGGAAATTAACATGGGAAATAGATTTTGGGACTGTTGAGCGAAAAGGGGAATTGAACATGGGAATATGGGACTGTATAGCGTCAAGGGAATTTAAACAGGGTGGGACTGTATAGCGTCAAGGGAAATTGAACATGGGAAAAATTGCTGGGTCACTCTAAGGACAAATGGAATTGAACATATGGAAATTGAACATGGTGGGTCTGTATAGCGTCAAGGGGAATTGAACATGGTGGGATTGTCTAGGGACAATGATGGTAGAGGGTCAAACTCAACAGAGACAGAAACATACATACACTAGTACAAGCGTGAGATTTATATATAAAGCATTACCAAGACCTGAAATCTTGCTGGGGTGTTCAAAAATTTGCATAATTGTAATGATGCTATAAATAGCTATAATCAAGGAAATGCTCAACGACAAAATGGATGTGACTAAAAGTAACGCTAAAATGACGAAATTGTCCCAGAATTTAAAGGAAAATAAACATATCCCCGAAAATTAAGTTACAATGGTTTAGACTAAAATGGATAAAATTAGTAACTACTTACAATATCAACTTGTGTGACGATCGTGGATAAACACCCATGTATCTATTTATAGCTATAATCAGCTAAAATTCATATGAAATCCCACTATCTATTTATACTACAACTTGTGGGTTATTCCTTTGGAAAACCCAACTATCTTTTTATAGCCTCAGCTTGAGTGACGTTCCTGTTTATGAACTCTAGTACATATGTATAGCTACAACCTGTGGAAAACCCCAAATCCATATTTATAGTATCAAAATTTCCAGCGTCAGTGACGTCACTGTACTGGAAACTAGGGGATAAATGGCAACAGTGTTGCAAGTGGCTGACCTGAATACGCGCTACTGTAGGTAGGTAGGTAGAATGTATTTGATAGGGATAAAGGGAGTTTTATAGGGACAAACAGAGACCAATACACACACACACAACGTACGCGCGCAGACATACGCACACACACACACACACAGAGGGAAGAGGAAAAAACAAACCCAAAATATACTATTCACACAGGGAAGAGGAAAAAACACAACAAATATACTATCCAGACGTTCTTACACTAACACACACACACACACACAACGTACGCGCGCAGACATACGCACACACACACACAGACACACACACACACACACAGGGAAGAGGAAAAAAACAAACCCCAAATCTACTATCAACACAGAAGGGAGATAATACAAACCCCAAATAAACTATCCACACAAACGTACGCGAACGCATACAAACCCCAAATATACTATCCATACAAACGTACCCGAACGCATACAATTCCCAAAGATACTATCCACGCAACGTCGCTAACGCGGACAAACCCCAAATATACCATCTACACTCGGGAGGAAGAAGAAAAAACAACCCAATATACGATTTACATAACGTACGCGAATACACACACACAGACAGACACACACACACACACACACACACACACACACACACACACAGGGAAGAGGAAAAAATAAACCCCAAATATACTATCCACACAGAAGGGAGATAATAATAACCCCAAATATACTATCATCACATGGAAGAGGAAGAATACAAATCCCATACCTACTATCCACACGGAGGTGAGATGTAAAAAAAATAAACCCCATATCTACAATCTACGCAGAGGGAAGAAGAAATAAATAACCCAATATACGCTATCCTCAAAGAGGGAAGAGGACAAAAGCCATAATATACTAACCACACAGAGGGAAGAAGAAAAGCATTATACACTATCCACACTGAGTGAAGAAATAACCCTTTATATATACTATCAACATAGAATGAAGAAAATAACCCATTATATTCCATTAACACAGAGTGAAGAAGAAAACGTATTTTGAAAGCACCTAAACCCTCACCTGCAATGACCAACTCTGCCAAGCACCTACACCCCACCCCCAACACTACAAAAACCCATTTAACCCGTTATTTTATGGCATCAGTGTGTGATTTAGGAAACATCAAGACACAAAATGATGGATAAATAGACTGACTATTGTTTACCGACTTGCATGCCTAAAGAGCGTGCGTGAAGGAAAACATCCTTTCATTTCAATTCTAATTGAAACATGTTCCAGAGGGATAGAGATAGGTGAAGGAGCACAATTTCATAAAGTGTGAGTAAAAAACAAAACACGTCATCCTTATTATAGAATGTCAAGACTAAGAGACACTTACGTTTTCTTTCTGGTCTATTCTCTTTTAGAAGGTAGTGTGAAATTTCACATCAGGGCCAACGCATCGGCTCACATTGTCAATTTTTCCATTTCCATGTCTTTACTGGCACAAGTTCTTCATCACCAGTTGACTGAGGGGGTATCCAGTGTAGGCTTGTCTGTAGAATTGGGGAAGAACTCTGACCTCTAATCCCCATTGAGAAGGTCTTGGTTTAAAGGTGTCTAGAGATTTGTAGGCAACGTATTGTATGGCTCTAATAAACTGCCCTGCTTTGTTGACGTCATACAATGCTCGATCTAGCCCCATTTCGGTGTACTTCTCAACGAGGGTCAGCGTCCCCCTCGTCCTCCTCAACCGCCTCAATTTCCTCTTCTGGTTCTGATACTAATTCTTCAGTTGACGTAGATAGTTTCAAATCCGCTGCTATGGTGTCTGTCGCTGTTATTGTTGTTGTGGTTGTTCTTTCAGCTGAGATTGCCTGTAGTATCGGAGTGAGAAAAGAACGTAGTGCCTCCGATAATTACATTTGAGTTTGCCATACCGTTTGTCTAACATAATTAGCCCTTTGTTTTGCCACCACTCTTTCCGGAACGGGTTGTTTGTTAGGTATAGTCGGGTGTTGACTAGATGTTATTTGTGTTCTCGAGGTGGGTGGAGTGCTAACTGGCTAGGTCTGCATTTCTTGCTCCCGCTGCTGTTGCGTATATTTCTTCCCTCCACACCGAGTTCTGGGCCTAATTCTTTTAATTTCGTTGTACCCGAACTTACATTATCCATATTATCACCAACAAAAAAAAACGCACAGACCTAAAAGAAACACTCACTCGCTTTTTACAGAACATTACTATTTTTAAAATTTTGATAAGCGACGGAAACGAACAACTTAGAGTCACACTTTCTAACCAAGATAAACAAATCATGTGCTGATAGACTCACTTCTGTATTTTTTCTTCTAACTGACTAACATATCATAGGCAATGGAATGTTATTTCTTTTCGAGAGTATGGGGTAGCCCTGAAATTTTTTTTTGGGAACTTGAAGCTATGGCGTTTGCTTAGGTTATAAGATGGCGGCCTCCTCTGACGACAGGCTTATCCACAGGATAAGGTCTGCTTCTTCGGAAAGAGAAGAAGAACTCTTTGGTATCGATACCACTGAATACAAAGCCTCTCTCAGGTTCATGCTGATGCTGTTGCTGCTCTCTCTGCTGTTTATGAAGTCTGTACTTCTCCGTCCATTCTTCTTTCTCCTTCTTGAATTCCTCCTTGAAGAGCTCTTCTATCAGGTCTTCAGTGACTTTTAGCATTCTCACATTCTCTATCTCTTCTGGCTTCGGTATCAGACTGTGTCTGACCCTGTGCAAATTCACGTAGGCTTCGTTTAGCTTAGCTAGTTTGGAGCACATCTTCGTAGGAGGATGAGTCGACAATGGATGGTTAGACTGGAGGCTACTCCGGCTTTAAAGTCAAAGCGCGGACGTGAAGGAAAACATCCCTACACGGTTTTCGAGCCGAACCGTTCAAATAGTGTTATGGGAGGGATAGAGAGAAGTCAAAGAACATGAATCAGGATACCTATAGTTAAACAAACCACAAAGGCAGTTTGTCTTCAAAACACAACATTTTTTTATTCAAAATCACTTAACACTAACAAACAACTCTAACATTTTTAACAATAATCTAACAATATAACATCAAACATTTTTTTTTCTTCAAATCACAAACATTTTTTTTCAACTCCCACTCTACTTTAAACAGGGCTGACAACGTTGTGAATGAAATTGTGATTTCCACTGTTGTATGTCATTAGGCCATTGATGGACACTACGTTTCCTAGCTTGAGACGAAAGATAAGCATAATGGTCACAACACCATTGATCTATTTTCACATCGTTTCTAGAAGAAGAACGAGGATCAAAATAAGTCACTAAATGTTCTAAAGAATAGCCCAGACTACGATGATGCAGAAAATATACACAGTACTGTCCACACACCAAGGAATATGTGCCTTGTTATTTCACATTATTGAATCGGGTGGTCTGAGCATTTCTTCTCATAAAGTCGATGATATCGTCTTCCAAAGGGGGCAATCCATACGAATCGAAATATTCCACACATCCTTCTTGAGGAAAGTAGACGGCTACCCAGTGGGTTCCTGGGAGATGACTGTCGTCCGTGTTGATCACATAAGCTAGATGGTTTTGAGGTTTGCGATGAGGGAGTTCATCTTTAGCACAGACGACAGGATTCCAAGAAGCAGTGTACGAACTGTGGTTCAAAAGGTAATAAAGTTCCCAGGTATCCCTGTTTTGTGTGGGGTTTTTTTTCTTCACAGGTAATGATAAGTGATCAATTCGATCCTGACTTTTTGCTTGAAAATGTCTGACAAGTAACCGTTTCTTCGCCTTGTCTCCCCACTCTGATCCAAGAGAGCTTCGATGCGATGGATCTCTTGAGTGGTTAATGGAGGACAATAATGTTCACGCAAGCCTTTATACCACTGTTGTAACACGTCTTCTTCCGAGATGAGACTCCAAGCTTCGTCCAGATATTCGTCCAATTTTTCTTCTTGACTCAGCATCAGGCATTTATCGTGTTGAATTTGACTGGGATGATCGTTATGACATCCATAGCAATCTTTCTTGATCGATTCCTTAATTTTTGTCTGTCAAGACTATAGCATAACAGGAAACTAAATGTGATTCTTGTTCTGGCCATCTAGACTTCATCATGATGACTTCTTCGTCTTTGTCTTGGGGTTCTCCTTCCTCATGATCTTCACATTCCATGTCCAAAGAATCCCTACTATATAAACATTGATAAAAGTCTTCCATGACTTCTAATAGTCTAGAATGACTTCTCTCAAACTGTTGGTTTATATCGTATTGTCCAATTCAGCATACAGGATGACATTCACCGTATTATCTGCGCGTAGATGTCCTGCAAACTGAAATTCCACACGCATCTGGCCGGATTTTATAGGGTGAAAATGTCATTCGTCGCTGTCTTGACTTACAATTCGTTAGAGAACCGTTTTCGAAAATGGAGTTTCACTGTAACTTTCCCTTTGGAGAATGGAATATTTTGTCCCAGATCTCCTTTTATAGCAATGTTGTCAGTGTCTAAATACGACTTACTGACGGGCAAATAGTGAGGATGTACAAATTCACAGTGTACGTGATAGGTGTTTGCACCTTCCTGGTCATTGTTTGTGGTACTATCCACTTTGAAAAGGAATGACACGCAGTAACGGCACAGAGGTGTGTCCCAACACGTTGTACTCCACCACATCGAAATACACAAAGATCAAATTAAGTCCTCGGTTCAGTTCTACCGGGTTTCCAAAAGCTCTGTAAAAATCCATATTACTGTTGATCTTGGGGCTCAAATTGTTTGCGACCATTTCTGCATGTCTACCCAAAATTTCAAACAAACTACCATTGAACCTGAGGGACAATGTGTCCGTATTTTGAAATTTGACCATGAGACGATGAGCCACTTTATGGTACTCAATCTTCACACTTTTTTTTTTTGGCTCTGTTCAGTGCTTTGCCAAAGGCTAAGTTGAACCTGTCCGCAATAGTGTCCACCAAATGTTCACCACTAAAATAATAACCTGAAGGAATTGTCAAGGTGTAGATAATGAAGGCTGGATTGCTGGCTGGTCTTGTGTCCCCTAAAAACCCGATTTTATTGATTTCTTCCTCCAATTGGGCATTCAGGATTTCCACCTCGTTAGTGTTTTGCTTTTCGGTGATGTTTTTGATTTGTGTTGGGTGAATGATTTCCACTAAAGCCACTTCCCAATGGGCTTCGTGATCTAACTGGATGGTCTGAGGTAATTTGATCGTGTAACAGCACAACGTGTTTTTGGGAAACACCTCCATGGAACTGTCACTGGGTAAGGTTAAGTAAAATTGGTTGTTATTGCTCATAATTCCAGAGTTTTGTGGCTCTCCGAGGTGTTACTGGAAGTCAGAGGAGTGTCTCCGCCCAAAATGGAGTTGTTGTTGTTATTGGAGTGGTGACTGGCACTGACACTGGACACAAGGTTCCCGTTGTTCCCGTTCGAGGAGAATTTCAGGGAGGGATTGGGAAGCAGGTAACCGATGCAACTGCTCAGTAAAATGGTCCACAGTTGTTTGTCTCCTTGTTGCAAACTCAAATTGGCAATGGCTGCCCCGATGACACAATACACCACGAAGATTTGGCAGAAAAAGACGATCTGCGTTTTAGGCACACGTTCTCCACACCACACCCACAAGGGTTGTTTTTGTAAATCTTGCAGAGAAGAATTGGGTGAAGGTGTGATCGCAGTAGCTGAATCTGTGTGAAAGGGCATGATGGTCACTTCTTTTTATAGTCGATGACGTGCGAAGCGTCGATCCAAGAATCAAAACTGGGCGGATATCCTTTCCAACGTACTTTGACTTCTTTGACACGTCGTTTGCCCACTTTACGGTTTCTGCGTTTGACAATGCCTTTGATGTCGTACACGTCGTCTTTTTTGGTGACACGACTTGATTTGAAATAAGTACGGGCTAGCGTTTTGGTGAGTACTTAACATCCATGGCTGTCTTGCTGAGCACCTTTTTCCTCCTTTACCACGCTCGGACAGAAAAATGAGTGTGTGGTGAGACAATTCCCTCTCATGTTTAAAGCCTTTCAATCAGGTTGTTAAGGACTAGTTAGTCCTACACCTGAGTGGCTAAATTTAAAAATAGTCTGTGAGTACATAAAAGCCTGGGGGATGAGGCTCTCTTTCCTTCCCCAGGAGTAATTAAAAATCACGCGGTGCGTTATTAAACCAGTGATACATGCTCCACTGGAGCGAAAATCACTTTAATTCAAGTAAGCAAGCAAGCAAGTTCGGGTACCGTCTCTAGCACTCTTGAGGACACCAACTGTCTGGGTTATTTTCTTTCTTGCAAGCCCCCTATGTTCCACTTCTGTTTGTGATAATAACTTGTGATACTTCACATTTTCTAAAGTGGAAATCTTTACAAGCCGTGCAAAATACAAAACTTATATGACTTTGGCTTTTGACACTTGCACAGACTCTTCACTTTATAAGTGTCACGAGAAAATTGTATATCCAATTTTTACCATTTTCAAAAACACGCACACAATTGCAGCTTGACCAGAAATATGTACATCTTGTTTTGTGGATAAGTCACAGACAAGTCCAAGCATATATAGGTGGTTATGAACGTTAGGAATATCCCCTCATTTTTTCAGAAATATCAAAGCTTGTATGTGCATTTTCCCTTTTCCACTCTATATTAGTGCTTAGATTTTTTCCAAAAATAAGAAAAAAGAAACGAAACAATTTTGAAGAAAAAAAAAACTGAATTTTGAATTCAGGTTTCTCTCTGTTTATAATTTTTTTCAAGTTGATGGTGCATGACAGAGTACATTCGCCTACCTTTCCAAAAGTGAGAGGCATTTCTTCACATGTTAGTGCCTTTGTTAAATTCGGTTTCATTGGTTAGTTATCGTTAATCTTTAATTTTTTTGATGCATTTCTTTTTGATAGAAGATTTAAGGCTTTCTATTGTTGTAACGGTATTTATGTTGTTTAGTCTGTTGATGAAATTATCTATAGCAAAGTGCTTAAGATTTTTTCAGGTTTTTTATTATTTCAAGCCCTACAAAAGGAGACCAAGTTTGTCTTCAAAGACGATTGAAACTCTAAATTACACGGTCGTGAAGGAAAACATCGTTGTGTTTAATCTAATCATGCTTGCCGTATCTCTTTGTATTTTAGAGGTCATATTTCTTCTTAAGTAAATACACGCATCAATAGACAGACAGATTGGGTCATCATCCTTGAGTTTCACTGTACTTTCGGTTCTTTACTTCATACAAACCCCAAATTTATTAGTTTGAAAAAAAAAAAAGATAACATGCCCCTCAATACTGTAACACGTCTGTTCTGACTCTACCGATGTGAGTGTGAGTGTTTATGTTAAAATGTTTAAGTGAGATATAAAAAAAAATGGTCAGCTTGAAAACGCGAACCAATTCTGTGACACTCAGTATTTTGATGTGGTAAGAGGAAATGGTACAACACACACAAAGAGGGCTTGTAAGTTCACATTTCAGTCTGTCTGCACTGTAATGGTAATAACGCAAGAACATAGGGATTATTATGCCACACAGCCCTAGAACAAAACAATGCATCACCCATTGTAAGCCATTTCATTGGCTATACTTATTTTCTTACCGCGTTCGCTTCGAATTGACTTGAGTAGCTATTCAGACAGTGACGAGAATGGCCATGCTTTACTGAGTCTATTCTATAGGCGATTTATACAAAAAAAAATATTTTAAAAAATTAAACTAATGCACGAACAATCGTACCATGGGCGATCCCATGGAAATTGTGTCCGTCTTATTGCAAAATACATCAACATTTAATTTAACCGTGCAGATCGCTAGAACAAACCTCTGATCATATACATTTTGAAAAGTGTTGTGTGACACGGAACGCCATTGTCGCTTGGTGTCTGCTTTCTTGTTCGAAAAGAGATCGTTTCGTCTTGACTATAAAAATTGAATTTGACTAAGTTTTACGCACTACTTGAACTCATACATTTACGTTGTAGGTGTAAGTCGTCGTTCTCAGTTTTCTGGAAGTTCGTTTTTGCGTTTCTCAGATGTGATACTATATTTTACGGACTGAACGAAATTTCTTTTGGCGTGAAACAGGACTCGTGGTTTTGTGGCATATGTGGAGAACATTGATGAAAGCTCAGTTATGTCGTCTTCGAAATCGCTGACACGGATTTGAGCTAACACTTCAACTCTTGTGTGAGGCGACACGGCACGTCATTGCCTTTTACTTTATCAATGAAATCGTTTCATCTTATTGCAAAATTACATTTGACTAGGCTTCATACGCAGCAGGTCCCTGTACATAAGGAGAGTGTCTTAGCGTCAGAGTATTCATTCCACTCTCAAACGATCAAGAAGATGGAAGAGTCAGCACAGATCGACCTGCTGGTCAAATATTTGCTAAAAGTCATACGAAAGCATAATTCACATGCGAAAGTGGCAACAAAACTTACTCTTTTGGTCGTTGATTTGATGAGAGTCATACGAAAGTATGTAAGTGCTGATGAAGTTTGCTATATCTGCAAAGGTAAATGGGTATTTGTCTCCAGAATACCTGCTTCGTCTAAGAAAGAGAGACAAAAGTCAATATGCCTAATATCGCTGTCAGGAGAAAGGACACTGGGATTCAGAGTGCCCTACGAGTAAAGAGAAGAAACAGAAACAAAACGAAACAGAGAAGAGGGATTCAGAAGAAGAAGAAATTGAAGATGATGAAGAACTTGTGCCAGTAAAGACATGGAAATGGAAAAATTGACAATGTGAGCCGATGCGTTGGCCCTGATGTGAAATTTCACACTACCTTCTAAAAGAGAATAGACCAAAAAGAAAACGTAAGTATCTCTTAGTCTTGACATTCTATAATAAGGATGACGTGTTTTGTTTTTTACTCACACTTTATGAAATTGTGCTCCTTCACCTATCTCTATCCCTCTGGAACATGTTTCAGTTAGAAATGAAAGGATGTTTTCCTTCACGCACGCTCTTTAGGCATGCAAGTCGGTAAACAATAGTCAGTCTATTCATCCATTATTTTGTGTCTTGATGTTTCCTAAATCACACACTGATGCCATAAAATAACGGGTTAAATGGGTTTTGTAGTGTTGGGGGTGGGGTGTAGGTGCTTGGCAGAGTTGGTCATTGCAGGTGAGGGTTTAGGTGCTTTCAAAAAACGTTTTCTTCTTCACTCTGTGTTAATGGAATATAATGGGTTATTTTCTTCATTCTATGTTGATAGTATATATAAAGGGTTATTTCTTCACTCAGTGTGGATAGTGTATAATGCTTTTCTTCTTCCCTCTGTGTGGTTAGTATATTATGGCTTTTGTCCTCTTCCCTCTTTGAGGATAGCGTATATTGGGTTATTTATTTCTTCTTCCCTCTGCGTAGATTGTAGATATGGGGTTTATTTTTTTACATCTCACCTCCGTGTGGATAGTAGGTATGGGATTTGTATTCTTCCTCTTCCATGTGTAGATAGTATATTTGGGGTTAGTATTATTTCCCTTCTGTGTGGATAGTATATTTGGGGTTTATTTTTTTCCTCTTCCCTGTGTGTGTGTGTGTGTGTGTGTGTGTGTGTGTTTGTGTGTGTGTGTGTCTGTCTGTCTGTGTGTGTGTATTCGCGTACGTTATGTAAATCGTGTATTGGGTTGTTTTTTTCTTCTTCCTCCCGAGTGTAGATGGTATATTTGGGGTTTGTCCGCGTTAGCGACGTTGCGTGGATAGTATATTTGGGAATTGTATGCGTTCGGGTACGTTTGTATGGATAGTATATTTGGGGTTTGTATGCGTTCGCGTACGTTTGTGTGGATAGTTTATTTGGGGTTTGTATTATCTCCCTTCTGTGTTGATAGTAGATTTGGGGTTTGTTTTTTTCCTCTTCCCTGTGTGTGTGTGTGTGTGTCTGTGTGTGTGTGTGCGTATGTCTGCGCGCGTACGTTGTGTGTGTGTGTGTGTGTGTTAGTGTAAGAACGTCTGGATAGTATATTTGTTGTGTTTTTTCCTCTTCCCTGTGTGAATAGTATATTTTGGGTTTGTTTTTTCCTCTTCCCTCTGTGTGTGTGTGTGTGTGTGCGTATGTCTGCGCGCGTACGTTGTGTGTGTGTGTATTGGTCTCTGTTTGTCCCTATAAAACTCCCTTTATCCCTATCAAATACATTCTACCTACCTACCTACAGTAGCGTGTATTCAGGTCAGCCACTTGCAACACTGTTGCCATTTATCCCCTAGTTTCCAGTACAGTGACGTCACTGACGCTGGAAATTTTGATACTATAAATATGGATTTGGGGTTTTCCACAGGTTGTAGCTATACATATGTACTAGAGTTCATAAACAGGAACGTCACTCAAGCTGAGGCTATAAAAAGATAGTTGGGTTTTCCAAAGGAATAACCCACAAGTTGTAGTATAAATAGATAGTGGGATTTCATATGAATTTTAGCTGATTATAGCTATAAATAGATACATGGGTGTTTATCCACGATCGTCACACAAGTTGATATTGTAAGTAGTTACTAATTTTATCCATTTTAGTCTAAACCATTGTAACTTAATTTTCGGGGATATGTTTATTTTCCTTTAAATTCTGGGACAATTTCGTCATTTTAGCGTTACTTTTAGTCACATCCATTTTGTCGTTGAGCATTTCCTTGATTATAGCTATTTATAGCATCATTACAATTATGCAAATTTTTGAACACCCCAGCAAGATTTCAGGTCTTGGTAATGCTTTATATATAAATCTCACGCTTGTACTAGTGTATGTATGTTTCTGTCTCTGTTGTGTTTGACCCTCTACCATCATTGTCCCTAGACAATCCCACCATGTTCAATTCCCCTTGACGCTATACAGACCCACCATGTTCAATTTCCATATGTTCAATTCCCCTTGTCCCTAGAGTGACCCAGCAATTTTTCCCATGTTCAATTTCCCTTGACGCTATACAGTCCCACCCTGTTTAAATTCCCTTGACGCTATACAGTCCCATATTCCCATGTTCAATTCCCCTTTTCGCTCAACAGTCCCAAAATCTATTTCCCATATTAATTTCCCTTGTCGCTAAACAGTCCCACGATTTTTCTCCATGTTAAATTTACATAGTCGCTAAACAGTCCCGGGGGGGGGGGGTCTGTAATGCTAATTCCCATTGTCGCTAGGGTATCCCTATATACTACTTAGAAATCTTCCTATTAGTTGGCATTGGCAGCTAAATTATAAGAGCCAACCAAAGTAGATAACCTTTATGTAACATCGCATGATCATGTAGAGTACCTCGAGATCAGTCACTTCTCTGGCTTTTCGAAGGTATCGATGATGGATTTGGAGTCTCAGCATCCAGCGCTTGAACTCACAAACTGAATGTTCTGTTATTTCAGAACAACGAAATTTAGCTCCTGGGACGTCATTATGCTTTAACGTTTTCGAATACATCTTCTCAGCCGCTGTCATTGTTTGTCCTACATTTTCACTTTTGTGTGTCACATGATACCCATAACACATTTACATGACGTTTCGTCGATCTCTGCTATGGGGGCAGAGGCCAGTTTTTATATACAAATTTATTGCCGCAATCAGCAACCTAGTATAAAAAAATCATAAAAAAATCCAACACACAAGTGAGGTCAAAAAGGTCCATATTTTTAGATACCTATATTAAAACAAAGCACAAGAATATTATTCACTTGACCAGAGAAATCAATGGCAATTCATAGCAGAAGTTTATGCACCCAAACCCCTATTTTATACATGCATTTTTCACATCCAAAGGCCATTTTTGACAGCATGCGGTGCTAACAGTGCAAACGCAAGCCCTTACCCTGGATTAAAATTTTGAAAAACATTGTCTACTAAGTAGTTTGATGCAGTTCAGAATAGTTGTCATCCAAGCCGTTTTTGAGATACTCTACTTGTCTTGAACCAACGTGTCTACTGATATGGGAGGTTAGCTCTTCTTCCTAGCCGACTATTGGTATTTCACTATCAACATACTGCAGAACAACTATGGAAGGTGTACATGCCTTACATCAATTTCAAGAACAACACAAGCCCGAAACACCTAGTTCACAAATATATCCATATCTATAAATAGTAAACAATAATAGCTGCAAAAGTCACACAATAGCCTTAAGAAATTTGCCAGGGGCCAATTTACGAAACTGGACCCTACCACCTACATGTATATGGATTTGTGCTGTCCCGCCAGCACCCCAATCGCAACCAATTGGTGCTTACATAGTGGGTTATGCCATTTTATTGTCGATGCCTATGTTTCAGTACTTTTTCACGGGGCTGTCATGGACTAGGTACATTTTCTCCAATTGGATACTCGTATACTATTCGAATATCATAAAGGCCATGCCTGTTTAATACATTTCTTTACAGTTTAAATAGGAAAAAAATAAGAATATTGTAGCCTTATGGACAGCGAGTCTAGCCTCTAATTAAAAAAAAAAACAGTTACAAATTATGTTCATTCATCGTAAAGCTTTCGTTGGTAAAACAGCGTGAGCGGTAGTACTAATACTAGTGCCTCTACTTCATAGACGGGGTTACGACATCACAGCTAGGTGGGTGGGTGTTGTCAACATTGACGGACAATATTAATTTATTCATTAATACCTACTATTATTCAATCCCAAACGACAATTGGTACGATTCTCGGGTATATTTCATATTCCCATATAAACTGATAATAAATTATCCATTTAACTCTTTAATTTGACGATGTTATGTCGGGAATGCATGTATAACCACAGGAGTCTGACGTTTTATCAATAAAGCACGGCGAACAACATGAAATCTAACAACATGAAATCACCTTATCGGTAATATAAATGGTGATAAATCGGTTAATTCGCCGGATTGGATTCATGCGATGTTCGTCCGAAAGTTATTTGTCTGTCTTTTGAATGTATATGTGTAGTTTTTTTAGTCTTCTTGCGATTCTAAAGCGATAAAAGAAGCGTGAGAAAAGTAGAATCAAGCGGAGAGTTGTGGTCACGCTTGCACTCCTTGTGCTCATTTATATTACCGATAAGGTGATTTCATTTTGTCTGAGATTTCGCCGTACTTTATTGATAAAAGGTCAGACTCCTGTGGTATAACTTTCCTAGGTATTAACCTCGTTTCCAGTTTATGGTACATTTGGAAGGATCAAGGTCAGAACGGACCGGTACCAAAAAGGCCCACGACCGAAACGGGCTATTGCTTAAAATGCCCGGTCCGAAAAGGCCCGACCCAAAAGGGCCCATTTATGTATCAATTACCAATTACTGGTATCATGACTACTAAAAGTAACTAATATGTAAATATCAAATCCTTGTTTTACTGTGAAATATCTATAAATAATGTGCAGTAAAGAATCATTTGTGCGGTGTCACATGAAAATATTAGAAAACGTAAAATAAGGAAAGTTCACTAAAAGAATATGTAAAATGAACAAAAAAGAAAATAACGCAATTTACTGAATGTGAGAAAATTAAAAGAAGGCAAATAATAATTGTATAAGAAAACATCGGAAGTAAAGCGAATCAATAATATCTTTGTTATAACATATCAAGACTGAATACGAACTGTGTCACCCACGTGTGGTTTGTGCATGCCAACTTTGTCGTGATAATGCCTTAATTAAGTAATGACGATTTCATTAATGATGTATGAATATTTTCATTTGCGAAGACTATTGACTCTTCCTGTTTCACATACATTCAATATCGTTAATATGTGTGCATGCGTAGTTTATTTTTCTTGATTATAATTTATGCTTTAAATAGACATTTGCTCTATTCTGTGCCTTGTAGGAACCGTTATTGCGTTGTGGTTGCAATGAAAGTCAAGTCAAAATTGGAAGAGAATTAAGAGGTTATTTATAAAAAAATAACAACCAAAAATTGGTATGGTGGGATAGAAAGAGAAAAAGAAGAAAAGATGTAAGGTCTAACTAGTATAAGCAACAAAAGACAAACAAACGCTAATGCCATTTCAGATTTATAAATTTGTTTATAACAACAAGAATTATTGCTAATACATGAATATTAAAATCTAATATCAAGTACTACAACAATATTGCACATAATGGCTGTCAAATAAATTTAACATCAAAATATAGTAAACAATTCTACAATAACAGCAACAAATAATCATCGAACTATAAAAACATGCATACATAGATATTCACTTTTCAATAATAAAAAAAAACTTACAACACACCACAATTGCACACAGTGTCTGTCAGTGTTAATTCATAATTTCCAAGCCATTGTTTTCCTAGTGTAGATCACAGAACGTAAAAAAGCTGGGTAGAAAATAATGTTGAAACACGGTGTTACATCTAGAGATCAAATATGTGGCTATCAGGAAGTTTCATAAGAACCGATGATTTTATTGGACTTTCAAGAAAAGAAAACAATCTCATACAAAATCGTAAATACATGCTTAAAGAAAAGAAAGTTCATTTATGGAACTGTACGTGTGACGCAAAATTCAAGCATTTTGATTTAATACTACATATAGGGTCAAATTTTGATTTCAAGTTACTGCAATATTGTATCGACAACTTTTACTGAAATGTAAGACGCAATTGAACATTTGTAAGAAAATTACATGAAAGCAATCTAGCATATCTCCATTGTGGGTCCAAAAACTATAATGTGAGATCTATGAATATTGCACATTCATACATTTTCTCTTTTTCAAACACAATGACAATGATTTCATTATATAAGTACGTAATCCATGGTCAGTAGCTTCAAAATCTTAATCGTTAGATAGACACAGTAATTTTGAAAGATACATAAATTATTCATGTTGAAGATATTGAAAATATCAGAAAACGTAAAATAAGGAAAGTTCACGAAAAGATATATGTAATGGAAAAAAGTAGAAATGACGATAAATAAAATGTTATGAGTGAAGAGACGAAAGAGACACAAGTACCATACACCTGAAGTTTATAGATAATCGCCTGGGGTAGTTCAGTCAGCAGTGTCTCACTAATCGCTACAAAAACTGTTAAAATCGTATGACACATCAAGCTCTGTTGAGACTGGAGGCATGGGAAAGAGTTGTGATTGTAGAGACTTGTATTCGCGTTTTAACTGCGATTATCAAAGATTCCTAACATATTTAAAAAATCTGAGATAGAAAACAAGTAAAGGAAGTGTGAAAAGTACAATGCTATCGCGATTCTTTCCTGGTACTACAATCTGTGTAATCTGTAAAGTTCTGCTGTTTGTTATCAGTGCTTTATTTCAGTCTTGGTCTTCATCATCACTGACCAGTGCTTTAGTTTTTGCAGCTCAGTGTTTTAGCAATATATGTAAAAATGTAATTGACTTAGAAGTGAATAGATATGTGTATTGTAGAAAAGCTGTCTCCTTCTTCTTCTTATTTGTATTATTAATATTTTTATTATTAATCAATCTTTTAACCCTGGCCTTTTACGTCCAGGTCCTTTCTGACCCGTTACTGGCCTTTCTGGACCGGGCCTTTTTAACCCGGCCTTTTTCTGTACCGTTCCTTTCTGACCCGTTACCAGCTGGAACACTATCGTCCTTATCTGGAATCGGGGCACAATTAATACTTCCAGTTCAGTACCCACGAATGTAGTTCTAGTCTATTTTAAAATATTTTTTCCTCTTTCATTTTGGTGGTGATAGAAGAGTTTTATTTATGTATTTTTGGTAGGGATTTAAAGGTAACTGTTTATTCTTGATAATATGAGCTCAGGGTGTTGTTGTCGTTGTGTATTTCGGCGACAGTGCAGTGAGAAATAATAATAATAATGAGGACTTTGTATAGCGCCTAATCTTTAGAAGCTCTAAGAGCTTTACAACATTAGACAACACCTATAAGATAAAAAACATATAATAATATTATTACAAAAACAAACACCATGAAATTAGACAAACATTAAAAAATAAAAAACATGCTGAGAATATATAAGGTAGGAAACATTATTAGGTCTTTAAGTTGGTTCTTGCAGTCGAAATAAGTGAGTTTTGAGAGCACTCTTGAATGTGATCACTGTGTCTTTGTGTCTAAGTTCAGTGGGCAATTCATTCCACGTTTCTGGGCCCTGGTATGCAAACGAACGCTGTCCATATGAATTTATTTTCATAGTGGGAATAATGAATATATGATTGTCAGAAGAGGAGCTTAAGTATCTTGCTGGTGTGGGTGAGATCGGATAGGTATGTTGGACTAGAGTCCGACAGTGAAACGTAGCACAGAGAACAAATTTTGTGTTTGATTCCGGATCGAATGGATAGCCAGTGTAGGGTACAGAGCAGCGGGGAGGTGTGCTCTGATCGTGGTACACTAAGTATGATCCGAGCAGCTGTGTTTTGAACTTTTTGAAGTTTCTGGAGTAGATATTGAGATGAACCAGACAGAATTGAGTTACAATAGTCCAGTCTTGAAAGTACTGATGAACACACAAGTAATTTATTGGCATCAACTGCTGAAGACGGTGAAGTAATATATCATGGTCTATTGTGTCAATGCTGCAGACAAATCAAGGAGGGTGAGAACTGTAATCTTTCAGCTATCCAACGCAGAGAGATTGTCATTAACTACTTTTAGAAGAGTAGTTTCAATACTGTGGCAAGGGCGATATGCAGATTGTACATTGCTAAAAAGACTGTCTGAATTTAGATGAGATACAAGCTGGGATAGAACAACCTTTTCTAAGATTTTTATATGAATGGGAGATTAGAAACTGGACAGTAGTTCTTTAATTCGTTATGGACTAGTGTTGGTTTCTTCAGCAGAGGCTTTACAATGACAGTTTTACAATAAAGCCCTGGTGATGATCCGGAAGTGAAATCTGTGTTCTGTTTACATGCTGCTATGTTGACACTCCAGCATCTCAAAAAAGAGCAGGTCAACTTTTGACGAGAACTTCACCGTGAAGCCATCTTTGAAGGTATTTTAGATTAACATATGATTTGAATTGATTGTTACACGGTGGAAAGGTCAGTACTGAGAAACAAATGTAGAGAACATATAGTAAAATTAATTGTGTTCTATGTCCTGTCCCGCCTAATATTGTCTGGTCTCTTACGGCATCACTCATTTTAAAACTAAAACATTTATTCATATCGCAAATTTTGGCTATTGAGAAATAAATTCGTTGTATTCACACTTAGCTAACCCTCTGGGTTATATGGGATTTCAATTACAATTTTTAATTAGTTTTGTTGCTATCGGTAGCAATGTACTGTTGCCCTTTCTAGCGCGTGCTTGCAGAATTTTTCTCTGCGGTTGCTACCCAGCGAACCGCATAATTTTCCTTGCCAAGCGCAGAATTCTGCAGAGTTCCGCGGGACGTATAGAAGGCTTGTCCGCGTCTCTACTGGCACCTGTTCGGGTTTCCGAGGGTCACGTTAAGAGCTCCGTACTTACAGACCGTGGGAAAATCTTTTACTATTATCTTACTACGAATACCATATAAGGAAGTGCGCAAAGAAAAGGTAACTCTTTTGTTTATTATTTTCCGCGAATCAGAATTCATAGTTATTTCACGATATCTAAATAAAAAAAATGCAAATAAAATAATATTTCTTTTATAGTAAATTTTTGGAAAGATCTAAAACTAAGTTTCGAAATCTACATCTGTGTACTAAAACCTTTGTGAATATTTAATCATTCATTGTTATGTTTTAAATCAGCAACTTCATCTTGAATATCTGCTTGATCAGTTAAATAAAATTCAGACAATATTTTCATGATCCTGTGAGGTCAAGTCAAGTGTTTCTTGCAGACCTTGTTCAAATAATGATATTTATTTACAATTCAATAGAAATAGTAAATAATGATAATAATAATAATAATAATAATAATAACAATATGTGCAGGTTTGAATATAGAGCAACTGAGTGTTTCTCAAGCTCTTTACAATAATTATTTGTTATATTGAAAAGCTGTTGAGTGTTTATCAAGGCTTTGTACATATGCTGTTAGTTATTATTGTTACAGCCACTGAGTGTTTCTGAAGGCTTTGTTTAATATTAGCCTATATGAATTTAATGAAAAGTTAGCCAATGTTTCAAAGTCTATTACTAAACAATAATTTTAATATAACATCTGAACATTAAACTTTGACATTGATACATGTTAATATCAACTTCTATCATAAAAACTGTTACTTAATTTACATGTTTGTCCAACTGCACACTACCACTGTGTTATACAATCAATGAGTTATTATTTGGAAGCGATGCTCCTGTTAGTTGAGTCTTGAAATTTTAATACCATACAAGTTTGTGACTGTTAATAAACCAGATGAAACTTAAATTTGAATCTGCGTTTCATCCCTTGTCCCATTCTTATTGTTAGGATTCCCCACTTCATCAGAGAATCACAGAGACCTCTTGTAGTTAAGGCCTAAGTTTAAATGTTATTTAACTCTAATGAGAGTTTATCAGCCACAGAGAACATAGCGTGTCATTGAATTGTTACCAGAGGTTTAACTCCAACGCTACACCGTAACAATACTTTTTTCATGATGGGATCAGCTTAGTTCTACTCCACTAATCTGGGATCAACCGAGAATACACTCTTATGAGGGGATCAGCCTAGCATAGATTTAGGTAAGATGGGATCAGCCCATATACTAGTATGCTGGGATCAACCTAGCACATAGCCTACTGAAGCTGGGATCAGCCCAGAATACACATGAAAGCTGGGAACAGCTTAACAGGTTTTCGATCTAGCTGGAGGCAGCCTAAAACAAGTTACTGAAGCAGGGATCAGCACAGAATTCACTTTAATGCTGGGATCAGCCTAGCATCAATTATACTTGAGCTGGGATCAGCCCAGAATATGCAATAGTGCTGGGATCAGCCTAGCAAGAATTTACTGAAGATGGGATCAGCCCAGAATAAACTATTATGCTCGGATTAGCCTAAATCACAGCGTACTTAAGTTGGAGCCAGCCCAGAATACACTCGAATGCTTAGATCAGCATAGCACAGATTTTACTTGAGCTGGAATCAGCCTTGGACCGATTCTATTTGAGCCCAGATTACACCGTAGTGCTGGAATCAGCCTAGCACCGACTGGGAATCATTACAGTCTTGTTAATTCAGATCATATCCCGTGAGTAGCCCCCACAGAGAGAGCCAAGTATTTTAAGTATTGATGTTATTGAAGGGATGCATTTTAATGTTGTAGAATATTGGTAAAAATAAAGAGAGAGAGAGAGAGAGAGAGAGAGAGAGAGAGAGAGAGAATGAATGCATATACTCGTGTAACCTTTCTTTTTTTTACAAAGCAACTTTCCTGTTATTTATTGCGTATAAAAGATATTTATTAGCAAGTTTCTAACCGAAATCAGAACGAAATAAACATGAGCTATCCTGGCTGTCCATCTGGATATTTGGTTGTTAGAAAAAACAGAAATGGTGTAAGTAGTTTAATAAAATATGCAAGGGATTGTTATTCTTTAGCTATATTTATAAAAGGGGATCCTTGCGAGATCGATTCTATTTTTAGCAAGAAGAAATCAGACCCTAATGTACAAGCTGAACATTGTGAACATGACGATGAACATAGCTCAGGGCAAGCAGAACAAGTGATTAATTCAGCAAGACTCTCGCTAGCGGAAATCAAGAGTGATTGCGGTCATCTACAACAAACTGTCGTTTCACTCAGAGAAGAGATTATATCTCTGAAGGCAACCCAAATCACATTGGTGAATATGAATGACCTTAATGCATTCCGTGCTGATGTAAACAATAAGGTACAGACACAATCTCAAACAATAGAACTGCTCCGTAATGAGATTACGTCACTGAAAACTACTCAAAGCGTGTTGATGAAAGAAAATGAAACTCTCCACACCATCACCGAGCAACTTAGAGTTAAGCTGATGAAATCTTTGAGTAAACCCATGTCTTATGCGGATGTCGTTCGCACGAATAGTCCAGCTGTAAGTAACCTATCATGTAGTCCCAATGGATGTGGTGATAGCTCTCCATCAGTTGCTGCTCAGAACAAGATTCATGTGTCTAACTGTTCATCTTCCGTCTTGATTGACTCTAACAAAACTGGTTGCGATACACACTGCCGCCTATCAAGTGAATCTCAGAACAGAACTGCAGTGTCCAACTGTTTGTCTCCCGTGTTGGTTGAGGCTGACGACTCTACACCAGGTACAACGGCAGTGGAGTCACGAACCGGTGTAACGGCCCAAACAACTATGGAAAAGAGTGGGGTCAGTGCTCTGCAAACTCTGGTTTCAAAAAGTTCGGATATAATTTCACAGACTTTCGTTAGAAGACATATCGCCCCCTTCGATGGAAATATCCCACAGATTTATAAAGCCAGTGTTCATCCTGATGTGACAAATGTTGTGCGCACACCCATTCAGAATCAAAATAAACTGTTAACTTCGACTTCGACCAGGATAGAGAACGCTAGGCATCCGATTACTAGCAACAGTAATGTGAAAGGTATAGACTTGAAAACCCCTCCTAGCAAGATACCTACCGTTATTGGGGGTCAGGTAGAAAGACCTAGATCATTTGGTAAATCAGGTTTAGAAATAGGTTCAGAGAGTATTGTTGGACATGAGGATGTTGATGACAAAAATGAGAATGTTGTATTTGAAGGTGTAGTTAGACGTAGAACAAGGCGCTTTTATGTGGGTGGCATTGGCGTCAAATCTACTGCTGAAGGCCTCGGTAAATTCTTGAAAGAATACGATATAGATCCGTCATCCATAAAGTTTATCCACAGTAGACGTAATTGTCTATCGGCCAAGCTGACTGTATATAATTCAGACTGCGACACTGTTGAAAATGATGTAACATGGCCAAAAGGTGTTTATGTAAGAAGGTGGTATGGGAATCAATCTTGGCGAGACAGGTTTAGCAATCGCGATCAGGAGGCAAATGAAGGTGCAGGATGCGATATTCTGTGACTAGGGTGACAGTTAATTGTTCATAAATTTGCCATTATGTTCTGTCGTAAGTTAATGTGTTTTGTCATCTTTGTCATTTTAGTCCTGCTTTCACGATGCATAAGTATTAATATGCCTATATTGCAAGTTAATATGAATCTTAATATACTGACCTGGAATGTTAGAGGAATTATGTCCTCTGCTCTTAGCTTTAGTGCAATGCTGGATAAATAAAATGTTGACGTAGCTTGCGTAACTGAACATAAACTATTACAGCACATACTTCCATTTTGCGATACTATTCGTTCTGATTATAAATGCACTGCTAAGGCAGAGGATATTTCCTCTAATTGTATGTTAATAAAATGTGGTAAAGGAGGAGTTGCAATCTTCTGCAAAACTTCTCTCATGAGATATGCTAACTTTATAGATGAAGTTAATAGTGACAGAGTTGTTGGCATAGAATTCAAATTTCCTGATATGCAAAATGTATATATTTTTTGTGTATATATGCCGACCCTATTATATGGCATAGATTGTTACAAAGCGCAAATTGAGTTGATTCAAAATCTCTATGATCAGTACTCACAGCTGGGGGACGTGTATTTTACTGGTGATTTCAATGCAGTAGCTGAACCAGCCACTTTCAGAGATTACAAAGATAGAGTATTTCATGAGTTCTTGCGATATAATAATCTAGTGAGTGCTGGACATTTAATAATATGCACTGGTTCCCGCTATACGTTCACCCCAGCAAGAACGATGATTGATCATTTTGTACTGTCGGATCAATGCATAGGTAGATTACGAAGTGTGCACATTGTTTCAGATCACGAAGAGCACGCGATATCTGACCACCTCCCTATCCTTACTTCCCTTCGTACAGTGACCTGTGGGAGAGACTTCAGACAGTCTATGAAGAGAAACAACATAGCCTGGAATAAATTAAACGCTGATATCTTGAAAAACTATCAATCTGAGCTGGACCTTCGCCTGAAAACTTTAGATATAGATACTATTTCGGACAATGTTGATAGCTTTTACCAGCACATTGTTAATGCAATACAGCAGTCAAGCGACATCGCGCTTCCAAAGTCTAAATTCAATTATCATGCCAAACCATATTGGTCAAATGAACTCAAAGAAGCACATAAACTTCAAAGACAAGCTAGGTATACTTGGATAAATGAGGGAAGACCGAGGGGTAGTCAATTTAATTCTTACAGAGAATATAAAGATAAGAAGAGAGACTTTAGAAACGTTCAAAAACTGGCTGTGGAAAAATATATGGGGGAGGTGTATGAAGAAATTGAAAAAGCACATGAATGCGATGTAAGACACTTTTGGAAAATGATCAACATTAAGAGAGGGAACAATACAAATTTTTGTCAGGAACTATCAACTGATGGAGTTTGTGTCCGTGATGATGATTCCATCGCAAATGGCTTTGCTAGATACTATGAGGACATTCACACGCCGAATTTAAACCATAGTTTTGACGGAAACTTTTATGAATTTATAGAGAGAGAATTAAATCGGGGTCTACAGGACGAAGTAAGCCATATCGAGGCCTTACAGACCAGTATCAGTTTAAATGAAGTAAGAGAAATCATTAAAGGTCTAAAGAAATCAAAAGCATCGGGCCATGATCAAATTTGCAATGAACATTTGATCTATGGCAGCGACTACCTCATCGAGTGTATGACAATTTTATTTACTCGGATGATTGATCAATCTTACATACCTGTAGATTGCAAAAAAGGGTTAGTAATACCACTGTACAAAGGTAACAGAAAATCAAAGAACTCCCTCGAAAGTTACAGGCCTGTTACTTTACTGCCTGTTATCTACAAAACCTTTGAGAAAATTATTCATGAACGTTTGGTAACTTGGCTCAAAGATACTAATTCTAGTATACCCAGTTCACAACAGCATGGTTACCAAAAAGGTTTAGGCTGCACAACAGCGAGTTTTGTGCTGTTGCAATCAGTACAATATAATGTAAACATGGGTTCACGGGTTTTTGCTGCTTTTCTTGATACAAAAAAGGCATTTGATACCGTGTGGCACGAAGGACTGCTTTTTAAATTATTCACGTTGGGAATTACGGGTAAATCCCTTTTGATATTTTTTAACATGTATACAAATTTACAGAGTAAAGTTCTTGTAAATGGGCAATTTTCAGATTGGTTCTCAATTGGCCAAGGAGTGAGACAAGGGGGTGTTTTGTCAACCCTGATGTACACAATATTTATAAATGACTTGCTGCTACAGTTAGAAAATAGTGGATTTGGAGCAAAGATTGGATCCTTAGCTGTGGGAAATCCAACCCTAGCTGATGATATTTCACTTTTGGCTATATATCCTAGCAATCTACAAAAGCTGTTAGATATAGCATACGACTACAGTAATAAGTGGCGATTCGAGCTTAGTGTTACAAAGTCATACATTATCATTTTCGGACCCCAATACAAGAATTTTATCAATATGAAATGGTATCTTGGCCCGTCATGTTTGCCGGTCACCGATTCGGCAACACACCTGGGTCACCGGATTAACTCAAATCTGACGTCGCATGACGCAATACTCGATGCATGCAAGAAAGGGAAAAAATCTTTTCACGGTCTGTTTGGTATTGGCATTAAACCGAATGGTTTAAATCCTTTGGTTGCTGCAAATGTAATTAAAAAGGTAATTTTCCCTTCAATGTTTTATGGAAGTGAATTATGGTGTAACATTTCAAAAAGTGACCTCGCTTTATTGGATAAAACTCTGAGGTATTTTGCCAAACATTTACAAGGTTTTCCAATACATACAAGATCAGACATTGCCCTGGGAATGCTAGGATGGACATCAGCGCAGTCCGAAATTGATAGAAGAAAATTGATGTTTTTACACAGATTGTGTTTGATGCCTAACAATGTACATACTAAACGTGTGTTTAACGTTGCGTTATTTCACTTCATTCTGAGCGGATGCATGTCAAGCTGCGGGTTAATTTCAAATTTATATTATACCTCAAAGAAGTTTGACTTGCTCGGGTATCTAACTGATTATTTACATCATTCTGAAATTCCAGATAAACATAATTGGAAAGAAATTGTAAGGTCAAAAATTGTTGGTCTTGAAAATAGCCTCTGGAGAGTTCGTATGTCTAATCAAGCAGATTTTGATAGATTCTCTTCGATACACGAATACTTACGACCTGCCTCAGTGTGGCAGTCGGCTAAAACTAGACAACACACTAAGGTATTTACATATGTAGCTAAACTATGGGCTGCTGTTCCACAAACACAGCTTTATATGTGTATTAGATGTGGGAATGTTTATACAGACTTGATACTTCATTGTTGTGTTAGTTGTCCTTATATGTCGAACTTTCGAAATTCTTTCTGGGATTTCCTTACTGATAAATTTCCCCTGAGCCTGCACATTACGTTATTTGATGCAGAAGATGAGCTGCAACTACAATATCTTTTAGGTAAAAGGTTACCATCAGGAGTAATCGACAAAGAAAACTCCAAGCTATTCGTCCTGTATGCAGCATACTTTGTCATGCAGTGTGCAGCTATCTTCTGTAAATAAGGTACTGAAACTTGCAACTTATGAGTTGACGAACACTTTGTTGATTGATATTGTGTAAGAATTTGTATTCCAATATAGAATATTTTTTTTTTTTTTTTTTTTTTTTTTTTTTTTTTATATTTATTGATTGTATTCAGATGATTTATTCTTATATCATGTAATCTTCCATGGAAGGAAATAAAGATGATGATGATGATGATGATGAGGTATTTATATTCAAAGCAATTTTCAAATCTTTTAGTAAAGCAAATGTAAAGTTAACTTAAGATAAAACAGACTAGTATTCACACTATCAAACGGTAATTCATATAATTTGACTCAATGTAATATATTTATTGATTTTTGATGCTTTCTTCGCATTATGTTGACAAAAATGTTTAAAGATTAATTGATGAGTACAACAATAGCATAACGTACTGTTATCATTAATTTTATATCTACTTTTGTCGTTGAATTGTTGTCTTTTGAGTAAAATCTCGAACAAGTAAACCAACTCAGACTAAAAGAATGATGGGAAAGAACAGCATTTAGATCTAGATAGATATCTGTTGTTTTGATTTTTGGATTCACTGTGATATGGCGTTTACATTTTAAATTAAGATGGGGATATTGTCGTTTGGGTTGCTGGATCAATGGGGGCATTCCGGTTAAGAATTTTTGAAGCCAACTATTGGGGCGAAAATGGTTGAAAAAAGCAGAAACGAAGTAACCAGAAAGGCTACCTGCTATGCAATGTGGCACAAACCAACAACTACGAATTTATAAGAAATCAGTTCCTTATCGCTCCATATTGGCAACATTCACTAGGAACATACAATGGCCACACTACTTTGGAAAGTGATTTTTAAAACAAATTTCATGTACAATAATGCATTCATAATGGAATGTACTATTAATCATACCTTACCTCATAACTAATATCAGAATCCAGAAAAGGTGTTAATTGAACCATCTTTGTAACATTTAAAAGTCTATTTTCATAACCTTGTCCAATCACTGACTTTCCTGTACATGTAGTTAGGTAAAATCAATAAAACTAATTTATCTAAGTCACAAAGTGAAAATTTAAGAAGAACCGACAGCATTGTGAACAGAATTGTGAACTAAATCCAAACTAATCCTAAAAGTTATATCACAAATCGAAAAGTGTAAAACGTTTCGAATTAATTCCATGTCTTGAACGTAGCTGTTAAAATAGGAATGAATAATTTTGTTTATAAAAACATAAGACACAATAAGATGATCATAATGTGGGTCATACGTTCTTTTCCAGAATATTCCAGATAAAAAGGCCATGTCAAAATGTTTACAAATTAACATTATCTTAAAGTACAATCAACAGTCTTGACGAAAACTTAGCTATCTAAACAGGCTGTTTACAAATGATCATTTGCTTAAACTACAACCTACAATACTGGATAAAAGCCAACACACATCATTGAGGTACATAACATAGTTTACTTCTTTCTTATTGCTACCTTGCAATCATATTTAAATTATTACAACACCATAGCCTTATTAAAGTTATGGCCCGTACTCCTCCATCTTTATCTTTATTATTTCGGTGCTGCAGCAAGATGACAGTATTGCACCTCGCAGAGTCAAAACTAAAAAACGAAAAAACACTAATTTAGACTAAATGTTACAAGCTGATTGTGTAACAGGTATCACCATGGTTTTCCGAAGGTTCAGCAATTGTGAATATTAATTGTGGTGAAAACTTTGCAGTCTTTGATGGTTCTTGTGAAAATATAAATTTATAATTATCCAATTCTTTTCTAGTTCCTTTATGTTTTATCAAAATGTACCAAGATATTTGGTATCAGTTTTAAGTACTTGTAAAATGCATATGTCTATATTTTAACGTACGTTTATCTAAGGGCTTCCAAGACTTCATTTGATACTGAGGTCCTATTTCTTGGTATGTAGTCTTAACTGGATGTAACAGATCTGGAATCTAGATTTGGGGATGTTTTCAAGCCCATCCTGTAATGCATTAGAGTGGTGATATCAAAATTTTACAAACATGTTTTAAGATAGGTCTAACTAAGCTTTAGAAAGCGAGTGTTAAGGTTATGTTGATTGAGTATACGTCAAAAAATGGAATGGATGAGCGAAAATCATTTTTTTTAAATAAAAAAGTACACTCGAATCGAAATTGTTTCGAAGATACATATAAAAAAAGAATATAGCTTTAATATTTGATAAATCCCATGTGACTTTAATTATTAATATTAATATTTTTATCATTGTTATTATTATTATTATTATTAAAGACTCTTTCACGATACGTTCATTAAACAAAAACTACACAGAGGCGGAGCCTATGTTCCTCAGCCATATCAAACAAGTTCTTTCCCCGGACTTGGAACGTATGTAGTTTTTTATTTATTACATATCTTCTTTTTCTTCATACATTCCTTTGACAAATTTTTAATTTATACCTTTTAAGAAAATTAATTAGGCATTTGTCGTTTTATGAAAGATATTGTACAAGCTTTAACATGTGCATGTACGTATCCAGGGCTTATCCTATGTATACTATGCAGCTGCATCATCGATCTGTCTGCATTGCAGATATATATTTTTACTCTTCAGCATTGAATTTTAACAATGTTGTATGGAACATATGAATGGGTTTAATCTGTAGTAGGCAAGTTAATTTTTTCCTTACTTCTTAAATGGGGGCCCGGAGTGGCCGAGTGGTCTAAAGCGCTCACCGTTACGGATCATTGCCATCTCACCTCTGTCTGCGTCGGTTCGAGTCTCGGATTCGGCTAATGTGGTTTTGTGAGAAAGCTTGCCAGTAGCTTCTCGTGGGTCGGTGGTTCTTTACGTGTTTTTTCCGGGTTCTTCCTCCACCATTAATACTGGCTGCCATGTATGGCCTATCTTGTGCTGAAAAATGGCGTTAAACCCAACAGCAACAACAACAACAACAACTTCTTAAATGAAACATAGGTTTTGGATCATTATTTGACCTTTTTCTTACACTCTACTAACTAAATAGACACGCAGTGAACTATATTTGCATTTGTACCTAATGTGTCACATGACTGCGATATGATATCGATATTCCAGACCACGTGATTTTGTTTTGTATAGAGAGCTACGCACTCATTTTATCTTTCACCATAGTTTACCAAGAGGGCAGACGTTTACATGGTCCATCTTTGGACCTTGGACCTCGATATTCAATACGTAAAAGAGGTAAAGTAGAAGAATATGAAGGATTTAGGAAACTTCAATGAAACTGTGAATAATTGTCATTCCAAGGTATTGTGAAACTTTCCTTCAGTATCTCAACAAGGAAGTGATTTAATTCATATTTTTACTTCCTTGCTAGTCAACGTCCCGTCACACAAGCAACTTATGCATTAAACAACAATCAGTGTGTACAGGTTAAATGGCAGAAACCCAAGAGGCTACTTATAAACAGTTGATTTGCCCAATATGTTTGGAAATATTCGACTCACCGAAAGTTCTAACGTGCTTACATACATTTTGCGAGAAGTGCATCTGTAGACATGCCCGTAGTCTCAAAGAGGCGGCGACAAAGTCAGAGATAATTACGTGTCCCATCTGCAGAAATCCCAGTCCATCTCCCGCTGTCGACCAGACACCAGATGAGTGGGCAGCTAAACTTTCTAACAATGCCATCGTTTTGTCGCTTTGGGCGTCAAGTCAGGACAACAAAAGTGACTCTGTTTATTGCCAGCCATGTTTAATTCTTGGAAAACGGAATATCTCTGTGGCATATTGTGTCACATGTTCAGAGTATCTCTGTAATAATTGTTACAGTTGTCACAAAAGTTTTAAAATAAGCAAGGATCATTCAATCACCGTACAGTCTGTGTCTGCAAAGCAAAACAGGATTTCTTCTCAGCAAGATATGTATCGCTGTACAATACATGGAAAACAATACAAATATTTTTGTTCCAATCACAAAGAACTTTCCTGTTGTGACTGCGCATTCAAAGATCACAGAAAATGCGATGAACTCTTGCTTGTAAAAGATTTATCTAAAGGACCCAAAGAAGGACAAGAATTCAAACAAGTATCGGAACAATTAGATGCAGCGAAAAAGATGTTTGCCACATTGCTTGAAAGTACATCCACAACTTTAGATTCCATTGAGCAGCAAAAGATTGCAATAACCAAGTCAGTTCAAGATTGGTCCATCACCATTAAAGAACTTATTGATAGACTAGAGACTGCAGTTCTTGAAGAATTGAACCAGATTTGTAAACAAGAAAAGATAAAAGCATCAGATCAAATTGTGGAATGTAAGAGCGCAATAGCTGCCATTGAAACGTCTGAAGAAATGCTAATGGGGAGTAGAAAATTGGAGGATGATACGAAAATATTTATCACAACGGCCAAAGTGTCCCGACAAGTTCTTAAATATGTTGAAAAATACAAGACAATGGAAAATAATTTGGAAATTATTAAATTAGAATTCCATTTTGATAGCACTTGTGAAGGAATCACTCAATCCTTGTCGTCCATCGGTAAACTGACAAGAAGGGTGATCAAGCTTCCTAAACTGTCAGCTGATTCGTCATTTGTGAAGACGAAAATTCCAACAATTCAACAAGATTCAATGGTCACTTTTAGTGCCAAGATTCCCGATGATGAAAAAATATGCAGTATATATTCGGGTGTTTTCCTGTTTGATGACCGACTTGTGCTTTGTGATGAGGCAAATAAGAAACTAAAACTGTTTGATAGGTATTTTCAGTTTGTGTCACATCTTGAAATGGACAATGTACCTAGGTATGTATGCCGTGTAGATGAAGGTGTTGTGGCTGTAACTGTATATACAGATATTAAGCTTGTGTCTGTTACTAATACATTGGGACATCTGAGGAGTATATCTGTCAGCAGTCATTGCTATGGAATAGTCTCCTACCAACAGAACATTATTGTAGACATTCATGGAGATTCGTTGCTTACTTATGATACTTCAGACAAAATCATCAATAGGATTACGTCATATGACACATTGGGTTTTCATAATACACACTGTGTCAGCCAGGATGGACAGAGAATATATTACACTAAAAAGAATGCAGTAGCAACCATGGATATGAAAGGAAATAAACTAAATAAATTTGAAAGTAATGATCTGAAAGGAGCGTCAGGGATCGTGGTAGACAAACAAGGGATCATTTACTGCTGTGGAACCGAGTCTAAAACTGTGATACAGCTTACTCGAGAAGGGAGACAGCTCGGTGTATTACTAACACACGATCATAGACTTGAGAATCCTCTTGGTATATGTTTGAATGACAAGAATGACACAATTCTTGTGTTTCAAAGAAGATCAAATGACGTGAAAATGTTTAAAATAAGTTAGTAAAAAATGGGGATTTCCTAAATTCGGAAACTCAACAAATGGCCTTTTTGTTATTACTAATGTGATATGTGGCAAATCAATCTACCTTTGCCTGATCAATTAGACGATAACATTGTCAACATATGTTTCAAGCCATTATTGAAATAATTATGCATTTTCATTTCTTTAATGACTTGTTCTACATAATTCTTTGAGAGTATGTCAAACCGATTGTTAAAGGTGATGTCGTAAGCATTTGTCACTCTTTTGAAATTAGCAAAGTTCCAATCTTTCTCAGTCCTTGAATTTTTCCTTTCTTATATTCACACACCTTAATTGATGTACATCCGCAAATTGCACAATTAACGACTTTGCCATAAGAGAAATCAGACAAAGATATAAATGCATAAAAAAAATTTCGGAAGGCATGTTTTTGAATTTGTTTCCACAGTGATTTGGTATTTGAATTTATTTCCAAATGATTATACATTCTCAGATAACTGTTGTTTATTCTTCTGGTGAAATTCATCCCATATTTCAAATAATACATATTATAGAGTTTTCTAAGCAAGAGAATCAAAATTACCAATAGAAAATATATTTTTTGAATCAATCAGTTGATGCTATCATTTAATATTGTACGCATTGGTTACATAATGTTAGCTTTTATCTGTTCTTACATGCTTTAGACAAAGTCAGCTGTTGGGAAAAGTTTCTTTTCTCTAACTAATTAATGAAAACTGTTACTGCCCACCGAAATAAAAGGTCTACTATAGAATAATAACATTGAGAGAGAGAGAGAGAGTCTAATTAAATGAGAGGAAATATATTCATTGCTTACTAACGATACTTCAGACAAATTCATCAATAGAATTAAGTCAAATGACAATTTGGGCTGGCGTAATAAATACTAGGTCAGTCAGGATGGTCAAAGGATATATTACACTGCATGAGATACCATGGTAACCGTGGATATTAAGCGGAATACATTGAATACTTCGGAAAGGAGCGTCAGGGATTACTGTTCACAAACAGAAGATCTTTTATTGCTGTTAGAATGAGTCTCAAACTGATACAGGTTACTCCGGAAGGGATACAACTTGGTGTATTACACGATCGTAGACTTCAAAATGTTGAAGGTGTCTTTTTTAATGACATAAACACGATTCTTGTGTTTGAAGAAAGATCGACTGTCATGAAAATAATCAAAATAATTTAATCCAAAACTTGGCCTGCCTACTTCGGATACTCTGCAAACGTCACTTTTAAAGCATTTTTTGTGTGATTCTTAACGTGATGGTGGTAATGCAATCTAGTTATATCAGACCATTTAGAAAATAGGACATAATAGACAGCTAAATCACGATATTAGTGAAGTAATCATTAATTTCTTTGATGAAAGTTAGTCAGATCCTTTATGAATGTGGCTAATATGTTTTTCAAAATGGAAATTTGGAAAGTAAAGTCTTTTTAACTTGTTGATACTTTCTTGTTGGTACATTTAAACATTTGAATGGATATTTAGACAAAACTGCATATGTGTTTTGTTCCGAGCGGGCGGAAAGAACGAGTTTGATACGGCGAAAGGAATGTCTAGGCCATCATGCCCAGGCCATGTTCATACACCGTTTCAAACGAATTCTTTCCAATGACTCGGAAAAAATCATTTATATAGTTTTATATTTACTACATAACCCAGTGCGGTCCAACCCGCGGCCCGCGGGCTGATTTTAAATGGCCCGCCAAAGCTCGAGCAGCTATATAGTCGTTGTTTTTCAGTTTTCTGCTGCGGCCCTCGGCTTCAAGAAAAACATTTTTCAGTGGCCCATGGTGTCAAAAAGGTTGGACAGCACTGACATAACCCATTTTAGTCACACATTCTTTTAAGAAATATTTAATGTATAGTTTTAAAAAATGAATTAGGCAGTTGGCGTTTTTTAAAGATATTGTACAGCCCTCAACATGTGCATGTACATAGCCGTAGCTAAAGTAAAAGTCAGATAGGTCATGTATGCATGTATTCGCAATAACTCACCTTAAATCAAATATAAATTGTTGTTTGAAAATTAAATACTAGTTAATTTGTTTAACTGAAGTATCATCAGTCCTGATTACTGAATGCTGTACCTTAACTGTCGTCAAAAAACATCTAGATGAAAATTATCCATTGCTATGGACTTTAGAAAAGAGCATGTCGAGTCTAATCGTTACAAGACACAGTAGAACGAGTGTTTTTTTAAATTAATATGCGTAATTTTTATTGTGACACCTCAGCGCGCGGCATTCAACCCGGATTGTATTGGATGATTCATATTGATTGATCTTTTCTAAAAATGTCCACATATTTTAACATTGATTTTGCCATATGTACTTCTGGGAGCGTGTCAATTAATGACCTCCCAAAGGAATATGGATGTATGAGGATCTAAATAATGTGAGTAATAAAGATGGTGATAAAAACTAAATAAACTTAACTTTTTTAAATTGCTTCAGAAGTAAAAGTTGTACTATCTTAAGATACAAAACAAAATGTATGGTAGAATATGAGTCAGTGGATATTTTTACTACATTTCTCAAACTCGTCCGATATATTCTCTTATAACTTTTAAACAATGGAATGTAGTGTAAAAATTACTTTTCGTTGTTTCCACTACTTTTTGCAGTTCATAGTATAAAGACTCAAAAAGGTACTGTATACAGTGATACAAACTTGACTCTAGTTAATTTTATTTATGTCAGAATAAAAAAAAATCCTTTCCAATTGATGGTTTATGTAGCGGGGTCATAAATAAGACAATTACTATAATAACGCTTAAGTGTATTTAAAATATTACTTACTCTTCGATGTATTCAATAGATTGATAGCATGAAAGGCGCAATATTCTTTTGAGGCGTAATTAGCTAATATTTTGTAAATAAAATGAAAAGATCAAAACCAATACAGCTATTACTTCGTCGATGACCAACTGACATTCTGTCTGACTGCTGAATAACACAAACAAGTGGAACTAAAATTTAATTTCCTACAACCTAACTGATTAGTGGCCATTTAAATCTCTGTTATATAAGTTTTACAGCCGCCACTCTCGTCCAAGAAGTGAACTATTTTCCCTGAAAATCAGTATTTTCATGCCAACAAACATCTGTGTTATTGTCCCCCCATCTGTATATCTGTTGATCATTTTCTCCATCTGTCTTCCTTGCATCCATTGCCACATTTCCTAAACAGCTGAATGAAAATTCAGGAAAGGTTTTACTCATGTTGCCCCAGCCATAACCATCTGTGAGAGGGATGTTATCTTTGACTCGGATAATCCGAGTCTCCAGGGAAGGTGATAAGGGTACAAAAATTTCAATTGCAATGACATTTTCAAATATTTTGAGATCAAAGTTCATATCTATATGCAGTCATATCTGTAATGGTCAGTCATTGCGGATGATTTAGTTCATGCACATTTCATGACAATAATATTGTTATATCTAAACAGTGTTCTATATGTGTAATCTATACCATGTCAGTAATCTGTTCTGTGTCTGTATAATGCTATGTCTGTTCTGTGATCTATGTCTGCATTCTATTAGTAATACAGTTTGTTAGTGACCAGATACGATATTTATGGGGCTAGTGTGCAATTCGTAATGGACGATGCGCTCACGCCGAGTGCACTGCGAATTTCACACAAACCCTGTGAATATCGTATGCAGTCACTAGCAAACTATATAACAATTTAATTCCACCGAAGATGCATTGCACTTGACTGAATAAATGGCGACAAAAACAGTCAATGAAGTCTAAGAATCACAGCATGTCTACTAAACGTTTTCAAGCCCATTCCGAGCTTCTTCTTTGCATGACATTTCCGCAAGGCATTCATAACATGATTGTTTTATTTAACAGTATTGTCAAAGTTTATTGTCATTTATTTGTCCGCAATTCTGCCGCTTTTAAGCATCGGGTTTTCTTTCCAAAAAATAAATGAAGCATAAATCTCAAGTCAATTTAGCAAAACCTGCTATGGCGGACTAGATACGAACTGACGCTGACCGTATGTTTGACGGTCAACTCGTGACATCGCTCACTGAATGGTATCCAAATAAAATGTGTGTGAGACAAAATGATACACTATGCATATTGAACTATGTATAAATAATGTGCTATCCAGTCAATAGTTCATCCTTGCAACAACTTTGCATCAGCTTTGCACTAAGTTGTGGATACTTCTGAACATATATCGTTGTGGTAACGTGATGTCGTAAATTTGCTTCATATTTTGATACTTCTTTGTTTAACGGCATAATATACTATTCCAACAAGATCCTGGCAACATTTAAAAACTATACTGAAAACTGTGTATAATGATAGCCACTTGTCTGCTGGCAGGCAATTCGAAACCTAGAATTAAACATTACACAAATCTTAATATGACCTTATATATATATATATATATATATATATATATATATATATATATATATATATATATATATATATATATATATACCGTGTTATATACGTATACTTTGTTATGTCGATATATTTTGTTATGTCTGCATATTGCGTTATGTGTGTATGTTGTGTTATGTGTGCATAATCTGCTATGTCTATATATTGTGCTATGCTTGTATATCGTGTTATGTGTGTATAATGAACTATGTCTGTACACTGTGGTATATTCTTATGCTGTTTTTTAGTTTTACTTTTATAATAATTATGGTAATAGAAACAATTGTCACGCTGAACATCAAGTCTACGTTTTAGTCTTTGCAAGTCCAAATTATTTTTTTGTCAGAAAATTATGAGTCACTGGCAAACAAATCATATGATGCTGCGTTGGTCACATAAACTGTAGGGACTATGAAAGTGCCTGTCTTATAATGTATGTGTGAAACATATAGTCTTTCCTCCTACACACCAATGACAATAAGGGGATGTTTTCAACAAGAGCAATACAAATAAATCTTCATAGATTTGTGTGTGTGTGTGTGTGTGTATGTTGTTGTTGTAGGGTTTAACGCCATTTTTCAGCACACGATAGCTATACGTGGCGGTCAGTATTAATGGTGGAGGAAAAACCCCGGAAATAACCAGCGACCCACGAGAAGCTACTGGCAAGCTTTCTCACATACCCACATTAGCCGAATCCGAGACTCGAACGCAGGCAGACAGAGGTAAGATGGCAGTGATCCGTGACGGAGAGCGCTTTAGACCACTCGGCCACTCGGGGCCCCGTGTGTGTGTGTGTGACGATTTTACATCTAGGATACGAGGGCAATAGCCTTTTCTTATTGGCTAGATGTTTGTTCTCATAATATTGTTGACCATAACCATTATTCCCTTACCCTATGAGTGTCTCGGTTTACACCGTCGAAAATTGTTATCTATTTGTGTTTGAGAGTACAGTTATTGTTAATGACAATTTAGTTTCTCCGTTACTTCAGCAGAGCACCACTCTCCTTGCACCCATGCAAATTGCTAGTAGGAAAATGTTGACTCTGTAGGAGCAAACTACTGTTTGTTTCTGTTGAGTAGCATGTTTTTAATGTTTCAGACATTATTACTAATTATAGTATATAATTATGAAGAATTAGACAATTTGAGTATAGACATTCTGAAGTTTGAGTAAACAGTTCTAAATACATGTCAGAATATTTATGGAGATGAAATTTGTATCAATAAACTATACTTAGAAGCAAACACAGGCTTCTGAAACTCTCATTGTAGTAAGAAAATATTAGTAAGAAAATATTAGAATATCTGAACTATAAGCAACTGTTAAACATACATTATAAGGAAAGGTTGGAAACCAATTTTCTACATGAATGGGGTGTGTGTAAACAAATAAGTTGTCATTTTTTTATGCCATGCAAAATGCTTTAAAAAAAATCATACTTTATTTTAAATAATGTATGCTGATCATCCGTCACATGGTAGCAGGAATGTCAGGACGGCGGTACCAATGCAATCCAGAAGGAACTACTGCTGGAACTACATTAGAAAAGGTAGTTTGACTACATTTCAGAGGTCAGAGTCAATGCCGAATAGTCGCTTATTACATCATTTAAATCCGAAATGTTTTATCAAAGTTATAAACAATTTAAGTCTTTCTTCCTTTAAAATTTGTATTATGTCTAGTCGGTCCTAAATTAAAATGGCGCGGATCTGACATCCAATATGGTTACCACGGCAGTCATCTTGAGAATTTTGTGATGTTTATTTCTCAGTGGAAAGTCATATAGACTAAGGATTAACTATACAAACAAACTTCATATAATGTATAGATGGTCCTAAACAAAAATGGTGCCGATCTGACAGCCAATATCGCCAGCATGTCAGCCATGTTGAAAACCTTTTAATCGTTGCTCCTCCAAAATGGAACGTTGACATGGGGTTTTCAGCAGAGGACTTCTTTTGATGTCCAAATTGTCGCAAAATGAAAATGGTACTGATCTGACCTTTAATATGACTAGCACACGTCATTTAAAAATCTTAATATCGCTACTCCTCTTAGATGGATGGTCACATGCATGCTAATGAGGCTATCTTGCATCATATTGACTGATCCTGGTACAAATATGGCCACCTTATTTATTTTAGGATTTTGATCGATCTTGGCACATATACTTATCTCATTAGTACCTTGGATAATTTAATTGGCTAGCAGAATCCTCGCATATTATCAAGTGATCTTGCCTCTGATTGGCTGAACTTGTTGACACTCTGGAAGACATATATTTGATCTGATGTAGATCAAACTTCAAGCATAGGGTTATATGATGGAGATGAATGATCCACGTATGACAAAAGGGTGAACATCCATGTGATTTGCTACGTTTCTTACCACTCTAGGACTGTACCTATGATCCAGATTTAACAAAAAGGCAAATAGGTTTAAATCACTAGAATCTTGAATTTAAAATGATCCATGTACGTTAATGAACTGAGCACTTATTCTATTGGTGTTGTTTGTCGACAATTTGACAACTTTATTTCCGATCATATCAATCTTGATAGCTAGGCTTTTATCATCAAGCTTTATAATGCTTCTTTTATTAGCTAGAAATAATATTAGTCGGTAGTAATCCATTTTTGTACAGAGTATACAGTAGGCAGATTCTTGCCGATTTTTCCTGGTCCGTTTATCTTCGGTCAAACTCTACCACAAAATTTGTTATCTGTGTATTGTTCAACCTTTCAGGTTTTCCTAATCTACGTTTATTTAAGGACTTCTAAGACAGCTTATTCATGTGAAGTCAAAATTCGGTGGTTCTTTCCGGGTTTTTTCCTCCACTATTAACACTGGCAGCCATGCATAGCCTATCGTGTGCTGAAAAATGGCGTTAAACCCTACAACAACAACGGTCGCATCGGATAAAACACTTTGCTCCTTGCCAGTAAGAACAGTTATATTTAGCTGTAAGAACACCCATTCCTAATATATCATATGACTACGCTCCCATATCTGTATTACAGACCACGTGATTGTTCTTTGTACAGGGTATTACGTGTGCAATGATCTATTACCATAGCCCATGGTAATAGCCCATCACCATGACAGATCTTATCACAGTTTCCTGCCTTGATAGTGAACCTATGTTTATGAGGGTAGACACTCAGTAAGTGAAAGAGATAAAGTATCAGAATATTAAGTATTAAGTGTTGAGAAGGCCTACAGGTTACTGTCTATCTCCGTCATTTCGATGTATTATTACGCGTTCTTTCAATATCGAAACAAGGAAGTTTGTTAAGTGTCCACTACTAATTCCTCATATAGAACTTGTTAGGTAACTTTGTACGATAGGTGTGTAACATACATCCATATGTACATGTCACAATGACAGAAACTCCGGTGGCTAGTTTTAAACAACTGAATTGCCCAATATGTTTGGAAACATTCGAGTCGCCGAAAGTACTGGCGTGTCTACATACATTTTGTGAGAAGTGTATCCGCAAACATGCCTGCAGTTTTTAAGAGACGGGGACACAGTGAGACACACTTGCATGTCCTGACTGTAGAACTCCCACCCCTGCTCCTGCTGCCGACCAGACACCAGAGGAGTGGACCGCTAAATTTGTTACCAATTACATCGTATTGTCGCTTTTGGCGTCTAGTTTCTTGATGTGACGCAGATGAATTTTGTGATAAGTGTATCTCACTGTGATTTCATTATGAGCATAGCACATTTATTATTAGATGACATAGATTTTAGTAATAAAAATTGTATAATGTTTTTTTTTATTCCATTGCGAAATTTACTGAATAGACACCTGCCAATGTCACAATGATTGACTATTTCGATTCTAACTTAGATGAAAACCTACACAATTTGCTTTCTTGTTGCTAGGTATCCAAGAAAATATTTACTGTACAAACAGTGTAGTCAAAATTCATACGCTATTTTGAAAACCGTGAATCAGATGTTTTGATGTGTATACTTCTGTAGCTTTTAATAAACTTGAAAAATGAAGTATGAAAGAAAACATAGTTTAAGTATCATTGTGGAGTTAAAATTTATTGTTTTTACTCACGACCTTTTGTAACATATTATGTGAAGGAAAAGTGTGACCCTTAATCTTTAACTGTTGTTAAGATACATTATTGATACAATAAATATCTTTAAGGTTAATTAATTGTTATTTCTTCTGAGCTCCTGTATTACTCGCCTTATTTGGGCCATACTGAGTCATGGAGAAATGGAGTAATTTTTATTTTTGAGGCAGCCATAAATATTACTGTTACTATATTCAACCACGGTAAATACAGAAGATTATGTCATCATTACAAGTTAGTTTTAACAAATAACATGAGTTAATACAGTATTGACACTAGAAAAAGGTGGTGTTTATTTATTGTTCGGGTAAAAAACTTGTATCTGCGTGTATGTGTTTGCAGAATAGTAATATGAAACTAAGCGAATCTATTATACAAGATGTCTATAAAATGACATTCAGGATAAACAACAAACATTGTTTCTCGGGGGCCCCGAGTGGCCGAGTGGTCTAAAGCACTCTCCGTTACGGATCACTGCCATCTTACCTCTGCGTGGGTTCGAGTCTCGGATTCAGCCAATGTGGGTATGCGAGAAAGCTTGCCAGTAGTTTCTCGTGGGTCGATGGTTCATTCCGGGGTTTTCCCGGGTTCTTCCTCCACCATTAATACTGGCCACCATGTATAGCCTATCGTGTGCTGAAAAATGGCGTTAAACCCTACAACTACTACAACTACTACATTGTTTCTCACTTGTGACTTCTTACCTATTAAAGGAATGCAGCACGAGAGTACTTCTGGAAGACAGTGGCAAGTATAAGACAAGTCTGACGCCCGTTCTTGGGTGTGTATTGTCGTGGATACGTACGTGCCGAATAATTTCATTCTGTATTATTAGGAAAATACGGCTGTATTTCATCCACCTTTTGCGTTAATACATTTAATAGAATCGAGTATCCTGACTGACACTATTCTTTTAACATTGGTTTCCCCCATCACAAGTTCCTGTTTTAGGCACTACAACTGCAGTAAGCGATACCCTTTGTTGTGTACTCTTCGCTAATAATTGAAGTTAAAACCGAACTAATGTTTTATTCTTTGTGATAGCTACCAACCTGAAAATGAGAATGCAAAATGGTGACATATACTAACTAAGCTTCGAAAATTGAATTGATGATGAAATAAGAGATATAATATATGAGATATAATATATTATGATACAGACCGAAAGTTAAGGTAAAACCTGATTCAGTGTATATGTTTACTACATTTCTTAAATTCCTCCTGTATATTCTCTTATAACTTGTAGTCACTGGAATGTAGTGTAAGAATAAATTTTTGTTGTTTTAACTGCGTTTCAGAAATAATATCATAGAGATTCAAAAATGTAACGTATACAGTGATAAAGACTTGACTTAATATAATTTTATTTATCTCGGATTCAACAAATTGAATTTATGGCTTATGTAACAGGGTCATAAATAAGACAACTACTATAATAACGATTATGTGTATTTAAAAAATTAATCTTCGATGTATTCAAAAGGTTGATAACACGAAGGCGCACGATTCTTTTGAAGAAAATTTAGCTAGTATTTTGTAAATAAAACTAAATAATTAAATAGATACATCTATTACTTCAGTAAATAAATGACAGTTTGTTAAAGCTTTCATGAAAATTGGACTTGAGATTTTTTAAACTGAATATATTATGTGGTTTAAGCCTTTCCGTTCTGTCTGGTGTATATTTATAATTCTCTAGAATTAATTCTATATACCTTGATTTCTTTCACAGGAATCAGGAATGACTGTGAAGATACATTAGAATTAATTTCGTCATGCGAGTGTCTCCTACGCACGAGTGCACATGGCACCGATTGAGTACCATCATTTATTGGTGATGTGTGCTTAGTCGTGAGGGAATGAGCACACGTGTGTTTAGACAAGGCGATGGGTGCCGTTTACCAGCGGACCTGGGTTCGAATTTCCGTAGAACACACACACACACACACACACACACACACACACACACATATATATATATATATATATATATATATATATATATATATATATATATATAATAATAATAATAATAATAATGAGGACTTTGTATAGCGCCTAAGTTTTAGAAGCTCCAGGCGCTTTACAACATTAAACAACACCTATAAGATAAAAAAAACCACGTAATGATATGATTACAACAACAAACACCATGAAATTAGAAAACATTAAAAAACATGCTGAGAATATTTAAGGTAGGAAACATTATTAGGTCTTTAAGTTTGTTCTTGCAGTCGAAATAAGTGAGTTTTGAGAGCCCTCTTGAATGTAATCACTGTTTCTTTGTGTCTAAGTTCAGTGGGCAATTCATTCCACGTTGCTGGGCCCTGGTATGCAAAAGAACGCTGTCCATATGACTTTGTTTTCATACTTAGAATAATGAGTATACGATTGTCAGAAGAGGAGCGTAAGTATCTTGCTGGTGTGTACACATGGGTGAGGTCGGATAGGTATGTTGGACTAGAGTCCGACAGTGGAACGTAGCACAGAGAACAAATTTTGTGTTTGATTCTGGATCGAATGGATAGCCAGTGTAGGGTACAGAGCAGCGGGGAGGTGTGCTCTGATCGTGGTACTCTAAGTATGATCCGAGCAGCTGTTTTGAATTTTTTGAAGTTTCTGCAGCAGATATTGAGAAGAACCAGACATAACTGAGTTACAATAGTCCAGTCTTGAAAGTACTAATGAACACACAAGTGTTTTAGTGACATCAACTGAAAGATATTTGCGAATTGAGCTGATGGGTCTCAGCTCAAGATATGCAGCCTTGCATATGTTCATGACATGTTGGTGCAATGTGAGAGTACTGTCCTCAGTTTTATCATCATTCATCTGCAGCTTGTTACATGTCATCCATGATTTCACATCAGAAATGCACCTCTACACCTTGGAAGGTAGCATCAACTTCAGCTGGGTGGCTAGTTTTGTATATTTATGTGTCATCTGCGTACAGTCGGTGAGACACTGGATGATGATCTATGACACTTGAGAGCGACTGACTGTATATAATGAAGACAACAGGTCCAAGAACATACTCATGTGGAACACCACAACATAGTTCAACTGGGCTGGAGTGTATTCCATTTGCAGATACAATTTGTGTCCTGTTGACCAAGTTGGACTTGAACCACAGTAAGGCTGTATCATGAATGCCAAATACATGCTGGAGACAGTCAAGTAATATATCATGGTCTATTGTGTCAAATGCTGCAGACAAATCAAGGAGGGTGAGGACTGTAATCTTTCCGCTATCCAATGCAGAGAGAATTTCATTAACTACTTTTAGAAGAGTAGTTTCAGTACTGTGGCAAGGGCAATATGCAGATTGTATATTGGTAAAAAGACTATATGAAGTTAGATGAGATACAAGCTGGGATAGAACAACCTTTTCTAAGATTTTTGACATGAATGGGAGATTAGAAACTGGGCGGTAGTTCTTTAAATGGTTATGGTTTAGTGTTGGTTTTCTCAGCAGAGGCTTTACAATGGCAGTTTTAAAAAATGATGGGAATTCCCTTGATGAGACAGAGGTATTAATAACATCAGTTAGTGAAGGCAATACTGGATCTAAGCACTCAAGCAGCAGTGATGTTGGAATTGGATCAAGTTCACAAGACTTTTGTGCACTCTTCATCAGGATTGTACGTACGAAATCCATAGAGATAGGTTCAAATGCTGCTAATGGTTGCCGCTCAAATTCTGTATCCCAACTGTATGGTGACGACAAGTCGATTGAAATTGTGGTGTCAAGCTTATCTCTAATGGTTTGTACCTTCTCACGGAAGAAATTTGCAAACATGTCCGGAAGGTCGACATGAGAGTAGGTAGTTGGAAGTGGTGTAGATTTGTTCCTTGACATTCGCTTGTTAGTAATCTCGAAGAGCTCTTTGCAGCTGGAACTTTACATGATCTTAGTAGCATAGTGGGCTGATTTCGCCGCATGGACTCTGTGACATTGTGATATATATATATATATATATATATATATATATATATATATATATATATATATATATGCATTCATAGCTGGGGTTAGGGTTGAGTTCCTGGGGTGTTTATGTGTTGGAAAATACAGTAAAACGTGTAGGGATTTGCAATGGTGATCCAATGTTGTTGATTTATTCATACAAAGTTTCTCACCCTTAAGATTGCTATGTCTAAACAGTGTTCTATATCTGCACTCAGTGATGTGTCAGTACTCAATGCTAGGTCCGTATAATGCTATGTATGTGTTCTGTTTTATGTCTGCATTATCTTAGATATATAGTTTGTTAGTGACCATATACTAGATTTATGCTGTTAGTGTGAAATTCGTATTGGATATACACTTGCGCGAAGTCCACGGCAATTTTCACACAAACCCTGTGAATCTCGTATGTAGTCACTAGCAAACTATATAAACCGTTTATCCCAATGAAGATCCTGCATAAATAGTGAAAAAATATAGTCATCACAGCTTATCTGCTAAACGGTCCTCGTTTAAAGTTTCCAAGCCCGTATCTTGATTCTTTCTGGCAAATTATTTCCGCAAGACATTCATAAACACGATTACTTGCCGGAATGTTGCTATAACTTTGTTGTTTAGCGGCATAATATAATATTCCTACAAAGCCACTTGCATTTCTGAGACACATATGCCCCTCCGCTGGCAAGAAATTCCAAATCTCGTATTAAACATTACAAAATGGCGTTATGAACATCATTCTATTTGTGAATACCGTCTTAAGTGTGTATATTGTGCTATGTTCGTAGATTATAACTTTACAATAATTATGGTAACATAAACTATTGTCACAATGAAAATTAACTAATCAGGTTAGTCTTTGTATTTTCAAACACTCATTTGCCAGAAACTTATGAGTCACTGGCAGTCAAACCACAGTTGCTGCTTCATTTGTCGAATTGTGGTGACTATGATCATACATGTTAATGAACGTGTAACATATTTTCTTTCCTCCTACATCAATGAGAATAAATGGATGTGTGCATTAAAAGCAATAGAACTAAATATTCTTAGTATTTTCTTTGTTGTTTTGTTTGTGTGACGCTGTTACCACATAGGAGACGAGGGCAATAACATTACCTTATGAGCTATATATTTGCTGTCGTAATAATGCTTAATATAACCATTCTTCCCTTGCCATTAGAGTGTTTCGGTTTACCCGTTCGAAATTTCTTCCTTAATTGTGTTTTGATAGTACAATTATTGTTGTTGATTATTTAGTTCCTCCGTTACTTTTCTTTAGAGAATTACGCTCCTTGCACACATGAAAATTGTTGGTTGGACTAATATTGTCACTTTAGGGAAAGCAACCTTTTGTTTCTGTTGAGCAGCATGTTCTATTTAAGAAGTTTTAATGTGGCAGATGTTATTACTGATTATAATACATACGTATGTAGATTTCTGCAGTGGAAAGTGTAAGCTATAATACTGATTCCGAGTTTCTCTAGGATACTTTCTGTAAGTTCAGGTGCAATGTTTTCATCCAGTTAAATGTTCTCTCTCATTTCAGATTCCCGAATTATTTGTTTCAAATGTCATAAGAGAGAGAGAGAGAGAGAGAGAGAGAGAGAGAGAGAGAGGGGGGGGGGGGAAATGGAGGGAATTTCAGTGACATTATGTAACATATCTAATTCACTGATAAAGTAGGGATTATTGTCATTTTTTATTCATTATTAATTAAGTAGAAATTCACCACTGATCCAGAGATCAAGGAAGCATATATGCAACTGTAGTTGCCAAACAACTGTAGTACAAATAAGATAGCTGATAAACACACTGTCAAGAATATTAGCGCTGTCAGCCGCCTCAGTTGAGTATCTTTCTAATTGAATCACCTAAGACAGGAGACTTGCCCATTCAAAAACTATTTGACAATTTAGGCAATCATGAGCTTCTCACACAGCGCCAGCCCTGCCATTTTCCACAGACAAAACAGCTCTTCACTGTATCCTTAGCCAGTACTGACATGGCACAGTGGCCCACCTACAGCAAGGGAGTATGTATTGACAAAACCGACACCAACATACTGGCTGTAAGGATAAAATTCATATGATGGTCAGTACTAGTCAACGGCAACAGCCACTAAGTGGCTACAGACCATACTAGACCTGGCACAAACTCAACCTGTAACTTATGTTTCATGATCTATTTTCCTGGCATACACAGTCCTTGTTTCTTGAAAAAGCTCCCAACATCCAGACGTGACCATCACATTTTGAGCTCAGACTCTAATACCTAGTATAAATGGATCCAGAATTTATGAACACTCTCTTGTTACTCAGTATCCGACTTGGTTGAAATAATGACCAGCATTTAACAGGTCCATCACTTGCCTTAGTTTGATCGCAACCTAGTAGTAGCTATGTCTACACTCTATTCCCAGACCCTCAGTAACAGTCCTAGACTGTCAATGATAAACATGTAGCAGAATGTGGCATGCACTTCAACACATGCTTGGGTTTCGGTCAAAATTTTCTCAGTACAGGGAAGCACACATGATTTCGGGGTTTTGAATGTTTTGTTTTAATTTAAATTAACCCTGAAAATAGAATAAAAGATCATTCATTGCCCTAATTATTTGAATACTTGTTAAATCACAATGTCACCATTCTATAATGATGAAGTATTCTATTGTCGTTTGAAAAGAAGAAAGAACTTACAAAGGATAGACGAGGAATGATAGGTATACATGAACAGGTAACAAACACTTAAATTATATAATATATAGCAAATTTCATCACATGTAATAAACATGTAACAAAACAAATATCAAATATTCAGTCCTTAGAATTGAACATATCTCTCTATTTTGAAAGCCTTGTTACTGCTTGATTTTAAGAAATAACGTTCATCGTGCGTACTGAGCAAGTTGTGACCATTCTTTAATCCAGCAACGTGAAAAAATAATTGAACATGTTCTAGTTATAATGTTTTGTTACCCTAGATATGGAACCAACGTAATTTTGTATATTGCTAGGATTGGAATGCTTCTGGCTTCTAAAGAGAGAGAGAGAGAGAGAGAGAGAGAGAGAGAGCAATGAACCTAGATCGCCAAACTATGAGCAAACTATTCAACCAAATGCACAGACACACAGATAAACAACGAAACAAAGAAAATAGCAACATTTATAATATACCAGTAGTCAGTTATTTATTGTATCTCATGTATTTGAAATGCAGATATATAAAAAAAATTATCCAGGACTTCAGACAATAGAGCATTGCAGTGAACTGCAATCTCCTAATTGACCCAACTGCAAAAAACCAGTACTACCCGTTTTAGTTTGCAATTTAATTTCAAAATGATATATAGTAAACAATTATCAAAGTGTTCGGTCTCTTATTGGCTTAACTATTTTAATAAAATATGAAATTCTATTCTCAAAGAACTCATAGGCTTCTATAATCATGAACCTAAATACCTTAAATAAAGTTTAAAGCAATTTACGCACTGTCATGTCTTCTTAATATCCAATGATGTTCAGTTGTTCTGTATAGGACTAGAGTAACTGCGTACGCACGGACAGAGTTAACCCCTGTTCCTATTACACAAATTTGTGTTTTGTACTCACTATTTTCAATAAAATCAAGGCAATAATGGTTTATCAACATTTAATTTATAAAATACTATCACACACAGTGCAAACCTAGAGATGACTGTGTTCCATTCTGGTAAGGACCCCAGCCATGTTCACCAGTTGACAGAACCTGCTTCACATAATTGTTGTTGCACGCATCACAGGAGGATTCTGTATCGCGCCTTTTTTTCTGTGTTTCAATAATCATGCTCAGATGTCCAATCTCCCTTTCTAGAAGCATGATAGCACAGATTTCCATCTAGACTTTCCAGCTTTTGCCACTAGAGTTTGTCCTCCTTCAGCTGCTCCATCCTTATAAAGTTGTCACTTTTATCAGTCAATTAGAGATCTCCTTAGTCATCATTTAGACAACTAACCCGGTGTGGTCAAGTTGCTGATATACTATATTGCTTTGAAAGGCAGATTCAGGACTGAAGTGAAAATAGTCTTTTTGCAACCAAGACTTCCATCAAACTTTAACCCATCGTTCTATGTGACATGCATACCATTTTTCCACATTGAAGTTCCAATTGTTAATACTGACATTGCGGGCCTACAATGTCAGAACCTTCCTCTTTATGCATGAACTGGAAGTTCCTAGTGGATGTTGGAATGTTGTAGTGATATGTTGTATGTTCAAATAGGTTTGAGGAGCTTTTTTCAACAATCTGAACACAACCTTAAGTCTTCTGTCGAGATCCCCACTAGCTGTCATGCTTCTGAGTCCATCTCTTATATGGCACATTTGCTTAATAATACAGATCGTGATTCACTTTTCAATGCAATATATGTATGCATGTATGTATGTATGTATGCATCCATGCATGCATGTATGCATGTATGCCCTTTGATGTAGAGAGTGCAGAATGAGTCATTTTGCTCTATAAACTTACCTAAAAGATGAACAAAAATGCAATTGTTAGATTGCACCTGTTTTCTTCAATCTTCACCTTATATATAATAATTCACTAAGCTATTTAATATAAATTGTCAAAGACTTTCTTGGCATAATTGCTGAAGGATATCTAAACGCAATCCATTTAATTAGACGCCACCTCAAGTCAGACTAGACACAAACAAAATTTTGTTATTGAGGATTAGGTAATAGCCAAAGCCTCTCATTTGTTCCAGTGTAAAAATGGATATCAATTTCAAGTGACTACTGTATTACATGTGATCCAAACAGCATGATGCCACACATGTTATCAAGAAGCTTTCAGGTATATCAGAAACATGAACATAAGACGTAAAAATATCGTTGAAAATGAGAATACTGCATGTAGCAGAAAATTAGTTTTGTATCTCACAATCCTTACAAATAGATACCGAGAGTGAAATATCACTGTCCACGCGGGTTTGATTCTTTACCATTCCAAGATGGGTATGTGAAAAAGCTTGATCTTGTCACTTTTCGGTTTACTCACATTAATATAAATCATTCTTTTAATTGCTACTCTTGGTCTTATTTTATTTGTATAAAGATATGATATATTATATTAAACATTCCTTAAAGTAAGATCTCAGCCATTATTAATTAATTTTGAGAAATTGTCCATCATTCCTTAAAGTGAACTAGTACAAGACATTATAATTGACTTTAGAGGTATTTGAAATTTAGAGATATACCTGTAAATTCTCAACACCAAAAGATGCATAAGTAGACATTTGATTTCCTTTTCACGCTAACCACTGTCTCACGGAGAACTTGATTTGCATACGTGCAGGACAAAAATTCATAGTCTTAAAGTTAAAATGGTGAGAAAAACGCTATGAAATTATGTTCAAGTTATTAACAAATGCATATAATAATAGATACCAAATTCGATTTGTATGCCACAAATGCATTTTACTTGTTCATACTAACAAGGTTTTCTTTACTAAATTCCCACCCCAGTTCAAAATGTCTAAAAGACAAAAATTTGTTCGGCTTCAAGAAAAGTTACACAAAATGTAATTAGGCTTCTGCATATAAATACAAATATGCCTACCGATTTAATTTATCTACCTTAAGTGAATTTTGCCTAGTTATTGTCCTATACAATTTATAAATAAGTTCTCTTTCTAGAACTTTATAAGGTCAAAAGGTCATGTTAACATGTTTACAAATATTATCTTAATGTTGAACCCATAATCATGGACAAATATTAGCTATGTAAATTGTTTACAAATGACCCATTCACTCTACAAGCACTGGCAAATATTAAACACTCTATAGATATACATAACAAAATAATCGACATCTATTTAAATTATTTAAGCCATTTCACACATGGAATAGTTATATGGTTTTTAGGATGAACGAATTCAGTTTACAATTATCTAGGAATACACTGACATCATGCATTATAAGTGCATTATAAGCAATTGGGCTATATTTGTTAGAATGTAAAATCTTTTTAGTGTCACAGTTGTTACTTATCAGCAGTAATTCCCAAAGTGTATTATAACTGTTCATCATAGATCATTCTGCATTTTAACTTTAAGAGCTTTTCAAAAAGATTTTCATTAAAATGCATTATAAGCAATTGGGCTATATTTGTTAGAATGTAAAATCTTTTTAGTGTCACAGTTGTTACTTATCAGCAGTAATTCCCAAAGTGTATTATAACTGTTCATCATAGATCATTCTGCATTTTAACTTTAAGAGCTTTTCAAAAAGATTTTCATTAAAATACAAATCTGCATATACAAATGCATGAAATCAACATACTAAAATCTGGCTGAGATCGCTTCCCATATGCCAGGATGATTTATATGAAAGATGGTTACCTGCTTTTCGGCTTTTCCTTAGGGGGCGTTCTACAGATGTTATGAACATTTGAGATAGTGACCAGTGTAAGGTGAAGTTGTTTGCATGTGGAACATGCACGTTGGAGAGAATGTTGACATACCTCTATGTTACTTTCATATACTGTGGCTGAAATGTCTTTGGATATTGTACTAGCTAAAATTATACATGACCTAAGCACACAGTTAACAAAAATGACTGATCCCATATGCTCGAAAAGTCAGACTGATTTAGTCTTAATAACACTATCTTTAGTAGTTATCAAAACAAGGAAACCGAAGTTTGCTGGACTAGACAGTACAAGCTTCTGGAAAGGCAATGAATGTATTACAAAATATAAAATGTAAACAAAGTTATCGGTTCTTCTTTTATAATTTACACCTAAGTCCAGACGTGAAAATGACCAAGAGGAACTAAAAGTTTTTGACAGGTTAACATTTGAAATAAACCCATAATGTATACTATATAACCCAGATTATAACCAATAATCATACATTACAATAAAGGGAATTAAAAGTTCTTTAAATAATATTTAAGATATACCATGTCTATTAAAATAGCAGGTGAAATAGCAAAGAAAGCCGGGAAATGATTTTTCTTTACGAATCTAACCCTATGCAAATTACGAAAATGTAGAGCTCCACCTTAAAGAAAAATGTGTGTGAATGTTATTCCATGTTTAGTAATAGCAGCTATATTTGTTATGGATAAATAATATGATTTGATCAAATTCTGTTCATCAGT